>KV908471.1:145000-152500 GCA_002005505.1 Botryococcus braunii | reverse complement strand
AAGACAGCACCTGCATGATCCACCCCCTTTTCATTTAAATGGATGGAACGACAACAACAAGAACAACAAGAAGCATAGACACCCACCCACCCCCCCCCCACACACACACACACATAAGCACACACACACACACATACACACACACAAACACACACACACACACACACACACACACACACACACACACACACACACACACACAAGAAACCATCCAAAGGAATCCCCATGTGGCCTGTCGGCCCTTTCCTGCACCCAAAATCGTGCTGATCAACTTGTTGGACAGGAGGCGATGCGCGTGATGCGAGCCGAGCAACTCTGTATCTTTCAAACAAACACGCAACCTGTAAAAAGTAATGGACTTGGAAAGGCAATTAAGGTGTACAAAAGGGGGACCAGTATGTCAACTGCTTCTCGACTGGTTTTGGTATCTTGGGATTTTTTGTTAGCAGTTTTGGCTGAGAAGCACAAACACAACAGCCGGTAGCCAGACCCCTCCCCCCACACATACACACACAAGGGCTTGGCAAAGAAGTATGTGTGGGTACAAGACTTGTGAGGGAACTAAATCATGCAGGATGGAGTGGGATTTTGCTTCCTAAAAATGGAACAAGAAAAAAGACAAACACCACACACACACACACACACACACACACACACACACACACACACACACACACACACACACACACACACACACACACACACACACACACACACTCTCTCTCTCTCTCTCTCTCTCTCTCTCTCTCTCTCTCTCTCTCTCTCTCTCTCTCTCTCTCTCTCTCTCTCTCTCTCTCTCTCTCTCTCTCTCTCTACACACACACACACACACACACACACACACACACACACACACACACCCTACCCACACACACATATGGAATTTGCGCGAGCCTAATTGAGGCATTGCAAAGTTCCAATCCCTGCATCTCTCCTTTTCTAAGCAGGTGCCCTTCTGGTTTGAAGAAATTCCTAATTTATCGACCTTGATGAGGTTTGTATATGCAAATATGCATGCCTACCATTGAGTAGTTTAGTTTCATCTTCGAATTTTGTTCTTCCTCTTTGAGACTGCTGGGACCATCTTCCCCAGAAATGGGCCACAAATGAGAACAGAGTTGGGCGCAACGAGTTGGAACAATTCGGAAGACCTGCTTGTACGCCTCTCCCTTCTCAACACACACACACACACACACACACACACACACACACACACACACACACACACACACACACACACACCCCATATACACACACACACACGCACACACACACACACACACACACACACACACACACGCACACACACAATCTCAACCACAAAATGGCCTGGAGAGGAAAATATCTATGGATACATGAGGAGTAGTGGAATAGAAAAACCAGCGTGGTTGCCCCCCCCCCCAACGTACACACACACACACACACACACACACACACACACACACACACACACACACACACACACACACACACACACACACACGCGCGCGCGTGCGCGCGCACACAAACTTTCTAATTTGAACACGCCATGACCTGGGGAAGAAAAATGTCTCGGGAGCATTGTGAGTGAGGGGATAATGCATGTCTGGCAAAAACGAACTCAAATCACAAGATGGAGAAGCAGGGCATCGATTCCTGTACCTCTCACATGCTGAGCGAGCGCTCTACCATTTGAGCTACATCCCCATGCTGTCATCCTTCATTTGCACATGTGGATACGCCCGTTGACTTCAAAGACTGGCAAGTATATAACTTTAGGATAGCACCTGCATGACCCACCCCTCTTTTAAAGAGATGGAACGACAACACCAATAAGCACATACAGATCCCCCCCCCCCCCACCACACACACACAAGAAACCATCCAAGGAACCCCAAAGCGGCGGCCCGTCAGAACTTCCCTGCACCCAAATTTTGCTGATAAACGTGTTGGAGAGGAGGCGATGTGCGTGATGCGAGCAGAGCAACTCTGTAAGGAAAATGCACGCTGTCAAAAATAATGGACTTAGAAAGGCGATTACAAGTGTATAGAAGGGGGAGCAGTATGTCAACAACTAATCTACTGATTTTGGTTTCGTGAGAGTTCTGTTAGCTTTCACTTTTGGTTGAGAAGTGCAAACACAACAGCCGGTAGCTACACCTCTGCCCCAAGCCCCCCCGCTCCCCCCCCCCCCCCCACAAATACACACATACACACACAAGCGCCTGGCGACGAAGTACGTTTGGGTACAAGACTTGTGAGGGAACTAACTCATGCAGGATGGAGTGGGCTTATGCATCATAGAAATGGAAGAAGTAAAATCAAAGACATCACACACACACACACACACACACACACACACACACACACACACACACAACACACACACAGAGAGAGAGAGAGAGAGAGAGAGAGAGAGAGAGAGAGAGAGAGAGAGAGAGAGAGAGAGAGAGAGAGAGAGAGAGAGAGAGAGAGAGAGAGAGCGAGAGAGAGAGAGAGTGAGTGTGAGAGAGAGAGAGAGAGAGAGAGAGAGAGAGAGAGAGAGAGAGAGAGAGAGAGAGAGAGAGAGAGAGAGAGAGAGAGCGAGAGAGAGAGAGGGAGGGAGAGAGAGAGGGGGGGGGAGAGGAAGAGGAAAACTCTCAGGCGGGGTTCCACACTCCCCCGGTGCCAGAAAGTACCTGGTCCCTCCCAAACGAAAAAGTTGTTGTCACCAAGAGAGGAGGAACAATACTAGGACATTCAAATGCCGGTACTTCCTACATTTCTACCGGTATTTTCTACATCCCTGACTTGAAATGCATGCGTATGCGCAGTGGTGGGCGGGACTGAGGGGCGCCATCGCCTTTGCCCTCTCCTTAGAAGCCAGCGAGGATCTGGCGGACGAGGGTAAGGGCCGCGTCCTTCTGACCACCAGCCTCTTGATGGTGCTGACCACGGTTCTGGTGAACGGCGGCGCGGCGGCAAACCTCCTGGAGAAGCTCGACCTGCGTGCCGTCCCTGGTGGGGTACCACCGGGGGGATTCCAGCTCCCCAGCGCCGGTCCCTCCATGTCGATCTTCCCTCGTTTCTCAGGTCTGCCCCTCCCCCCCCTTTCCCTTTGCCGCACCTCCCTCCCTCCCATCCCCCCTCTGTGTTCGCGACCGTGCTTCACCGACTTTAGTTTTGAGATAGTCGAGTTGTTTGTTGGTTGAGCTGTTTGCTACGGAGGTTGCCTGTTTGTCGAAGTGTTTGCGTTTGGATTCTTATGTGACTGTAGCAGTCTATCATTTAGTTGCTGTAGTTTAGTTGTAAACACACACCTGATCATTAAAATTCGCATTTGTTGGTTTGTTTGTCTCTTCAGTCATTCTCCACTCCTTTTGCTGAATGTCACGAATCGGTTCGCACTGACAGGCCTCTATTGTGCAGTGCCTTGCTCAGCCTCCATTCGCCTTGATGTGCTCTTACCTTTGAGAAACCCCTTTTCATCGTCATTATTACTGTGTCTCTTTTTTCTTTGCTTTACTTGTGTGCATATGTGTGTGTGCTCGTCTGCACAAGAGCGTGCATGCGTGTGCGTGTGCGTGTGTAGGTGTGTGTGTGTGTGTGTGTGTGCGTGTGTGTGTGTAGGTTGTGTGTGTGTGTGTGTGCGTGCGTGTGTGTGCGTGCGTGTGTGTGTGTGTGTGTGTGTGTGTGTGTGTGTGCGCGTCCGCGCGCTGGCGGGCGCGTGCGCACGTGCATGTGGTAGTGATTTCTTGCCGAGGCTCTCATATGTTGGCAGCACCGCCGCCGCTCTTCCTTAATTCTTTTTCCTTATTTTTATTTCTTTTTTTTCTCCAGAGAGGAAAGGATGCCATTCCCCCACTAAAGGGCAGGTGAGGGTGGGGTTAGGGACAGAAACAGAAGAGGTGGAGGGGCCGCGGGACAGCCAGCGTCTGCTGGGGTTACCAAGCGGGACCGAGGGCCAGCCCCCGCCGGAGGGAGGGGGTACCGGGGAGATGGAGGAAGGGCTGCGGGGGGCCCTGCCCGGTTCCATTGGACCTTCAGATAGTGGTGACTGTACTGCACAGTACCGCACCGCTAGCGAAAGCGCTGACGTGCCTCTGGCAGAGATTGGCAGTACATGGTCGGTGTCCAGTCACGAGCTTTCTGCTGCTGCCACGCGTTTCCTCAAGAACAGTATCGCCACCAGCGTTCAAAAGGTATCCTCACAGAATGCGTTGCAATCTAAATGGCCACATGTTAGATGTTTTAACGTGGCAAATGACAAATGTGACAAATGTTTTGATGTGGCTACCTTTGGCCAACTGATGTGGCTACCGTTTTGCTTTTAGAAGGGGGCATAGGCTGGGCAAGAGACACTTAAACCTGTGGGTTTAAGACGAAATCTACTTCACATTTTATGTTCCAGAATCTCTCGGCAACCTCCCCCACACTGACCCTCAGGGGTGCCTGGCTGTTCCCAAAGGTGGTCTAGAATGTTTCCCCCGGGGTCAAAAATCCCGATTCACTGTGGGAATGCAAAAGGGTCTCCCCCCCCCCCCCGCCCCAATTTCCCAACCCTCCCCCCCCCCCCCTTGCCTCTCCCAAGGGTGCTGATTCGAGCAAAGAGGGCCTAGAATCTTTCGTGATGATTGATCATCTTGGAACAGCATTGGTGTGGACTCCAGAGACGGCCCCTCCTCCGTCTCCGTCTCCCCCTCTCCCTCTCCCTCTCCCTCTCCCTCTCCCTCTCCCTCTCCCTCTCCCTCTCCCTCTCCCTCTCCCTCTCCCTCTCCCTCTCCCTCTCCCTCTCCCTCTCCCTCTCCCTCTCCCTTCTGTCTGGCAGAGGCCTTTCAATTTTTTCAGAGGCTCATGTTTTCGGCAGAGGCCCATTTGTTGTGTCACGGGGCTGTGAGGAGCCTGTACAGAGATACAGGCATCTTGTAATGTGGAGTAACAATAGAAACAGGGCCTTGCAGTTCGATTGTACACAAGAAACATCGTACATTTGTCCACATAAAATTCCTTACATTCATGTATCGACATCCATGCACCCACATCCATATCCATACAAGCATCCACACAGCCATGTATGTCCATATGCGCACATCCATATCCATTCAGGCATCTCGTGTCCCCATGTATATATATGTCATTACACGCCCATCATCCATGTCCCTGCATGTACCTATGTATCCACGTGTGTCCATATCCTCACATCCATATCCACATCCTGAGACTGGGAGGGAGACTGGGGGGAGCAGGTGAGGGAGGCAAACCGGCAGGGCTGGCTCACGCAGCTGGAGGCTTTCGACACGCGCTATCTGCAGAAGCTGTTCGTGCGTCCCGAGCAAGACGATGCGGACACGCCGCTGGTGGGGGCCCCCCGCACCTCACAACTTGTTGCAGTGAATCACAAGTCCAGCTTGCAGACACCGGGAGTTGAGGGTGGAAGTGATGGTGGAAGTGAGGGTGGAACTGAGGCCTCTCTCCCTGTCTATGCTCCTTTCCTGCATGCGCACACATGCACGCATACACACACGCACATGCACACACAGAAACCCAGAAACAAGAAACAAAACAGGAAACTCGATAGGTAAAGAAAGGAAAAACGTTCAGCGGTTTCCCTGTGTTTGCACGTGTATGCAGTGTGCCAGGGGTCATGTGGATGCTCATGCGCTGCCTGCATGAGAGTGAGAGAGGGGAAGGGGTAATGGGGATGGAGACCAAGGGATGGGGATAGCTTGTGGGTCTTGTGGGCCGGGCATTTCACATACAGAATTTCCTACAGGCTCTATTCTACAAGGTCTCCTTGCCTTTAAGTGGGCATGCCCGCATGCATGCACGTTTGTGTGTGTGTGTGTGTGTGTGTGTGTGTGTGTGTGTGTGTGTGTGTGTGGGTGGGTGTCTGTGTGTGTGTGTGTGTGCATGGGTGTGGGTGTGGGTGTGGGTGTGGGTGTGGGTGTATGTATGTGGGTACATATGTGCATGCATGCATGTGTGTGTGTGTGTGTGTGTAACTTTTGCACATGTGCACACCCATGCGGACTGAAAGTGTGTATGTGTGTGTGTGTATGTGGGTACATATGTGCATGCATGTGTGTGTTTTTGCGTGCGTGTGTCTGTGTGTGTGTGCGTGCGTGCGTGCGTGTGGTGTGCGTGTGTGTGTGTGTGTGTGTGTGTGTGTGTGTAGGGGGCCAGACGAAGGAGAAGAAGAGATGGAATGGGAAGGGATGGGATGGGAGAGATTAAAGTGAGAAGTGCCCCGAACAGGGTCCCCGGGACGCCGACGTGGGGCAACCGTCCAGTCAGATGGAGAATGGTCAGCCCGAAGGCGCAGATGGGGCGGCTGAGCTAACGCCAGGGGCTTCTCTCGACGGCGACGCTACATCAGGCAACGCTGCAACTTCCGAGGGATATGCCAGATTAGGCGGCGGCGGGGAAGCCCCTTGGCAACTCCCGAGTCAACTAGCAAGGGTCAGTCTTCACCATGCCAGGGTTGGAATGAGTCACAGCTCAAGTCAGGACGAGTTCGATCCCTGGGGCCTCCGCAGCAACCTCTCGGGAGGCGCCACAGGCAGCGATCCCGCAGGCGGGCCCGGAGCGCTCCCGACAAGTCTTAGCTTATCGGAGATGACCCGGGCGTACTCGGTGGGAAATCCCAGGTTGAGTTTCACGGGGCTGTCATGGCCTGCCCTGCGGCCGGGCAGTCCCCTGGAGGGTATTGCCGAGGGGCTGGGCCAGGAGGCTTGGAGCCCGCCTGAGGGACCCGGTCCCCATGGGGACCATCCTGGATTTCCCATGGAAACCATCCTGGATCATGGGGATCCTGTCCAGGGACCCGGTCCCCATGGGGACCATCCTGGATCAGAGTCGGACGACCAGGAGCCCGCCAGGGCTGGTCCTGATTTGGCAAGCGGCTCGGATCCGGGCACCGGGGGCTACGTGCTCGTGGACAGCTATTGTTCTCCTGAGGACAGCCCTATTTTGGTGCATACCTTTGAACAACAACAACAGGAAGAGAGCCCGAGATCACCCACTCTTTAGCTTCCCCGGGTGGTTGTGTTCACACACCGGAATCACGCGATGCGATTCGAGGGATTTAACGAACCCACGTGATAGGGCAGTGTAACACCCCTGTGCGCGGTGTGTTCACACAGGAGTTGATGCGACACGGATACTCGTCGTGTTTGTACAACTACATGTACTGCTAGCGTTTAACCCCCCTGCCGGCTGCCGGCCCCGCGAGGTCTTGGACGCCCAAGCTCTCGTTTCTTTCCGGTCGGCCTGCGGGCCCGCACGCACATGTGTTGACGTTCGAGCACTTGTGCAACGCATCCTGGGGCGTGTGGAGGAGTTGGGTTTATAAAGTTTTGGGGTGTATGGCGGGGGGACCCTCCGGTACCCCGAGTGGGACCCTGCGGGAGCCTGGTCCAAGGAGAGAGGGGTTCGCGATGACAAATGCTCCCTTGAGGCCACGTTGAGGCCATTTTGAGTTCTATGTAGTTTACAAGTTTAAGTACATCTCACCTCTAATTTTCACATCTGTTGTGTTTGAGG
>KV908471.1:127500-142500 GCA_002005505.1 Botryococcus braunii | reverse complement strand
AGATAGTTCTATTTTTTTGTCTCAGATCATACGAGAGGTTGCGTCATCTGCTAAGCCACTTGCATACCCAAGAGCACACCCCTTCTTTCATGCGCTGAACAAAGCTGACGCGCTGCACTCAATGCGAGGACCCGCTATCAGCATTCACGCCCCGTGTGGCAGCTTAACCAAACAGTTCACCCTGCCTTGATGACGAGGGGCAGATGGTTCAACTTCTATGGATCCATGTGTTTCTACCCACGTGAAGGTGGCGTGGAAAAGGAGCACAGAGTTGCAGACGCACGCATGGCAGCAAAGTCAGGGCATGGGGGCCTCCACCATAAGCAAGGCGAAACCTTTTGATCAAGGGCGCATGCATCTGGAGCGGGAATCGCTCTCACCCGCACGTGGGATAATCGAAAACAAAATGCAATTTACAGAATTAAAACCCGTGCTTGCTTACTTCTCAGTTCTGCACTGTTCCGTGGCTGTGCACAGTCTTACAACAGCTAGGTACACCCTCTCGACTTCAGTTCAGCATCACGAAGTCCTTCAGGCATAAATCAAAAGTTCAACGAACGTCCATCCTAATGCGATGGCTCAAGTATCTGGAGAAAGACAAAGATAAACCTCGCCCCGGCTAAGCATCGCCAGCAGCATGATGCAGGCGCACTTCGCAGAGGTGTCATGCGCCTTATCTGTGGCACAATGTCATAACAGCATGGCCACGCGCATCCATCAGATACGCACAGAAGTTCCGCTGTGCCTACGACAGATAAATAGCCTTCAATGGATTGTCCGAACAGCTGGCATGCCACCAGAACCTACTTGGACCCCCACTCCGATTTGTAAACGAGAATGAGTTTTAAGTGAGACGGCGGGTCAATGAGACCCCCGTCCCTTGTACGGGTGCTTTTTGCATCCCTGCTACACATATGCAAAAAGGTTCCCACCCCGCGAGCCGACATGTCATACTGTTGGTAATAAATACAGATAGTACGACAACATTCGATCATGCTAAGGGGGGAATAAAATTGCGCGAGCGTAAGGCCTGGAGCTTCCAGACGTGAGCCACTCCATGCCAGAAGATACCCTCTGAGCCTGGTCACAGAGCTCCTGTGAGCACCAATAGATGTGCTCCCGGTAGCTTTGACTCCCAGGGAAACTAGGCGGGGCCCGGGGGTTGACTAATTAGCTTTAGTTTAGCTCTAGGGTTGACTAGTTAGCTTCAGACTGATTAGCTAATTAGCACTTATATAAGCCGCAGGTGGAAACGTCTAAAGAAGTATGCTCAACCTTTGAGCACTTTCGCAAGCTCCCCTGCTACCTGAAGCACAACCTTCAGATGTGGCCTATGTACAGGCACACAGAGTACGCGGCCAAAACTGCACGCATCCTGCACTGCACTGTCCCCTTTGTACCTTTCAGGCCCATCTGTGAGCCCCCCACAGCAATTTTGTACACATGGATGAAGCCTGTACTACCAAAACAAGGGGACTGCTTTCTGATAAGAAACCAAAAGCCGTCTGGAGATCACATTGCACCTTTTTCAAAAGCCCTGCCTCCGAGGGACTTAGCCAACGGGTCCGTAAAGAGGAACCCATCGAGACTTGCCCTCCAGTCCCTGACCATCACAGGAAAAGGGACTTAGCTGAGGGGTCCGTAAAGAGGAACCCATAGAGACTACCCTCCAGTCACTGACACTGACTATCAGAGGGAAATGGATTTGAGTAAACCCAATGTGACTTCCCCTGTGCCTTCAATGGGAAGGGGGATTGTATGGATGCACATGTACTCTGCCCTGTGTGATGTGCCCTCCATCGGGATCCCCTTACTACTGCTCACAATTGCAGAACTTCTCGCTATGGGCCCGCGTCCCTTGACCCCCACTACTACACTGCAACCTCGCCTATTTAAATCCTTTATCAGCCGTCCACTGCCCACACACTTCCAATCCTGCAAAAGCCTGCAAGCAAATACTTGGCCCTCCACTGCCCACACACTACCAAACCAGCACAAGCCTGCCAGGAAATACGCACAAATAATACGTCCTTCAGGTTCATATGCTGAACCTTCTTCTTTCTCGTGCTCACCTGGGAGGGTTCTCCCCAGTCCGAGACCGCCACAGGGCGGGCCCATCTGTCGAAACCGTCAACTCGCAAAAGCTTAACATGCCAAAGAGCCCTATAATGCGCTTCTGAAAGACGACCGCCCTGCATGCTTTGCAAAGGATGGCCTATTCCACAGTTGCGCTTCAGCAAACACTTGGCCACTCTGGCTTCAGGTGACGCTCGTACCATACATACTGCGTCGTCCGTCCCTAAAACAGGACAGTTTTTGACTCGGAATTCGGACTGCATACTCTCGCACTCCGCAAACTCAACCCACATTAGATACTGTGGGGTTCACCTCTCTGCACCTTTGAACACCTTGTCACCTTTAACACGTTCTGTATTCAAAAGGGGCTCGTCATGCAAGCCCTCACGATATTCCACTTTACCTCAACACACAGCATACCACACCGACCAGCAGGCAAAATTACTACTTCCCACTGCAAAAGCCTTCTAGATCCACACAACGATGCACCATCCAAGATGCCGCCCGAGGGCGACTTGAAAAAATCACGTTTTGTCCTTACAGACATTCTGCAAGCGAACCCGCTGGGCCACAGTCACCAAAAACTGAAGTCAGCTCGTTCTCAAAAACAATTTGGCAGACCAGAAATCACCCCCTCCCCTCCACACACACTACAGGGAGATTCTCAAGACAACGCTGCCCCCCCCCCCCCCCCCCAAAAAAAAAAAAACAAAAGGAGGCACTCTGCCGCGACCAGACAAGTTCTCTAGTGTTCTCCCCAGAAAAAGGTAAATACTGACGTGACTCACTCGCAACAGCCCTTACAAGAATCGCTCTAATCTTGCAAAAAGCGACCCCTTTTTAAAAGTTGGCAGGTCTGCTTCTTTCGATCACGGTTCGAACTCGCCAGACAGTACGGCCACAATCGCTGCTTCATTTCTTTCCAAATCCGCGTCTCCAGAATCACACCTGAGAACCTTACACCTTAGAACGCACCACGTAGGAGGGCCACAACTGTCGCATGCCAGAGCTCCTGGGTCACACTGCCAATAAATGCACACCACAAAACCTATGCCGGGTAGACGGGCCATCTGCTGTGGGTCAGGCCAAATTCTTCATTGAGTACGATGCTAATGAGGTACACCGGCAACGTCTGCTGTTTGGCAGCCCTGCTTTGAGACACCCACTAAACACACGACACACAAGAGCAATTAGGCTGTTGCAATGTCAGAAAGTGATCAAGTATCTGCCACAGAGCCCTTCCAAGAGGGTACCCAACATTTCACCGCACGCCTGCAAACAGATGGAGAAGAGCCTGACCAGCCCATCGCCAACAGCAGGGAGGGGGAGCATTCGCCACCACATCTTGTTTGATATTCACCTTAAAATTTTGACCGAATGGATGCATTGACTGGATTGGACCAAATGGATGTTTGCAAACAGACCCACGTGGGGCATGCCAACACTTTCCCCATCTACTCTCTCAGCAAAAGCCTTCCCAGCAGCTCTCCACCACACAGCTCCATGTTCCCATCACGCACCTTGCATGGGCATGTCCGCTGTTCCTTCTGTGCAGATAGATTGGCGGACAGCAGGCCCTCGGAGATTGGCCCAAATGGGTTCACCTCAGAAAGGAGGTCCTCCCAATCTCCTGCACAATCTCCTGCATAGGTGGGCAAGACTCGGACCACACGACACCCCTCAGCACCCCGGAAAACACTTGAGGATGACACACACACCAGCGTCACCGCTGCCACTGACATGATGGGCGCAAACGTGTCCAGGCTCTACTTCCAAAGCACCCGGGTCCGGCTCAAGAAACTGCATGGGGCCCCAAAAGGTATACATGTAGCTAAAAGCACAGTCCAGGCAAGGATGTGTCTTGGAAGGAAGAAGGTCTTGGGTGGGCTGCCGGATCCTCATAAGAAACGCTGAAAACACGCAAGCCAAGGAACGGGCCACAGATGGTGCTTTACTTCGCCAAGTGAAGTGCCTCTTGCCAATTGTAGTAACCATTCTTCTTCTTCTTTATCATCATCTTCTTCATGTCACAAGAGCATCTTCTTCATGGCAGGAGAGCAAACCATGCAAGATGCACAAGGGCGGTAACACTTCCCTTGTGAAATCCTTTTGCAGCAATGGCACCCAAAGGGTCAGGCAAAAAACTGCTAAGTGCATATCTACTGCCAACAGCACTTGTTATGCGCGTCAGCCCCTCAAGGTCCTGTGAAGACGGGCCTGCAAGGCAGAGCACCCTGGATGGCTGGAAAGGGAGACAGCCCTCCCAATCCGCCATCGACCATCCTGCAACAAGTGCAAGAAGAAGTCCCTGGGAAGCCGCACAGAAAACATGTGGCGGTGCAAATGCCTGGTGGCATAGTCCTTTCAAGAACCGTGTGGACTTGACATTAGCACCCAAGGTCTGGAAACGCCTTACAGCGCAAAGTGCTCTGCCCTAGCCGCGCGAGGGCCCACCACCACCATAGAGCACCCCTGCCTTCCCTAGGAGCAACACGCACGCTACGCACGAACATTCGACAACTCATCAAAACATCAGGCCTACCGGGAAATGTCTCGTAAGCTCCACAATGTTTGTGCTGCCCAGACCTGCAAGCAAAGACATAGCAAGGGAAGGCCGTGGCTGGATCCTCCTGCTGAGAAGGCCCTCTCCCGTGCAGGTCAGGACCTCTGATGTGATAGCGACGATGACGAATATTTCAAGAAGGGCAGACCTGCGGTGGCCGCAGGAACATCATCACATCAACCCGCATCCCATGCCTGACGGGAGCCAGCAGAAGGGGAACCCTCGCCACAAAAGGGTGAGATGCCGAAGCAGGATGGTAGACCTCCCTGAGCCTAAAAGCAGGTAGTCGGACGCAGAGGCTTCCGCCTGGTTGGCGGCCTTGGCGGCAATGCAGGAGGTGCCACCACAGAGCCGGGGGCTAGGAAGCCCACCATGGTGCGAGCTGCCGTCCTGTCCCTCCGATGAGCGCCTGAAAGCCCTTTGGGACCTTCATCTGAGCTGCTGGTGCACGAGATGCCACGAGCAGTACTCTCCCGGCTCACCTCAGGCGTGCCCGGGCTCGACCTCTTGCCACACTTCCCTAGCTCACACTGAGCTAGGCCGGCTTCGGGCAAGGCCCCGGGACAGAGGACTCCCGAGATCTCCTCCTTGAGCTCGCCAATCACCTGGTCAACTTTGCTGATGCGGGCCTCCAGTTGCTCTGCATCTTTGTCCGGAGAAGGCGTCATCCGAGGTGTGCTCGGCGTGGAACCCCATGGACCTTCAGACCCCCATCGGACCTTCAGACAAGCTTATGGCACTCTTCGGCTAGGCCTACAAGGCACGGTGCTTGGTTGTGAAGGCCCCTCACAGAGCGAGGGAACCAAAAAAGAAAAAGAAAAGAAAAGGGGTAAAAAAAGAAAAAGAAAAGAAAAGGTTCGAGGCATCCACCTCCTGGAGGTCTCGGGACGAATTTCAGGGAGGTAGATTAACTGTCGCAGAGTTCAGGGCTCGTTAACTAAGGAAGGATGCAGAATGCCTGATGCTCATGTTTGAAAATGAGAAACCCTTCAAAGTGAACGAAACATCCAGAAGCACGAAGGAAAAGGTACCAGATAAAGTGCTGAGTTTGCGTCGCTTGATTGATCCCGGCTGTAATGCCGGAGAGCAGCTACGAAACTTTCTGCAGACACTGTGATCCTGCATGCCCAAAACCATATGGTAAACAGGTATACACTGCTGGGGGTGCAGCAGCCTGTGTGAACTAGCGACACTGGAGCATCGCCAGAAGTCACTCAGATATTTTCATGGCACAGACAGCAGCATGAAACAGGTACATTTCTGACAAAATTAATGTGTTACATCAGGTAAAAGCGACTGCATATAGCTTATGCCAACCCACACGGCAACAGCAATTTAAGGGCACTTGCCTCCCTCTCTGCAGCAGCCTGTTCTGCGGATTCCCTTGCCCGATCAGTTGGCCGACGATTGCGCTGACCACGGCCTACACAAAAAAAGGGCCATGAGACGCATGTCGTGGTACATTAGTGCAAGCCACCGTCAGTGCCTATGTCGATCTGTTTGGGGGGCAAGGCGTGAACACCAGGAGATAAGAGCAGCAACCAAGAGGCACTATTTAATTGGTTATGCGCTTTGCAATGGAAGGGAAACAGCGGTGTCGTCACGTGCACTGCTAAGAAACCTTACCGGTGCAGGCCGGTTCAGACTCTGTCTGGAGTAGCCTTGTATTGCAGCTTGATTGCATACCCTGCATAGCTGCAGGAATCTCCTCAGCAACTATCGCACAATGGCTCCACAAAGCCGTAATATACGCCCTGCAACGACAGATCGCACGTTACCGCCAAACCTAGTTGTCAGATGCATTCCGTCAGACACCATAACACATGCCACAACGATATGATGCTGATGGATAGATTAGATTGTATATACCACAGCAGCGCTGGGGCTGTCGAATCACGGGTCCCGAAGTCCACGGCTCACACGACCATCCTTGAACCTCCCGTCCTAGTTTCTCACAAAGCCCGTTCCAGAATGACGTAAAATTGCTAAGACTAAACGTTAGCAAGCATACCCGCAACTAGGACCGCAGCGGAACAATATGCCAAAAATGCAAGCCATGTGGAGCTGCTGGGATCAACATCCCACCACAACTGCTTAACACTGCTTCAAAAAATCCAAACGGTATCACACAAGAAACGAGTTTCATTCTCAAAATCAAGGGGGATAATCGGGTACACAAACTCCCAGACACTCAGGCCACCAGTCCCGAGGACTGTGAAACGCAACTTGTGTTGCAAACAAGGTAAGGACAAATGAAAAACGCTTGAGGCAGACTCTTAGTCTGAGCATTTCAGTGAACAGAGGCCTTGAGCAAAAACGAACCTTTTAATGAAAGACGTTGGGTGGTCAACAGACACGCCTCTTCCTATATCCGATGTTTGTCAGCAAGATGCCGCTCCTCCGTCGGCGATATTTCAGCGTCAATAGAGCAATAATGCGCAAGGTTGGGAACACAGGCTCTATTGCGAAAAAGAATGCATGCGTCAAGTTCTTTCGATAGGGGAATGTCTGCGAAGTGCGAACCCTGTGTAGTTCGAGGCCCTCGAAGCGTGATTGCCTCCACGGGGGCGTTGGAAACGTAGTAGACCTGTCACGTGACTTTACGATTTGCCGCAGCCAGTAGTTGATTTCGTCGCCTCCGCCTGCGCCAGGCGTCCTGCCTTGTGTCCTGTCACAGGACTCCTGTGCCGTGTGCTTTCGCCGCACAACAGGCGATTCTGGCGACTCGAACGACATCGCCCGCGGCATCAGCGCGATGACAAGGTTGCCGACCATGCGACCATCCCGCAAGCGGAGTCCGGAGAGTGGGCCAACTCCCCTCTTCAGGCGAAGTCCGGAGATTGCGTAGTGCGGAGGTTGGGCAGAACCCCCAATCAGGCCCGGCCCAGAATTCCCAGAAAGTTTTGGGTCCCCCGTTTCTGTTGTAAAGGGGGGAACCTTTCCATAGTGGGAGGGAAAAAGGAAGATGGGGGCGAGAGCCCTAAACTCCTACCCCGACACCCACTCTTTCCATAGTGGGAGGGACCCCAACGGCCTCCACAGCGGAGACTCCCATCGCCCCCACTCAGGAGACTCATGAGTTTACAAGGGTGATCACCCTTGTAAAGCATACAAAGAGATGTCGCTCAGCCTGCGATGATCTCACCTGCGTTCTGTCTCCAATTGGTTGCAACCAAAGATAGTAAGAGGGGGAGAAGCAGACTCATGCAATCTGGCCAGAGGGGGGGGGGGAGGGGGAGGAAGTCTCATTGCAAAGGACTTAGCGATCGCGTAAACTATGTTTATCCTGGGGACTCCTTTTCGTACATGTGACGGCAAGCAAAATGACCCTCGGGAGTCCCGACTCGGGAATCAGTGGGGAATTCCCGATTATTGCGATTATGGGGTCCGACTTCTTGGGTGGCGCAAGCTGCCCAACCTTCTGGTTGGTCGAGGCGGTGTTCTTGAGATATTTGTGCGCTAGACGGTTCCACGAGCATGTTATCTGCCCCAAATACAGTCAAGAACAATGGCACTTGCTTTTCTAACATCAAAGGATTTTGACTTCATGTGTCATACATGCAAACAACAAAGAAAGGGTGTCATTATATATGCCCATCCCTTGCCGTTTATCCAAGTTTGGAATGCCCTAGGGACACTTCTGTGCGGACAATGTGAAAATTGGCCATGAACGCTCGAAGTTGCCACGATGGCAACCAAAAAAAAAGAAAGAAAAAAGAAAAAAAAAGGGGTCGCCGTTGAATCTAAGTTGCCACCTGGTGGCAACCAAATAAATATTGCCTGGAAAAGTCGCTGCCTTGGCAATTTTCCTACGGCACTAACCAGATCACTGAAGCGGACCCTTACATCTGTTCCGAGCCCGGCGGGCCCCGGGGCCCCTTCCAAATCGGGGGTGTCTGACAGTTTAGAATTTAAGTGTGAAGCCTATTCTAACCGCATACCAAAATTCCATCATGCCGGGACGTGGAATCTAGGGGCCAAATATTACAGGTGATATTGAGAGGGAGAGGGAGAGAGGAGAAAGAGAGGGAGGGGGGGGGGGGGGAGAGAGAGAGGGAGAGGGGGAGGGAGAGGGGGAGGGAGGGAGAGAGAGAGAGAGAGAGAGAGAGAGAGAGAGAGAGAGAGAGAGAGAGAGAGAGAGAGAGAGAGAGAGAGAGAGAGAGAGAGAGAGAGAGAGAGAGAAAGAGAGAGAGAGGTGTGCAGAATCCCCTGAGAAGTGCGGGAACTGCTGGTTTGGGCCGGAATAGGGAAAGCCGGGGAGTGTGTAGAGATAAATAGTGTGATAGATAGGTGTGATAGAGAGACAGAGAGAGGGGGGGGGAAGGGAGGGAGGGAGGGAGGGAGAGAGACAGGGGGCTGGGGCCAAGCAACCGAAAGTCGTAACGACAAATGTAAACCCTGACTGGTGGGTAGCAGGCAGTAGAAATGATGGATGGAGGTCGAAATCGAACTGGACTCTAAAAAGAGTAAGCTGAACTTGTGTGTAAAGTGGCAGAAGTAGACGCCCCTGAGAAGGTTGGGAACTGCTGGTTTGGGCCTGGATAGCGAAAGCCGGGGAGTATTGCATGAGAGGGGAAGTGTGCATAGATAGATAGTGGCAGAGATAGGTGTGATAGAGAGAGAGAGAGAGAGAGAGAGAGAGAGAGAGAGAGAGAGAGAGAGAGAGAGAGAGAGAGAGAGAGAGAGAGAGAGAGAGAGAGAGAGAGGGGGGGGGGGGAGAAGAGGGAGGGAGGGAGAGCGACAGGGGGCGGGGGCCAAACAACCAAAAGTCGTAACGACAAACGTAAACCCTGACAGGTGGGTAGCAGGCAGTAGAAATGATGGATGGAGGTGGAAATCAAACTGGACCCTAAAAATAGGAATCTGAACTTGTGTGTAAAGTGGCAGACGTAGAAGCCCCTGAGAAGTTTGGGAAGTGGTGGTTTGGGTTGGAATAGCGAAGGCAGGGGAGCATGTTGTCAGACAATCATAAGGCATAACGATGACCGGAAACCCTGGGGGGGTGTAGGAAGCTTGAGAATTGATAGATGGTGATGAAAAATTCTGGGCTGTCGTAAATTAAGCGCCCCAAACCAAATTTGGGGTGTCTGGAAGTTTGTTTGCACAAACTTAAACAATTTGGTTAGGATAGGCTTCACTCTTGATTCTAATTCAGTTTATAAACTAAAACAGTTTGTAATTGGGACGTCGACTTCCGATTTTGTTTGAGGCGCCTAGTAACCTGTTTATTGAGGCTTTACTCAACTAGCACCGGTGTGTAGTGGAGGTACCTCCACTACCAGGAAAAAAAAAACGCGCATACACACAAACACAAACCAAAAAACCCCCCAATACCCAAACCCCCACATGTACAAGTTCATTTCGTCAAAACAACTGTTTATCCAGACCATGCTCATAAATGTTATTTCATTGAATCCGGAGATATCTCGATTGACTGTGGATATGTAACATCTACGGAAGCTTCTTAAGATAGTGTGGGACATGACTTGACCCACACCATTAACCGACAATCTCCGGATTCAATGAAAAAAATTTATGTTCGACATGTGTAGACATAATGACTCTCATGGACAAAAGGGTGGGTCCACTCCAGGACCTTGATTCCAGCTGGTACCTGCAGGCACCAGGTACCGGGACAAACGTTTAACACCATATGTCCGAACACAGCTCGATGTATGCCTAAACGTCCCGTATCCCAACCCGCATGGGCGGCTGTACAAGCTGTACAAGTCCAACGGGCACTACATGCTGTACATGCAAATGTGCAGCACTGCGGCCTCATCAAACGTATTACGGGTGGGTGTTGCCACTGTTTATGGGGTTTGAGCACTTCTGAGGACTTGCAGTTTAGTTCTAAATTTTTACTTTTATACTATTTAACGGTGCTCGGTGCACTCATTGTTCTGGCAGTATGGACTGGTGAGGGGACCATGCCGTGCAGTGCAGGGAGGGCCGGGGATGGGGGTGCGAACACTGTTCGTCACAATCTGGTAGGGGATACCTTAAAGGCCAAGCTTGGTGCGGATGTGTATGGAGCTCCAATTGCCTAGCGGTAATTACCTTACAAGGAGCCTCCTCTGCCCATCCAGGTTCTGGGCCTCAGCACCAGGAGATCGGATTTAGTTACCGTACCGGCCATTACAAGTGACAGAGAGTTCCCAAAAAGATCTCAAGAGGTACATACCTCTAGAGATTTTTGATCATACATGGTCAAAAATTAAAAAGATACATAAAAATAATGCAATTTCCAGCTAGGCAGGGGAGAATTAGGAGGACCTTCCGTATGGTGAAAATTTGAACAGTGGTCAATAATTATGGCCGGTATGGTATTTGTGATTGGGACAATGGGAGGGATCTATTTCTTGATGTGGTGGGAACTTGCCCGTTGGCTGTGTCGCATCGGGGGGTTTTTGTTCCTTTGGGGGGGGGTTTTGCTCGGGCGGCGAGCCAGCTTGACTCTGCAGAAGCTCGACTTGTACCAGATTATCAATCATTTATCCCTTTTGCCACCTCACGTGATCTTTCGCCCGTTTGCTTTTGATGTCTTAGGGAGTCTACATAGTGAAGCTGTTGACTTCTTAGCTCGGTTGCAGGATGTTGCGGGGCCAGGCCTCAGCTTCTCACGAGGGGCTGGTCTGGTTTTCGACATTTAGGAGAGTGAGTTTTACTATCGCTCGGGTGGTGGATTGGCAGCTTGCCACTTGCTTGCCTTGTGGGGTGGGGCCTTGGGTCTGTGGCTAACCTACATCCACTTTATCCTCCCAAAACCCTGTTACATTCTTGAATTCTACATAGCAACTTGCCATTGCCATTGGCAGAAATAGCCATAGGCAAGGCTATTTAGGCTGGCTAGCCTTCCACTGTGCAGTTCCGCTCTCGTGTGTTCTGATCAAAATCCATATTGTTCATCAGGCTAAACAGAGAAAAATGTGTCAACACATACTTTGCGCCCAGGGTGTTGGCACAAAGAGAAATGGCTTCACTCTTTATTCTTAATAAGCTTACTAAGGTTAGCTAGTTAGGAGACCTAATAACTTCCTCGCTTTTTCCTGGCCAGCAGCTTCGGTTCAAGGATGAAACGTCTTGCAATGGTGCATGTCTTGCTTCTATATCTCTGCGCAGAACCGAGTTCAAGTTATTGTGCTGTGAGCGAGGAGTGTTGATTCCTCAAAGGTGGTTACTCGTATATCTGGACAGAGGTTCAGGACTGCAAGAAAACACTGAACACATCGTATCATACATGAGATTTGATATTATCACTTCTCAGCAAGACAGTCCTTCTGGGAGCCATATCTGTTCCTATGAGAAAACAAGTTTAAGAAGGTGGCTCACCGTTTCTTTGGAAACGGATTGTACTAGAACTTGTACCGGGCCCCATGCTCCGAGGACATGCGGTCATCGTCAAAGGTCCTTTGGCAAAGGGCATCGCTTCTATGTCTCAACTTCGCCCTCTTTCGAGTCCCTTCCACAGCATTAAAGTACCTTTAAAATGCCGTCCACCGTGAAAGGTCACAACCTTATCACAGATCGTTCGACGTTTTGAGGACGCTGTGAATGAACGCTGCGGTGCACCTTCGCACGATGTAAAATGAAACTAAATCCGACGAACATCTTACAGGAAACCACTTGATTGAGCACCTCAGCGTGCGGGGGAAGGGGCATTCCTGGAACGAGTGGCATGCTGTCATGTACTGCGTCTGAAGGGGAACCATGTTTACATTTGAATGACTGAGAGGTAAAGCTGGTATGTGGGATGAAAAGCGTTGTGCCTTCTGCAAGGGTACCAGCGCAGATGCCACCCACGCATTGGGCGTGCTCATCGGACCCATCGCAGGGGACACAACCCGGGATGAACTTTTTGTCCACAGGATGTGTGCGCTGTGGAGCGCTGAGGTGTGTCGCGTAGCTGCTCCGTGTTGCTATACTTTGGTTTTGGAGGGTGGAACACTGCGATTTGAAGTTTCGCGACTCCCCAAAGATTCTCCCCATTACAACGCCGAATTAGCATACACTGTACAACTCACAGACTCCCGCAGGATTTTGCAGCACGTCAATCGTAGGACTATGGGCCATTCTTGTAGCAAGTGTTTGCTCAACCGAGAAACCAGTGCTTGCCGAGTCACATAGCAGCTGTCTTTAACTAATTTGAATTTGTCTATGCCCTATAGCAGGTTCGCAATAGACCAATGGCAGGGCTCTGCTTAATCCAGCCTCTTACTTCAAGATTTATGTGTTAGGCTCGCAATCTCTCTATCTCAAGAGCTAGGGTATGGTCAGGCATCGTAGTGGGCGACGTCATCGGCAACTCAGATGAGCTAACAACTTTTGCTTGACAATCTGTAGGGCATTCTGTATATATAACCAATTGCCTTAGTCACGAAAGATAAGCCAGACCAATGGGCTGTGTCAATTTGCTTTTACAACCAGTCATGTTGGTCTTCAAAAGTAACCCACACCAGCAGGCTGTACCACAGGTGTACCAGACGGAGCATGGCACGCTCAGAAACGTCTTGGCCGCAGTTAAACGGAGTAAGGGCATTCGGTGAGCGGCCCTGACCATGGCCCACGGAGTCCCTTACCTTAGTAATATCATTAGCAACATTAGTATCACCCAAGCTGTTCCCAGAGATGAGCACAAACACATCATTCTCTGCTGAATGCCTCAGGCCAGACGTCGGGAATCCTCTGGCCAGTCCTAATCGGTTGGACAGTCCTCATTTGTTTGCTTTATAACCATTTTATCGTTGAGCAGTCCTTGTAACCCCTGCGGAAGGCCCTGAGATCTCGTACTGGATCAGCCCAGAGTCCAGCGCAAGGGCTTACAGGCGGTCCTCTGGGCATGGGGCAGAATTGAGTTCAAACCTTGTGCAGTTTGGCTGGACCATGAATTTGCTTTGAGCTCGACAGCGGTTAGCGCTGGCCAGTCTGCCCTGCTCTGCACAAGCACCATGAAGACAGCCGAACTTTGGTTCCAAGACGATGACTGTTTCCCTTGTTCCATGCTTGACATGGATTGACAGGGCTTGAAATAGCAGTTCTTTCTGAGGACTTGTCAGTTTACTCATGACACACACACACACACACACACACACACACACACACACACACACACACAGAGAGAGAGAGAGAGAGAGAGAGAGAGAGAGAGAGAGAGAGAGAGAGAGAGAGAGAGAGAGAGAGAGAGAGAGAGAGAGAGAGAGAGGAGAGAGAGGAGAGAGAGAGAGAGACGGAGAGGGTGAGGGGTGGCGCACATGCAGGCCCACACACACACACACACACACACACACACACACCCACGCACAGCCAGGCACGCCACGCACGCGAGGCAGCGCCGCGCTGGCGTTCCTGCACAGCAGGATTCACGACGAATGCCAAAACAAAATTTTCCGGGCAAAAACTAATTATGCAAGTCTGTCGGGGCGGCCGGCGGCGGCGCAGGTGCTCCCAGTGCTCTCAGAGGGGGGCTAGCACAGGCTGCCGCGTGGATAAGTGCCACCAATCGTACCACTTCACCTGTGCGCAGGAGGCGGGCTGCACCTTCTTTCCCGAGTCCTTCATGATAGCCTGCCCAGCCCACGCTCCTTCTTCCTCAACGAGCCCCGCCAAGTGTGGTGAGAACGCCCCGTGCCCAGATGCCCCTACTGCCTTTGAAGGTCCTTGCGGGGGGTTGGGAATGCGGACGGTCCAAGGAGGGGCTTGGGGAAGCTACCCGTGCATCTGCGCACATGCGCACACGCTTGCATGCCCACAAGCGCGTACGGGGGCGGAGGCGCGTGCCGCGTGCACACACACACACACACACACACACACACACACACACACAGGGGGAAGAGGGGGATAGTGGAGGTGAGGGAGAGTTAGGGAGCAAAGGAAGGAGGGAGGGAGGAGGGGAGGGGGGGGGGAGGGAGGGAGGGGGAGAGAGAGAGAGAGAGAGAGAGGAGAGAGAGAGAGAGAGAGAGAGAGAGAGAGAGAGAGAGAGAGAGAGAGAGAGAGAGAGAGAGAGAGAGAGAGAGAGAGAGAGAGAGAGAGAGAGAGAGAGAGAGAGAGGGGGGGGGGGGGGGAGAGAGAGAGAGAGAGAGAGAGAGAGAGAGAGAGAGAGAGAGAGAGAGAGAGAGAGAGAGAGAGAGAGAGAGAGAGAGAGAGAGAGAGAGAGAGAGAGAGAGAGGAGAGGGGGGGACTTGTGGGGTTGGTGGAGAAATTCCACTATACAAACAGACACGCGATAGCCCCGCCATTGTGAATGCCGGGTGGAGAGCGTTGTTCTGTTCATCAAAGGGATCGGCCGACTCGGTCCGTCATGAGGCAGGCAAGGTCAGCCCGTGAATCCACCCGTTTGCATATTCTCATCTGCATGCCATGTG
>KV908471.1:110000-122500 GCA_002005505.1 Botryococcus braunii | reverse complement strand
TATCTGTAATGTGCGTGGGTTGCCTAGGTGGCCGTGCCCTCCGGGGCCCGAGATACTATCAAGGCTGGCGGAAGCAACAGAGGGCTATGCGGGCGCGGACCTGCGGGCGCTTTGCTCCGCAGCGGTACAGGCGGCGGTACGCCGGGCAGCGCCGGAGCTCTTGGCCAACCTCACAGAGCCCTGCCTGCCTCAGCTGGCATCGGGGCCCGTGGCATTACAGACTGCACATGCTCCTGAGTTGCCTGATCTGGCAACGGGGCCCGCGGTAGTACAAAGTCCACACGCCGCTGCGTTGCCTGAGCAGGCAACATCTGTCCCGGATGGGCTCGGGGCTGATGTGGCGTCTCGAGGCGGCGCCGCCCACGAGGCCGCCTCAGGGCAATTGAGCGGTACACTTCCAGATGAGTGCGGTACACTGCTGGATGCGAACGGGGCATCTGATCCAACACCAGCGGGGATTGAAGAGGTGCCGATGGGCGAGACATCTGTACCGCACTCTGGCGGGACAAATCATGTGCACATGGGCCTGCCAGGAGCCTCAGGGGTTCAGACCAGTGTGGCTGAGGGAGGTACACTGACAGACGGAAGTACAATGCTTGCAGATAGTGATCAGGATGTGCAGATGTCCGATGTGATGACGGCATTACCCGACCATGGAACGCATGGGACGGTTGTCCAGGATCCGCAGCGGGGCTGCGCCCCCGCAGGTACAGGCGGGACAAGTGGGCAGGACCACGACAGCTGGCTGCAAAAGACTATGGCGCGAATCCAGGTGCGGATCAAACATCCGGCCTCGGGCCCACCATGCTGGAATCGCATCTCTGAAAACTCATAAAGAACCGTTACATTACCCAACCAAGAGTATGCACGGGTCTATGCACATGCTGCTGGTGGACTGTAGCTCTGTGTGTGTGTGTGTGTGTGTGTGTGTGTGTGTGTGTGTGTGTGTGTGTGTGTGTGTGTGTGTGTGTGTGTGTGTGCACGCGTGGGCGTGCACGTGTGTGTGCGTGCTTGTGTGTGTGTGTAGAGTTCACGTATAGAGAGGACATGCAGATGAGATCCTTACTCGTAGGGGGCCAAGTAGACATGCCAATGTGTTTGCTCCAGACAGTTACGTGTGTCTACAAGCTCATAGATAGAAGTTGTTCACGAGACAAGCAGGGGTCTGTTATATTGCCTGGCTCTGCCACCGGTGAGCTCCTGCCTCTCACATAGCGTGTGCGCACCACACACACACACACACACACACACACACACACACACACACACACACACACACACACACACATCGCACTTCGTGGACTCAGTAGTATACATAGTACCCGCCGTCAGAGGTGCGATACCCAGGGTCTCCTTTTCCTTGAAAAGTATCTTCTCAAACCCCCCTTTTGTCCTCCCCTCACCCCCTGCTGCTGCCCCATCTCTCTGTTTGTCCTGCCCTCGCCACTTCCCAAATGCACGGGTCAGGCACGAGGGTTCCCGAGGCGCAATGAAACTGGCACAGCTCTGTTATTGTCCGCTCTAACACCCCGCTGTATTACAGCTCTCTCTCTCTCTCTCCCTCTCTCTCTCTCTCTCTCTCTCTCTCTCTCTCTCTCTCTCTCTCTCTCTCTCTCTCTCTCTCTCTCTCTCTCTCTCTCTCTCTCTCTCTCTCTCACACACACACACACACACACACACACACACACACGCACACACACACACATACACACACACACAGACACACACACAGCAAGTGCCAGGGATTGTTTCCTTCACAACGTACTCCAAGATTAAAGATGATGGGAAGTTGGGCGGTAGCGGGAAGGAGCGTCGACAAGTGGCTTGGCCAGCAGGTGACAGAGTCAGATTGGCGAACAGCCTTGGCCTCGGGGCCGACCCCCTGCGCGCGTCGGCAGGGTCTCCCAGGGGCTGCTGGTTCCGCGGCCCGCCCGCTCCCCTGGCAGCTGGCCCCGCTGCTGGTGGGGCCGCTGGCGGAGGCCTTGCGGGTCATCCAGGGGAGCGGTCTCACGCTACCGCCGACAGCACCCGCTCCCGCTGCTGTTGCCGCTGCGGTCCCCTGGTTTGCCGGTCCCCGTCAGGAGACCGACCTACGGGACCTTGAGCAGATTCTGCGGGGCTTTGGGCTCCTGGAAGGCACCGTCCCTGGTGAGATGCCCCATGGCACTTGCATTATTCTGGTGGCTTGCGGCATGCCCTTGACAGACTCACGAGCTGCCTTTTGACATGAACATCAGTTTAATGTTCCTTTGAATTGTTGATTATAAAATTTAGTAGCATAAATTTTTGATTCTTTTTGATCAGGATCCCACGACCCGTTCTTGTCATGTTGGGGAGGGAGTTCAGGGCTCTCGCCCCCGTCTTCCTTTCCCTTAGCCGTTTTTGTCATATGCGTGTCACGGGGAACTGTTCATTGAGGTCGATTCCACGTGGGTTTCCTGCACAAGAGTTTTTTCGTCCGAGTTGGGATGTTTTCGATCGTAGCAAATTTAAGAATTTTTGTGATAGTGACCTCATAAAGGATGCCAGTGTCGCTGATGACATGCAGAGTGCCCTTGCTGTTAGACTCCCATGTGGGGGATGCCTACTTCATTGTCCACATGCGTGTCACAGATGTCATTTAGGTGGCCACATGATGTTGAATCCATGTGGAGGATGTTGAGTTTATGGCAAACGCGTGTCATTGATGTTGTGGGCTCCATGTGGAATTTTTGCGTCTGGTGTTTGGGGGTTTTTTTTTTTCTTATTTTAATTTTAATTTTTACTTTATTGTGAAATTCGTGCGTCTGGTGTTGGGCTTTTATTTCTATATTTATTTTTTCCAAGTAATCTGACTTCTTTGACTAAGTTACATCGAGGGCATCCGATCAACACCTGACGCACAAAATTTGTGAACCTTGCTGTGAACAAGGCACGCAATTGACATAAGGATGTGCAGTAATTCTGAAGGGACCCTTGTCAACAAGAAGGGCACGCAAATGCTATTAAGGTTATGCAGTGAAGTTGAAAGGGCCGTGGTTATCATGAAGCGCAACCATTCGACATCAAGGGTATGCAGTACTGCTCAAGGGTATGCAGTACAGCTCAAGGAGCCTGGTAAACGTGAAGGACACATACTGACAAAAAGGGTTGCACGTACTGACAATTGGGTTACGCAAATCACATCAGGAGCCGAAAAAGCAACATCAGAGGCGTGCCCTTTACAACGAGTGCACATTGTTTACAACGAGAACTCGCGGCTGAGATGAACAGCAGCGCATCAGGCCCTGCTGACGTTAAATCAACATTTGAAGCATAAATTCCATAACAGGGGTTCCTCAAGAGCACGGCAAGGGATACGACACGCAGTTTGAGATAAAAAGCGCACAAAGCCAAGGATTTGGCCTCAAACGCAGAAAAAGCCAAAGGCATGAAGCCAATGTCAAAGGCATCGTTTCTTAAATGTGAGACATAAAGCTTGCAAGGGACGGCACGTGCTGTTTGATTGGCGGGGTTGAGCGGGAAAGAGTTGATAGGTGGGGTTGAGCGGGAAGGAGTTGATTGGTGGGGTTGAGTAAGTGTAGGCGGAAAGCCAGGGACTGTCACCCAGAGGGACGGAGGAATGCGGGATCTTCATCCAAACACCGACCAGAGCACAGAGGATATGTGGGTGGGAAGCGACATGGGGGTACCTGCCTGCCGCATACTGCTGGCGGGCCCGGGGGACCAGGGTCAGGGCCATGTGGCAGGAGCCGTCCTGGAAGCCCTCAAGGGAGCCCCCGTGCACTGCCTCAGCCTCGCCCGCATGATGGTCTCTGGGGAGGCTGACGCGGCCTCTGCTGTCATGCACCTGGTTCAGGAGGCCTCCCGACGGTACGGTTGCTCCCCCAGGGGAAGTCAAGAAGAGGAAGAGGGGGGGTAGGGGAAGGAGGAGGAGACGGAGACATGAAGAGGAGGAGGCAAAGAGAAGAAGAAGAGGAAGAGCAACAACAATCCCCACCTCCGAACAAAACGGACACACTCTCTCTCTCTCTCTCTCTCTCTCTCTCTCTCTCTCTCTCTCTCTCTCTCTCTCTCTCTCTCTCTCTCTCTCTTTCCGCCTCTCTCGCCCCTTCCTTGCCTCCTCTCTGCGTGGATGCGCGCGCGGTGTGTGTTTGTGGCATGTGTGTGTGTGGGAACACACCACCACCACACCACACCACACACCACACACACCACCACACACACGGAGGAGGGGGGGGGTGTGCGCAGGTCATCAGTGTGTCGTCAGTAGGAGGAGGGGAGGGAAGAAGAGTGAAGGGGGGGGCGAGAGGGGACACACACAAACGCACACACACACACACACACACACACACACACACACACACACACACACACACACGAAGTGACGGAGATAGTGGGGGGGTAAGGGGAAAGGAGGGGGGGGGGAGGGGGGGGGGGGGGGGGGGGGGGGGGGGGAGGGGAGGTGGGGAGGCTGTGAGGAAGAATCTAACGGAGGGTGGGAGGAATGGCGAATGCACAGGACGGGGGCGGGACAAGTTATGGTCCTGTACCTGCCACGAATGGAGGGCTGGGCAGTAGCACATGTGAAGACGGATGTGCCCGTACCTGCCCCCTGCGCGGAGCCCAACCCAGAGACCCCCCGAGCGCACCCCGATTCCATCGGCTCGGCATTCAAGTATCCCCGCGCTCCGTCCACCTGCTCTGTGGCCCCCCCCGGCCCCCCGCAGTGCCCTTTGCCTCTCACACTGTGCCGCCTCTCACCTTGGTGCCTAATATAATACTGTACCGCTTCTCACCTTGGTGCTTGACATACTGTACCGCTTCTCACCTGACATACTGTGCCGCTTCTCACCTGGGTTGGGCATAGAAGGGGGAGGCCAAACCCCCCCCCTGGGCGGACACACACTCTCTCTCTCTCTCTCTCTCTCTCTCCTCTCTCTCTCTCTCTCTCTCCTCTCCTCTCTCTCTCTCTCTCTCTCTCTCTCTCTCTCTCTCACCACCACACACACACCACACACACGCTCTCTCCCCCCCCCCTCTCTCCCTCCTCCCCCCCCCTTCTCTCTCTCTCTCTCTCTCTCTCTCTCTCTCTCTCTCTCTCTCTCTCTCTCTCTCTCTCTCTCTCTCTCTCTCTCTCTCTCCCCCCCCTCTCTCTCCCCCTCGCTCCCCCCCCCCCTCTCTCCCTCTCTCTCTCTCCCCCTGCTCCCCCCCTCTCTCTCACACACAGGCGCACATGCTCACACGTTTCAAAACCATCTCCGCCCCCCCCCTCCCCACACACACACACACACACATCATCCATGCATGCGCACACAGTCACAACCATGCCCCCTCAGGCATTCACCCTAAGGCCAGATTTACAGGTGGATTTAAGGAGGGAGAAAATGTTGGTCAGTGTCTAGGGTAAGAAGCCACCAGGGAGGGCCCCTATGTACTTGGTTGCTGCTCTGATTGAGTTACACTCTCAAGTACCACACCTGAACACAATCACTAGTCCTTAGTCAATTTCAGACACGACAAGCGGCTATCCGCCTTGTTGAAACGTTTTTTTTTTTTTTTTTTTTTTTTTTTTGATGCCTGTATACAACTCCAGCTCGTCCGTTTCGACCACTTTCGCGAGATGAAGTTCCTGCACGTGCACATCACGCATTTCTTTGTGTCCCAATCTGTGGGCTGTGTCACTGCGTTGCCAATTTTGGCGCATGGGATGCACAGGGGGCTGTTGTCTGTGGAACAGCGGCAAAGGTCGTTCTCGACCCCTGGGTACCTGGAGCCTCATCAGGCAACGTGCCAGCCTGGCACAGAGATGGGGGGAGCTTGCTCCCCCCAAGAGCATGTGACGCCTCGACGAACCTCCTCGGCTGGGGCGAGGCTTATTCGTAGGTTGGGTAGCGGGACACTGACAGGACAGGTCCAGCGGTCCCTCCCTGCGACACCGGATACCGCCCAGAGGAGGTCCCGCAGCTCAAGCAGTACCCCCATGAAGCGTGTCAGCCCATCGCCAGTCACCCGGGAGGCTCGAGTTTCTGTCCTGGGCCACAGGCACGCGCTCGAGGATGTGACGCCTCTCAATCGGGACAGGCCGGAAAAAAGGAGAAAGGTGTTGTTGGGAAGGACTCCCGGGGACTTGAACCCTGTCCCTGAAGAGGAGGTGGCCTCGGAACACGCAACCAAAGACACTGCTGTGCCTTCTCCAGCTTGGCTAGCGCTTGAGGCAGCTATAAGACAGGTATGGTTCCCCGTGTTACTGCACACCATGCCCACTGCAAACGATTTCAGTGGGAGCTTCCTATTGTTGTTGCCCACACAATGTCCACTGCAGCCGTCGGCAGAGTATGAGATTCCCTGTGTGAGTATCCGCGTTCTCGGTTGTGTCCCCCTCGTCGGTTGCATAGTGTGCATTTGTTCTGGGGCTTCTCTCATGCATGCAATGGCAGAGCTTGCACTGTACGCGGAGTCCCTTGTCTCCATGGTCCTGATAGGATTGCGATAATACGGCAATCAAGCCGTGTGCAGATTCACCTAAAAGGCCAGCCCCTTCGTATTCAGCTTGTGCTTGACCTTGCTGCAGCTCCTTCCACATGCTACAGTGTGACATTCCATCAAGTTCACCAGGCTCTCTCTATTCACATCCAGATGACATTCATAAAGATTCCGTAGGCTTCCTCAAAAAAAAAAGTAAAAAAAATATATATATATATATAATAATAATAATAATCATAATAATAATAATAGTAACCGTTCCCTCTACTTACTGCCACCTGGCAATTTACGAGATCCCTTAGGCTGAGCACACCGTCTCACAAACTCGGCCTGATTTGCCAAGGATGGGTCATGTGCGTGGCAGGTCATTGGGAAACAGTCGGTGCTGGTTGTGGCAACGTCTGATATGGGTCCCGAGGATCTGCCACCTGCCATCAGCACTTTCTTCGGAGGTCAGAAGGGAGAAGGGAGGCAAGAAGGCAGTGGGTTGCTCCCGCTCGACTGCAGGGCCGCACCGGTGCATGCTTGGGCAGAGACCGTGCGCCGCACTGTGCAGGTCCTGGCTCAATGCCTGGCCGCTGCGGGTGAGAACACCTTGATCGCCAATTTTCTTGTTCCCTCCCCCCCTCCCCACTTTTATTGATTAGTTGGTGTGAGGGTGTCTCTCTCTCTCTCTCTCTCTCTCTTTCTCTCTCTCTCTCTTCTCTCTCTCTCTCTCTCTCTCTCTCTCTCTCTCTCTCTCTCTTTCTTCTTTCTCTCTCTCTCTCTCTCTCTCTCTCTCTCTCTCTCTCTCTCTCTCTCTCTCTCTCTCTCCCTCCCCCCCCCCCCCCCCTCTCTCTCTCTCTCTCTCTCTCTCTCTTTCTCTCTTCCGCCGCCCTGGCTCCCTCCAAACCCCCTCCCTCCCTGTCGTTGCTCCTTTCCGTTCCTTTCCTTCCCCTCCCCCCACTTCCCTGCCCCTCTTTCCTCTCTTGCACACATACTCCCACACACGCGCACCCACACACACATTTTCAGTCTTCATGACTTCTGCCCAACGGTAAACGCATGGGTTCTGGCAACAGTTGATGCATTTCTTCTGCCCAACAGTCAACGCGTGGTTTCTGGCCAACAGTCAACGCATGATTTCTTCTGCCCAATAGTCAATGCATGTTATCTGCCCAACGGTCAACGCATGAGTTTTTCTGCCCAATAGTCAATGCATGATATCTGCCCAGAGGTCAACGCATGATTTCTTCTGCCCAATAGTCAACGCATGATATCTGCCCAACGGTCAACGCATGATTTCTTCTGCCCAATAGTCAATGAATGATATCTGCCAAGGGTCAGTGCATCAAGCAGCTGGCAGTCCCCACAACCACAACGGTGTCGGGGGTGCAGGGGCCACGGAATGGTGCAAAAGGGGGTACGGAATGGCAAACGGGGTCGCCTCAGGAAGCCCTCCCGCCGCCACCGCAGCAGGGCAGCTGGGCAGGCAGATAATTGAGCCGTTGGGAGGCTCTTCCGCCGGCACCGCAGGGGAGCTGGGCAGGCAGGAACTGGGGGCTTCGGGAGGTGTTTCTCTGAGTGCGATAGATCACGAGGGCAGGCCACAAGCGCGGCTGTCTGGAGCTGGGGAGGGCGTGTTGGACATACCAGACCCGCCTGGGCGGCCAAATGAGGCCTTTCCGGCGGGGTTGCCAGATCAGGCCTCTTGGGCGGGGTTGCCAGATCAGGCCAGTCACCTGAATCTTGCAGACCGCGAGAGGGGGATGCTTCTTCTGCGAGAGGTTTGGGCCTTTTGTGGAGGTCTTGGTCCAAATCCCTCCCCTCCCCCTCTCCCCCGCTCCCCCTGGGGGCCTGCTAACCATGCTTGTGAGTAGCGCCAAATGTAACTACTTTGTTTTACAACCTGAAGCACAAAGTATCAACAAAGAACACGTGTAGTTGTACATGCATTTACAGCAAAACATGTATGTCTCCCTGAATTTTTGTGTGGCCGAGGACCAAGCTAGAAGTTCCAAGTTAAAATATTCTACCCCCGCATGTGATAGCCACACATTAGTACCCCCTTATCCGATGGTCACGTCCTTTCATCGTACAACCTTACCAAGTTTACACAGTTACTATTGAAATGTACCTCTCCCAAATTCTGGTGTGCCCAAGGCCGAAGTAAGAAGTCAAACAGATGTGATGGCCACATGTATTGCACCATCCCAACTAGATGTTGAGGTGAGATACAATCCCCAGCAAATCCTGGTAAGTACCTTTGACACTCGTGCCGCCAAAAGCACATCCAAGTTACGCCCTGATGATGTTCGCCCACGATGGCGGTTGTTACATTTAATTCAAAGAGACCGCCGCTCTTAAGTTAGTTTGACGTAAGATCTGGCAAATTTCTTAGACTCCTTACAATGTTCCAGGTAAGGTGTCAAACACATATTCTGGCAAGGCATCCTCTTTTATTTGGTTAAATGTAGTTCTCCCCCCCCCCCCTCTCTCTCTCTCTCTCCCCCCCCCCCCCCTCTCTCTCACACACATGCACACGCACGCACGCACACGTTTTTAAATCTGTTTGTTTCCTGCAGGTCCGGATGGCGGTGAAATCGTTCTGCGCAAGCCTATTCCAGGACAGGAGAGCGCATGCGGCTCGAGCCATCATGCGGGACCCACATGGGGCACCCCGAGGGACCGGGGAGCCCCCGGCGCGCATCCGGGTCTCCCTGGCAGGGATCGCCAAGCAGGGCGTCCGAGCCGAGTTTGACACCCCCCACCGCCTGAGCCTCGCCATGTCCTCTGCAGCCCGAGCCATCCTCCGCCATGTTGCCAAATCGGGGTATGCACATTCTCCCCTTTCCTTTCCCTCCCTCCGCCTTTCCTCCCCCTTCCTCCGCCTTTCCTCTCCGTTCCTCCGCCTTTTCTCTCCGTTCCTCCGCCTTTTCTCTCCCCTTACCCATTCCTTTCCCTTGCACTTTCCCTTCCCTGGTGTGCCCTTGCACTCTCCCTTGCACTGTCGCGTGCACTGTTCCTTGCACTTTCCTTTCCCTTGCACTTTCCTCACCCTGGGTGTACACATTCTCTCCCCTCCCCTCTTTCCTCTCCATTCCTCCACGCCCCCCCTCTTGCGTTCTTTCTCTATCCCTCCCCTTTTTGTGTGTGCGCGTGTGCACGGCTGCATGTGTGCTTGCGTGCGAGTGTGTGTGTGTGTGTGTGTGTGTGTGTGTGTGTGTGTGTACATACCCCCCATCCACATGCTGCCAAACCCCCCCAACCCCCCCCCCCCACACACACACACACACTTGCGCGCGCAACAGTTTTGGACACACGAACATACGCAACACCGTCTTATTGAGTTCCGGGATGCGCAGGCGGAGAGGGTACAGCATCAGGGCAGCCGCAACCGCGGCGGTACTAGACGAGGTGATGACGTGGAAGGCGGCTGTGGAGGCGGCGTACCATTTGTACGATCCCTTCGTCCAGCTGCTGCTGCAGACTGCAGAAGCTGATGAGGCAGCTGCGCGGGAACCACCACTTCCAGCAGCCATTCCTGCACCCGTTCCTGTGGACGCCGCCCCTGGGGCCTCGCCAGAACCTCCCGGGGGGCCAGGTGCCCCATCAATCCTTCCACAGCCTGCCTTGGGGGGATTACCAGAGGTCCCCCCTGGGGGGCCTCGCACAGGAAACCCTCCGGAGCCTGCCCAGCGAGATTCGGCAGAACCTCCCGTGGCGCAGGCTCAGTCAGCAAACCCTTCCGAGCCTGCCGAGCGAGAAGCGACGGACCCTTCCTCGGGGCAGGCTCACTCACGAAACCCTCCGGAGCCTGCCCAGCGAGAATTGGCAGAACCTCCCTCGGGGCATGCTCAGTCAGCAAACCCTACGGAGCCTGCCCAGCGAGAAACGCCAGAACCTCCCTCGGGGCAGGCTCACTCACCAAACCCTTCGGAGCCTGCGCAGCGAGAAACGCCAGAACCTCCCTCAGCAAACCCTTTGGAGCCTCCCCAGGGGGAGGCTCAGCAACGGTCCCCTGGACGGTCCTTGGCAGGGGTGCTGGGAGGTTCGGAGCCCGCCCGCGGGGCCGTACAAGGGCCGCCTGCAGGACCGTGGAGAGGCAGGGCGCGGGCTTCGGCGCCTGCCCTCCCCAGAGCAAGCGGAGAGCGGTCCCGGGGCATTCCTGGCCCCGCCCCCAGCTTGGAGCCTGGCCAGCGTGTTTCCGGAAACCCCCCAAGCGAGCTGACTGCAGCAGGGGCAGCGGGAGTACGGCAGCTCAGAGGAATGTCGGAGCGGGACAAAGCGGGCGTAACGCAGCTTGGAGGAGTGTCGGAGCGGGACAAAGCAGGCGTACCGCAGCTTGGAGGAGTGTCGGAGCGGGACAAAGTCCTGGGGTCGGGGTCTGGAAAACCGCCGTCAAGATTGGGATCGACTTGCAAGATTGAGATTGAGGGGGCGTTGGTTGAAGCCTTGGCTGGAGCTCTACAGGTGAGAGCCCTCAAACTGCCTCTGGGGCTGCCCCGGTCATACGGGTAGAAAGTGAAGTACAATCCAACCCTGCTTTATCGGGTGGATTTAGTGTGCTTAATTCTGCCTGAATGGTGAGTTGTACTGCCACAAGGGTTCTGGTGACTTAGTTTATCGGCACACACTCGCAGGCACGTGCACACACACACACACACACACACACACACACACACACACACACACACACACACACACACACACACACACACACACACACACGCGCGCGCGCGCGGTCTCACACACATGGTTTGATAACTAGATCAGCTAGAAGCAGTAGACAGGGGTCGGGGCCGAGTTCCGGCTGTCTTCAAGATAGTCTGTTGCTGAAAACCATTAGGAGCGCTCCAGAAACTGATAGGATGGTGGCGGGCCCCATCGCCCCCTCCCCCTAAACACACACACACACACACACACACACACACACACACACACACACACACACACACACACACACACACACACACACACACGCACGCACGCACACACGCATACGCACACACACAGACACACAAGAAAACAGTAGAATCCGGTCCTTGCGGAGCCGGAAGCCTCCGACCCACACTCGGGAAATTTGGGGTACCTTAAACCACAAGCTTCGCCTCCAACTGAAGTAGGCAGTACAAGAAAACGCGTGCGGCTGTCCCCCCCACCCCACCCCCCCTTTCTCTCGGCCCAAATGGCAGCAGGAGCGGCAGCAAAACATATAGCCCCTCCTTAGGGTCCGAGGCTAAATAAAGGGGGAAATGTTAAAAAAACGACCAAAAAAAAGTAACGACAAAAACAAAAACAGAAGTCGATGCAACGGGATGGACACCCGACTTGAACCGGTGACTCCATGCATGGAAACCCAGGGGTCTAACCGTCACGACGGCGTCTGTTTCAACAAGTTGTTTTTTTCCATCCTGAAAAGGCATCCACGCGGGCACGCGTACGCACATACTTCCGCACTCGGAAGCGTGGGCTCAGGGGTCCGCACACCCGTGGAGCGTGCACACCCCCTCCCACCCATCTCTCTCTCTCTCTCTCTCTCTCTCCTCTCTCTCTCTCTCTCTCTCTCTCTCCTCTCTCTCTCTCTCTCTCTCTCTCTCTCTCTCTCTCTCTCCCCCCCCCTCTCTCTCTCTCTCTCACACACACACACACACACACACACACACACACACACACACGCATACACACACACTCACACACGCATACACGCGCGCGCGCATGCACGCAGAGCTGAGGAAGCTCGTGTGCGGGATGGCAGGAGGCATTGGAAGCCAAGATGCTGGCGCAGTGCACGTCTTCAGGCAGGCTGTGCTCGCCAGCAACACTCGACCGGATCGCTGGGCGCCTGATGGGCCGAGCTGCAGCTTGGGCGGCCGCGGCATTTGATGAGCCAGTACAAACCGCACCTCCGCAGCAATCGGCTGCGCCAGATGTTGGGGAAGCGCCACTGCAGTTGCTCGAATCAGCCCCGAGATCGAATCCACCGGGCTCCGGAGGAGGACGGGGACTTTTTTTCGGCCCCTCAGGCTCTGGAAAAGGAAACAGTACCGCTAGCT
>KV908471.1:92500-102500 GCA_002005505.1 Botryococcus braunii | reverse complement strand
CATTGAAAACTGTGTGTCAAGACTCGTACATTTCAAAGACGCAGTTCGATGACTAAGACGAGCCGTTCGGAACTTGGAAATAAACAGAAGGGCAAGGTATCAGGATCCTGATGACACGAAGACACAACAAGAGCCGGCAACATACAGCTTGTGCATTGGCAACTTCATCCGCGTTCCCAGCACCCAAATCACCATCGCCGCTCATGACCATACTGCTCCCCAACAGATCCTCTGCCATCTTGAAAGGTTCGTTGCCGATGAACACAGGTTTTAACAAGCCCTGGATTGCACACCACGCCAATTCTTGCCCAAAAGTGAAATCCCGATGACACCACTACTTTTAATAGACCTCGAGGATCGTTGCTCTTTGATTGCAACTGCACAACCGCAGGTCGGCTGGATCTGCTGTGAACCCTCGTCGATATGACATCCACCCTTTGAAGGCCTCCCGACGGGAGGTCACGGGAATCTCGTCAATGGAACCCAATGGGGAAGCTCGAAAGGCCATTCAGAAAACCCCCCTCCCTCTCTCCCTCCCTCCCTCCCTCTCTCGCTCCCCCCCCCCCCCCCGCCCTCCTCTCTCCCTCCCCTTCTCTCTCTCTCTCTCTCTCTCTCTCTCTCTCTCTCTCTCTCTCTCTCTCTCTCTCTCTCTCTCTCTCTCTCTCTCTCTCTCTCTCTCCCTTCCCCCCCTCTCTCTTCCCCCCTCTATCTCTCTCTCTCCCTCCCTCTCTCTCCCCCCCTCTCTCCCTCTCTCCCTCTCCCTCTCTCTCTCTCTCTCTCTCTCTCTCTCTCTCTCTCTCTCTCTCTCTCTCTCTCTCTCTCTCTCTCTCCCCCTCTCACTCTCTCCTTCCCTCCCTACCTTCCTCCCTCCCTTTGACAACCGTCTCTGTCCCTGCATGGGCATCGGCTGATATTCTCTCATTCTTGTTGTCTCCCTGTTCCCGCCGTCTTTCTTCTTCTCAACCCCCCCCCCCCCCCGCGTCTTCGTGCTTCTCCCCCGCCCCCCAACTAGCGCCCCTTGTCAATCACCGTTCAGCTGGCTGCAGTATGTCACACCATCACCTGCAGGTGTGTCCATGCATGTGACGAAGGTAACTCGTGACCACCAATCGGAAGTACTCAGCCACTATATAGTGGCCAAATATATGCCACACGCTCTAGAGACGCACTGTGTTGGATATGCTAGCACAGCGCTGGCCAAGTGGCTACCAACCTTCATTCCAGACGGCGTCTGGATCATGGGCAGGACCCCAGAGTCATCATATGCGCACTTGTAAATACGCGCATGTTCCAAAGAGCTTTTCATTATCACCCTTTTGTCTCTGGCCCGTAGAGTCCGCTTTCCCCCATTCCGGATTTCTGGTGTGCGGTTGGGATAGGCTTCACTCTTTATTCTGAATAGTAGGTAAAGACCTGACGTCAATGTCGAAACGAAAAGGATACATAATGTGTGACAGGGTTTCCCGCACAAATGATTTGGGGCGGAATCTGTAAGAAGCTCGCCCCATGACACACACTGACTTCAAGCAACCACGCTGGTCTCCCAAGGGAGTTTCATACATAATGTGTGACAAGCTTGTGTGCCTAAATGTTTCATACATAATGTGTGACAAGCTTGTCATGACATTATGTATGATCATACATAATGTTGTCAGAAGTTTTACCGCACAAATGATTCGGGGCGGTACCTGGAAGAAGTCTCGCCCAGGCTTGGGCCGACACGGTTGACATCGACGGCTTTCAATGTACTCGCGTCCCAGGCCGCGAGGAGGGGGACGTCGACCACTTTTAATAACCCATTGTTAATTGATCACATGGAGGGGGGTGGAGCCCTTTCGCATGTGGGGTGAAAGCAGGGTCATCTGGCCCCTCACTGCGCGCAGTGCGTTGAAAGTCTAATTTGAGACATGCGGGGTCGCTCTCCGAAGACTCCCTCAGCGCAAACAAAGAAATGGTGGCCTCCAGACCGGCCCCGCCAGTGGTGTGATTTCCGCTTTAAAAAGAATGGTGAAAGTGAATAAGTCAGTCACTCGGGGTTTCGATGTGAGAACAGCACCGTTGGCTTCTCAAGCCCTCAATTCTGGTGTGGGGATCCATCAAGTGATCATGGATTGCTTCCATCCATTGATAAATCAATTGATCATGGATGCCTTGCAAGGGATCCACGCAAAATCAAGTGATCATGGATTGCTTGCATCAATTGATAAATCAATAAATCAATTGATCATGGATGCCTTGCAAGGGATCCACGCATGCAGGAATTTTACAAGAGGACATCCACACCTGCTGCTCGTACAATTTGTACGACACCTTTGCTACAACCCGCTTGCGTTTTCAGATCACTTAGAGCAAGCACGTGCCTCGATTACAAGCGGCAACTTCAGCGGGGTCGTACTACGAACTTTGTAATTGCCCAGTCGGAGGTGCGGATGCCCTCTTACGGTTCCGATACCCTCTTACGGTGCAGATGCGTCATCCGGGATGCCCTCTTCCGTTAGAATTGTGACCTGCAGTCCTAACCCAGAACGGATACAGGCTGGAGCATGACTACATGATAGGTCTCCTCGAGCTCAAACTTTTCAAGACAACTGAGAAGGATGAATAAGCTGTATTCCTTGGGCCTACTCGATTTTAATCTGAAAATGTCAGTCAAGGCATCTGTGTAATTCACAGTGGGGAAATTAGGGTGGGAATTACAAATAGGCTTCGCTCTTCAGGGTGGGAATAGGCTTCACTCTTCATTACAAATGTCTCGGGCATCGGGGGCCTGAGACTCATATATTTCACTTTAAATGTACATTTAAAGACTCATATATTTCACTTTAAATGTACATTTAATAGGGACATGTCCCTATTAAACTTTAATGAGCCTTGTGGTGAGGAGTGTGAGCACCAAATTGGAAAGATGAGAGTGTCAGATTGCAAATTTGCAGCAAGATGCAAGGAGCAGCGGAAGTCGAAGTGTAGATAGGGTAAAAAGAGTGAACCAACGAATGTCAGGGAACCTCCTCCCCTCCGGTCGGTAACCCAGTCTCCCGTGGTAGCCAAGGGTTTTCAGAGTAGGCTCCTCTCCAGTCGGTACCCCGGGTCCCCAGAGTAGCCAAGGTTCCCAGAATGTCTTTCCTCAAACCTCCTCCGTTCCAGTCGGTACGCCAGGTTCCCAGAGTAGCGGGTGACGCTCAGCCTCAGGGCCTGAAGTTCAAGCCCGTGCTGGGACTCCTTGAGGTGACCAGCGACTGGTATCGACCATCCGTTGGCCCCCCCAGGGACCATTCTCCCAGCGGGGCCGTCAGGGACTAGAAAACCTCTCGGTGACAGGTACGAGTACGGCTTCAACGAGCTCTGCCAAGCCCCCCACTCCTTTCTGATGAATTTGTCATGCCAGAGATAACGACTTTTGAAATTATCGCTGACTTTCTTACGTGATTGCTCAGCAATCCCAGAGCTGCGGTGCGGTTGGACTAGAATGCATGGTCTACCTCACCCTTGGACTCAGGTGCCAAGGCTGTGCTTATGATATAACGTTGCTGGCATTGAGGCTTGGCCCGCACTTTAGAAGATGCAGGACGATTGGTAGATATGGTTTTCGTCCGCTATCCGAAACCCGCAAGGTCCTGGGGACTAACCGATCAACGACCATGGCCCAAGACGAAGCAGTACCCTCTGAGTTGCCCTCATCGCGGTCTCCTGCGCTGGAGTTCAAGGTTCGCCTCCACGTGTTATAAACCTATTGCGGCACTAGTAAATCTCCCGTCAGAAGTGATGTGTGCGTCGGATCGCGGTTGAGGAGCATAGGCCGCGACGTTTCCTAACATATTATCTGATAGTTTGAGTTTGTAATTGCCTCTTAATGTCGTAGAAATTAACCAATTGTTGTTATCCTCGCTGTAGTTCCATCAATACATAGGAGCATCTCCCCGCCGACCCCTTACTTATGTGTTCTGTATGGCTGTGAGCTTAAAGTGCTGCAGGTCATTGCCCAACAAGGAAGGGCGCGGACAGCACTGATGAAACTACCACATTACACTGCAGAAACTCCTATGTTCATGCCTGTGGGAACACATGGTACGACCCCAAAGAATATGGCCAGCGTACATAAGGGACATGTAAACCAGGCACCTTGCCCTTTTGCCAAACCCCGCGAGCCCCTCCCCCCCCCCACACACACACACACGCACACCACATATGCGCGAACACATGCATGCACTTGCACGTACACCCCCATGCAACCCCCCGCGCACACGCGGCGCCGCACACACACACACACACACACACACACACACACACACACACACACACACACACACACACACCCGCACACACATACACGCACACGCAGGCCCGTACGCACATACACATACTTGCGTGCGCATGGACACACACACACACACACACACACACACACACACGCACGCACACACACACACACACACACACACACACGCTCACGCACACACACGCACACGCGCGCGCGCACACACACACACACACACACACACACACACACACACACACACACACACACGTACGTAAGCACGTACACACATTGGCACACAAGAACGCAAGTTGGGTGCATACACGCACAAGCACACACACACAAACACACCCACCCACACACACAGTCTTGTGCACACATGGATGGCGTCTGTATGCACGCATGTCGACACGCACGCACTCCCCCCCCCCCCCTAACACCCACCTTTATCGTTCTCACTCATGAATCAATCCCTCGCCCCCTCCCCCTCTCTCTCTTGCTATCTCTTCTCTCTCTGTCTCAGTTCTCTCTCCCCTGCTCCCTCTCTCTTTCCAGCCTCCATACCCCTCTCCCCCGCCCATCTCTCCTCAACCCCCCTTCCCTCTCCTCTGTCGTTTCCTCACCCTCCCCCTCCCCCTCCTCCACCCAACCTCGCCTTTCATCTTTCTTCCCTCCCTGCTCCCTCCCTGTACCTTCCTCGCTACGTGTGGGATGTTAGAGGGAGACTCACACACAAGGCCAAAAAGGGTGGGGGGATGTGGATTTGTCATATCGTCTGGCTTGGGCACACCATGCATATCTGCTCTTCTCCGCATCCTTTCCTTGTTCCGCTTTGCATATCACGCCCTCAAGCCCATGTCCAATCACCCTGTGTTGCAATCAGGGAGTTGCACTTGTGGAGTAGGGAAGCTGAAGTAACCTGAGCCAGGGCTAGACCACCAGGTGCTATGGTTAGGTTGTGGTTTCAGGACTTCACGTGCTGTGAACGGTCGTCATTTTATTTGTTTCCAAAAACAAACCAAAGACAAAAAGTCGAATTACCAGATTCGAACCAGGATTCGTATTGCTGGTTAGGTTGTGGTTTCAGGACTTACGTGCTGTGAACGGTCGTCATTTGATTCGTCCCCAAAAACAAACAAACAAACAAACCAAAAAAAAAATAAAAAAAAAATAAAAAAAGGGGGGGGGGGGAGGTGGGGTCGAGTTACCAGATTCGAACCAGGATTCGTGTTGCTGCAGGAACAGTGAAGGGCATCACCAGTCAGCAGCTGCAGGACATCGACTGCCATGTCATATTAGGAAACACGTACCATCTGGAAAACCGGCCGGGGGCAGACCTGGTGGCGGAACTCGGGGGCCTGCACCAATTTATCAACTGGCCCAGGGGGATGCTTACAGATTCTGGCGGCTTCCAGGCAGGCTGCCCCACGGTTCAATACCCATGTGTTTCTGCATCTTTTCCCGCAATTAGTTTTTCAGATCCGGCCGCTTTTCCCCATCTTTCATCTTTTCTTGCTTTTTTTAAGTTTTCCTCCTTGTTTCTGTTTTCCCCCCGTCTCCTTCAGCTCGTGTGGCTTTGATTGTGAGGGCGTGGTCTGGGTGTTTGCATGGCGGGGGGTGGGGTCAGGAACGGGTGGGGTCAGACATGTGACTGTGTTTTTGTATGTGGGGTGTGCATATGTGTTGGTATGTTGGTACCTGCACGTGTAAATGAAACATGTGAGAGAGGGCGGAGTTTGGGGAGGGGTTAAGAACCGTCCTCTTCTCAACACCCTCCTCCTCCCTCCCCCCCCCTCCCCCCCCCCCCGGTCTCCTCGTCATCCTCCTCCTTCTCCTTCTCCTGCAACCCCCCTCCTTCCTTTCTTGTCCTTCTCCTTCTCCTCTTGCCCCCCCCTTCCTTTCTTGTCCTTCTCCTTCTCCTGCACCCCCTCCTCCTTCCTTTCTTCTCCCTCTCCCTCTCCTCTTGCCCCCTCCTCCTTCCTTTCTTCTCCTTCTCCCTCTCCTCTTGCCCCTTCCTCCTTCCTTTCTTCTCCTTCTCCCTCTCCTCTTGCCCCTTCCTCCTTCCTTTCTTCTCCTTCTCCCTCTCCTCTTGCCCCCTCCTCCTTCCTTTCTTCTCCTTCTTCTTTCGTCATCCTCCTGATGCATTTGTCACCACATTGGTGTTCGAGGTCAGGGCCAGTTGTTGCAGAAACAAGTCAAATCCATCAAAAGCCTTGGGAAGTCATTCGAAAGAGGTACAGAAATTTATGTAGGGGCTTTGCAGAATCTCTCAAAAAGCTTACGGCCAAGATCATAAGAGCGCGCAGAATCGTATCCAAGAACTTCATAGAATCAATGGAATGGCTTATGAAATCGATCCGAAAACCCTGTAAAACTTATCAAGAGATTGTAGAATCGGGGCAACGTATTTTAGAGTATTGCGGAAAATCGCCGCAATGCACTTAATTTCGCGTATATATTCACCGGAGTATATGTGTATGTGTTTATAAAGTATGGTCGTTCCATTTAGAGTCAGCTGTTCCCTCCCTGGAATCTTTGAGCAGAGTTAAGACAATTTTGGTCCATGAGACAACCTTGTGTGCGTGAGACATACATCGTACATATTGTGCATGAGGCGACCTTGTGCGTGAGACATACATCATACATCTTGTGCATGAGACGACCCTTGTGCGTGAGACATACATCATACATTGGTTGCACGAGACGACCTTGTGCGTGAGACAACCATTGTGTGTGGGAGAAGGGTAGATGGTGTCACTGCTACATCTGGCCAATATAACGGAAGAGGGGGTCACCTTTCAATCCCCTGTGGATGGATCCCCGATGTTGCTGACTCCCGAACACTCCATCGCCATTCAGAACAGACTGGGTGCGTGCCGGGACCAATCCCCTTGAGGATTGTTTTGTTCTTCTTTTTTTTTTGGTTTTTTTTTTTTTTGGGGGGGGGGGGGCGCAAAATTACTGACTCTTTTTCACATGAGTGGAATTTTACAAATAAGTGAATGGGGTTGATGACATCATCATGGGGGGGGATGCTGACATCATCATGAGGGAGAATGCTGACATCATCATAAGGGGGGATGCTGACATCATCATCAGGGGGAATGCTGACATCACCATGCAAGGAGGGGGGGGCTGCTGACATCATCCTGCAGGGAGGGGGGTTGCTGACATCATCATGGGGGAGAATGCTGACATCATCATCAGGGGGGGTGCTGACATCATTATCCGTGGGAATGCTGACATCACCATGCAAGGAAGGGGGGGTGGGGCCTGCTGACATGATCCTGCGGGGAGGGGGTTGCGGACGTCATCATTGATTCTTACCTTGTTGAGCCTTACCGGGGGCATAAAAAGGGGGGGGGTGCTGACGTCATCATTGATTCTTAGCTAGTGGTGCTGACGTCATCATTGAATATTAGCTAGTGGTGCTGATGTCATCATTGATTCTTAGCTAATGAGCCTTACCAGGGGCACGAGGGGGGGGGGGGGGGCAGGTGCGGACATCATAATGCAGCTGGACGATGTCGTCTCCAGCCTGGAGACAGACGCTGAGCGGTACGATCTTATTAATTCTTCTTTCCCCTTTTTGTTCCTACTGTCTTTAATATGTGGTGCGTTGCGCGTGCGCGCGCGCGCGCGTGTGTGTGTGTGTGTGTGTGTGTGTGTGTGTGTGTGTGTGTGTGTGTGTGTGTGTGTGTGTGTGTGTCTGTGAGAGAGAGAGAGAGAGAGAGAGAGAGAGAGAGAGAGAGAGAGAGAGAGAGAGAGAGAGAGAGAGAGAGAGAGAGAGACTGTGTGTGTGTGTGTGTGTGTGCTGTGCGCGCACGTCTATGTGTCTATGTGTATGTGTGTGTGTGTGTGTGTGTGTGTGTGTGTGTGTGTGTTTGTATGTGTGTGTGTGTGTGTGTGTGTGTGTGTGAGTGCTGTGCCCTCGCACGTCCATGTGTCTATGTGTCTATGTGTTTGTGTGTCTGTGTGTTTGTGTGTTTGTGTATGTGTGTATGTGTGTGTGTCTGTGTGTGTCTGTGTGTGTGTGTGTGTGTGTGTGTGTGTGTGTGTGTGTGTGTGTGTGTGTGTGTGTGGGTGTGTGTGTAAAAGATCGGAGTTCCTTCTAAATTATTTGTTGGGCCAATGTCTGAGCCATTAGCAGAAAACTGACAGAACTTATTCCTGGCTCCTGTCCTTCCATCGTCGTACTTGGACAACTGTATTTCTGCACGCTCCAAATATACCTGTGAGGCTTCGAGGATCTGGTTACCTGCTGGACCCCTTATGTGCTCTATGGGTTAGTGTAGAAATCTTCAGGAGATGGCAAATTAGCAGATCGTAAATGATTAATGGCAGATTAGGAAATGGCTAATGACAAGTGGCATGAGATGGCAAATGACTAATGGCAGATTAGGAGATGGCAAATGACAAGTCGCATGAGATGGCAAATTAGGAGATGGCAAATGACTAATGGCAGATTAGGAGATGGCAAATGACACGTGGCATGAGATGGCACATGAAAAATGGCATGAGATGGCAAATGACAAATGGCATGAGGTGGCAAATGACAAATGGCAAATTAGGAGATGGCGAATGACAAATGGCATGAGATGGCAGATGACAAATGGCAATTAAGGAGATGGCAAATAACTCAGCTGGATTTGTGTGAGATTTAAGAAATGCCAATTGTTGGTCAATCTGTCAAGTCTCAGACACTAAAGCGAGGGGAGGGGGGGGCGGGGATGCAAGAGGGCATGAGGGGTGTGGAGAGGCAATTCTGGGGGGAAGGGGAGTCCGATTCGCGGGCAGATATGGATAAAAGAGGGAGGAGGGGGGAATGGTAAGGGCAGGCTTCTCCTGAGTTGTCAACTTTTGCATCTCATGAATCATCAGTGTTGAGTCATTATGCTGAAGCTGTGATGCGCAAGCCTACTCATTTACAGAGTTGCAGTGGGAAGGAACCCCGGTGCTGCCCCATTTCTTTGGGTCAAGAAGGAAACATATGCTTGATCATCAATAGGTTGTTGGTGTTGTCGTTTTTCTCGTTTACGGTCATTGTTGTTCTTGTTCTTTTCTTGTTTTTGTTCTTGTTCTTGTCCTTGTCCTTTCTTGTCCTTGTTCTTGTCGGTGTTGTTGTTGTTGTTGTTGTTATAGTTCTTGTGCTTGTGCTTGTTCTGGTCGGTGTTGTTGTTGTTGTTGTTCTAGTTCTTGTTCTTGTGCTTGTTCCTGTTGTCGTCGCCGTCCTTGTCGTCGTCGTCGTCATCGTGGTCCTGGTCGTCGTCGTCGTTGTTTTTGAGTGTTGCATTTCTTGTGGTTAGTAACTTGCAAAGGGAGCAGGTTCAAGGAAGCAACGTACCGCACAACGAGATGGGTGGACCGGTGTGTGGCCGCCCATGCTCGGCCGAATGAGCAGAGCCTCTTTGGAATTGTCCAGGGTGGACTCGACCCTCACCTGCGTACCATCAGCATTGAGGTACGTTGTACCGCACCAGTGAGGATCGGCTCATGGCGGGTACCGGGGTGACCCTGGGGGCCGCGAGCAGGGAGGGGGGCAATGGGAAGGGCTAAGGGTTGGAAAACCGGAGAAGGGCACCATGTGTGGGTGAGCCCACGTATGGGCACTCACGCACATGCGCTCGTGGCCGCTCCTGCCACCCAACCACTTAAATCCCCCGCCCCTCTCATAGACACCCCCCCCCACCCCACCCACCCACCCACCCACCCCCTCCCCACACACACACACACACACACACACAC
>KV908471.1:65000-87500 GCA_002005505.1 Botryococcus braunii | reverse complement strand
CCCCCCACCCCCCAAACAAAAAAGAGAACATATTCCCAGGGGCGATGGGGATGGGGCACAGGACAGAGCGGTACAAAGCTGCATGCACTGCATATGTACTTCAGAATGCAGCCATTGCAGTCTCTGCGTCTGCAGCATGGCTTGCACTGGGGTCCCGTGGGACGCCGGCCCTGCTGTGGCTGTTCACATCGGTGGCCATTTTGGCGTCTGCGGTCAGCGGTGTTGGGTGCATGGCCTCCCTGGTGTCTGTGGAGCGGGAATGGACGAAAACGCTGAGCCAGGGCGACTCAGAGATGCTCGCCTCCTTGAACTCCGGTGCGAATCGCGTTCAGCGTTCTGTTGCTGTTTGCAATCTCTTTGCACGAGCGCTTTTTTCCAGTCTTTTTCTGCCTTTCTACAATCTTTTTCGACCTTTTTTACAATGCAATGTTTGCGCGAGCGCTTTTTTAAAATCTTTTCCAACCCTGTCTTCAATCTTTGCAATCTCTTTGCACGAGCGCTTCAAGTTGGATCTTTTCCAAACCTCTTTTTCTTTGTCATTCTTTGCAAACTCTGCATGAGCGCTGCTTTTCAGTCCTTTCCAACCATTAAGCAATCTTGGCAATCTTTGCACGAGCGCATTTTTTCAATCGTTTTCCAATCGTTCCATCAATCTTTGCAATCTCTCTGCACGAGTGCTTTTTGTTCTTCTGACAAGCGGAGGACCTCTGAAGGTGTTTTTGATAATGTGTGTGTCGTGATTTTTCTCCTTCCTGAGAAGCAACGTACCTCTGATGGTGGTTGTAAACCATGTGCAGCTGCCTTGGTGGTGTTTGGCTGCAACCTTTGGGCCAGGGGCTTTTGCCCGCTTGAGAAGGGATGATGCACGTTGGAAAGTATGTAGAAAAAAGAGAAAACAGTTTTGGTTGACCGTGTTCTGTCCCGGTCGTTGCATCTGTGAGGAGCGATGCACCTCTGATGCTGTCTGTTATAACCATTATCTGAATCTTTTACAAAAGCTCATACATTTTATAGATCTTTTCTATGTGGAAGCTGTTCGTGGTATTGTTTGATTATAAGTTCGTGGATGTCACGGGAAGGGATCCAAGGCGCGTTGGGCCGACTCTCGGAATGTGGGTGCAGGAATGAAAGCAATTGATCTGGTGTGCCTGATAGCCTCCCCCCTGGTGGCGGGGGTGCTCATGACCTGGGCGGGCACGGGGACCGCCGTGGCTGTCATTTTGCTCTGGAACGCTGCGGCGTGGATCCCCGAATGTTACTTGCTCCAGCTGGCTCAGTCACGCTGCTCCTCCCTTCGGTGCGCCCCTCAGAACCAAAAGGGGGAAAGACAAAAAAGGGGGGGAAACGAAGAGAAAAGGAAATAAAGGAAAATCAAGGGAAAATCAGGGTCTCCGTTCTTCCAAAAGAGTCACGTAAAGATGTGTAAGGGGATGCAAACCCCCAATGCACTCCTAGATGAGTCCGGATTTTCGTCACGTGGTGTAGAGTTTTGAGCTCTCGCTGGAAACATTTCGCCGCATCTTTGTTGGTCAGGCGTTCGTGCTCCGATACTGCTTGGCTGTAAAGGGAACAAAATGGTCCCCCCGCCCTCCCAATCATCTCAGTTTCCCCACCTCAGTCACGATGTTCCTCCCTCCGAGGCTCCCCCTGAAGGGGAAAATTTTGATAATACACACACACACGCACACATAGAAAAATACGCAGTAATAATAATAATACACACACACACACACACACACACACACACACACACACACACACACACACACACACACACACACACACACACACACAAACACACAAACACACAAAATGCCTCCCGCTTCATCTAAACTTCCCCGCCTCGGTAAGCGGTGTTCCTTCCTCGGTGTGCCCCTGACGCCCCCTGGCCTGGAGGGGGAGCCCTGGCGCTTCATTTCAAACTTCCCCACCTTAAGTCATGATCCTCCCCCCCCCCCCCCCCGGTGCGCCCCCAAAGACGCAACACAAAGCCTTTGCCCGCTTGGTGCCTTCAAGCCTCTCTGTGTGCACACGCTCGTGAATCCTCAGCTGGTGAAAGACCCGGTGGTGGACGACAGAGACGGACGGTGGGAGATGTGGGGTATGGGAACAGGCAGCCGCCGCTGGTGCCCACGGGGACCGGGGACGCTCCCCAGTCCCTCAGCACCTGGGTGTCTGGACTGCTGGGTCACCTGCACAGGGTGGCTTCCTTCAGAGCTTCTGCCTCGGACGATGCGGAGGAGCCTGAAGAGGCAATTGCACACCGCGAGTCTGCCTGGGCAGTGTACCTGCGACAGTCGGCAGTACGTGTCGCGCTGGCGGATGCTCTGCTGTACCTCACTGTTATGTCCGGCGGTCTCCTGATGACCGCGTACCTCAAATGGCTGGGCCTCTCTGAAGCAGGCCTGGCCCTGTGGAGGGGCTTTGCTGCGCTTGCTGGAGTCGCTGCCACATATATCTTCCCCCCACTTCGCCGGTACAAAGGTACACCCTGCTGTCGCACCCCGCTTCGCCGGTACAAAGGTACACCCTGTTGTCGCACCTCGCTTCGCCGGTACAAAGGTACACCCTGTTGTCGCACCTCGCTTCGCCGGTACACAGGTTACACCCTGCTCTTGCACCCTGCTCCGCCAGGAGGCCTGTATGTACAGTGCAGGAACCGATGGTGGTCTTCAGCACAGCACGCTTTTTGACGTTGGTGTCCGATCCAAAAAGGTACCCTCTTCGATATAGAGATGTAGGCTCAAATGTCTAGTTGATTGATTTGTTTGTCTAGATAATCTATTCAAACTGTAGTGAATCTATTCAAATGTTCAGTGAATTTATTCCAATGTGTAGTGAATTTATTCCAATGTGTTCTTCAATGTCTGCTTCCGACGGAGCATGAGAATTTGCCACAAGGGGGTGATGAGGCTGACTATGACGCTGACAGTGGGAATGATGATTTTGCTTGGATGATGATGGTGGCAGGATTTGGTGTCCTGGACCTTGGTGTGGGTACACAAGGGTGCAGTGATTCCGGTGTGCGATGACGACGATGATGGTTGTAAGAAGGAAGGGAGAAAGGAAACAATACATCCAGAACCAGCAATTACGTCTGAAGGGATGACAATGCAATGGCCTAGGATCTAGATCCACTACTAAGAGGTGGTTGTAGGCTGCGGATGTGTCAGGGCCCGGTCTGCGTACGCATGGTAATGTCCCTTTTGTTGATGATTAGGAGGGCGGCGGGGCTGTGTCGGGCCTCCGGGTGCGGACACATGGCGAGTCTGGATTATTGAGTTATAACACATGGCGAGTGTGATTTACTTCGATTACAATAAGAGTGAATCAAACTGTTTAAGAGGGGATCATAACCCTCCGATTACTTCTTTTCTTCTGCAGTTGCTTGCTAATTGGATTGGTTGATGCACTGGAATGGCCCCCACACATACACGCACGCAGAGCCCACAGAGTGGACCATTGTGTGAGTGAGGGAGCGCGAGTATGATTAGTGATGATGGTGGTGGTAGGCTTGGACGTGTCGGGCCTCGTGGGCATCTGGTTCCAAGTTGGCTGCCTCCTGCTGGCGGTTCTGCCGGCCACTCTTGCCAAATTAGGCGCGCCCGTTGCCAGCTCAGCAGTGGCGGTGGTTCTGATGGCGGGAGTGGCGCTGTCCCGCTTTGGCCTTTGGACCTTTGACCTTGTCAGCGCTCAGGTCCTCCAAGAAAGAGTTCTGCCGCATGAGCTGGGTCTGCCCCCATCCATGACCACGTGGCGTGCATTGTCAGGAAATTTCAAACAGTTTTGGATGCACTTTTAGCCATTTCAGACGCACTTCTCTGACTTAACTGCCCCACTTGCACTTCTCCCAACGTACTTGCGGTATTTAAATGATGTTTATATTAACTAGAAATAAAGTATTGTGTTTAATGTTAATAATTATTACTTACAGATAACAATAACAAATACATGGAAAATAAAGATACTAACGATAATAATGATGTTGAAGATGATAATAAGGAATGAATAGAAACATCTAGTAATTAGTAGTCAATATTATAACAATGTAACATTCCGGCTGCACTCCTCGTAGGCTGCTACTTCCCTTGCACTCGTCCACCTATTCCCCCTGCGCTGTCAGGTGCAGGCCGACATCTGTGTGTGTGTGTGTGTGTGTGTGTGTGTGTGTGTGTGTGTGTGTGTGTGTGTGTGTGTGTGTGTGTGTGTGTGTGAGAGAGAGAGAGAGAGAGAGAGTGTGTGTGTGTGTGTGTGAGAGAGAGAGAGAGAGAGAGAGAGAGAGAGAGTGTGTGTGTGTGTGTGTGTGTGTGTGTGTGTGTGTGTGTGTGTGAGCGCATGTGTGCGAGTGCGTGCGGGCATGGCATGTGTCAGGCATGAGTGCGTGCATGCAGGTGCCTGTCCCTGTGCATGCGTCTGTGTGTGTGTCTGTGTGTGTGTGTGTGTGTGTGTGTGTGTGTGTGTGTGTGTGTGCTCGCGTTCGTGTGCATGGGTGCGTGCATATGTGTGTCTGTGTAAGTGTGACGAAGGGGAGGGGAGGGCAACCTGCTTGGTTGTTTGCGTGCGTGTGTACATCAGTGTGGCATGTGTACATCAGTGTAGCCTGTGTACATCAGTGTGGCATGTGTACATCAGTGTAGCCTGTGTACATCAGTGTGGCCTGTGTACGTCAGTTCTTCGGGGAGGGCACTTACTGCCCATCTCCATTGCCCTGGTGGACAACCTTTGGCCACATTGACCTCTGTTACTGCACATGGGTTTGATCAGGCACTCGCCAAAAACATGGCACCCTGGAGGACTCACAAATATGAAGTCGTGCTGATCAATAACTTCTTGGAGCCTGGAGGGATTGCTGAAATCTGGGAAAGAAAGGAGGAGTGGTGAGCAGGAAAGAAAAGGGGTCAAAAGGAGTGAGGGGGGGGGGGGGTAAAATAGCCCACAAGGAAGGGGCGGGGAAGGTCAAACGGGTGTTAGTGAAGTGCAAGGGGTTCAAGAAGAAAGAAAGGGGTCAGAAGACACGGGGTCAGAAAGAACGATAAGGGATTTGGAAGGACAAAAGGGGTTTACGCACACGAGAGAGAGGGGGGGGTGAGAGAGGAGGGGGGGAATAGAAGGGGGGAGAAAGACACACACACACACACACACACACACACACACACACACACACACACACACACACACACACACACACACACACACACACCCCACACACAGAGAGGGGTGGGAGAGAGAGGGGAGGGGAGAGAGAGAGAGAGAGAGAGAGAGAGAGAGAGAGAGAGAGAGAGAGAGAGAGAGAGAGAGAGAGAGAGAGAGAGAGAGAGAGAGAGAGAGAGAGAGTGACACATGACAGGGAATCAGAAAGAAGGGGAAAAGGGGGTTGGGCGCAGGGGTGGTCAATGGGGTGCAAGCAAGCATGCAGAGCCTGCTGACGGGGCTCAGTTTCTTAGCGGGGCTGCTGGTATGGAGGACGGACGACTTTGTGTACCTCATGCAAGCCTCCTGCGCCGTCATAGGCCTCTCCGCCCTCACCTTCACCTCCTATGCCCTGCCGCGCCTTCCGCACCGCCCGTCTGGGGCCGACTGTGCTCTGGGTGCAATCGACAGCGCATGACCGGCCAGACAGCTTCACCTGCTTCCAGTCGAAAAGGCGTGTACCGTGGGCGTGATCCGACCCTCCACAGGCTCACACTTCTGCTTGCAGTTGCGGACGGAGCGACACGTAATGTATTCTCTGTTACGAATGAAAATCATCAAAATTTCTGGAAAAGCGGAAAATAGCGGATCCTATCATCTTTCCCGCCGCAGCAGGACTGGTATGCCAGAGCCATACGATTGTAAGAGCTGCAGTACAGCTCTTTTCTCTCCTATCTATGGGTGTTGCAATTATCAAATCGTGCCATACGCGTGCCATACTCGTGTGTTTGTCCCCGGTACCCCGGGTATAGGCACCCACACTTTTTTCCATCCAACTCACGCATATGGTGTTTGTCCCGGTCCCCCGGGGATAGGTACCCACACTTTTTTCCATCCAACACACGCAGATGGTGTTTGTCCCGGTCCCCCTGGGATAGGTACCCACACTTTTTTCCTGTGACCGTAACAGTCAAAGTTGTACTAGTGGTAGGCGTGCTGCTGGTTTGGAGTTCCCGCCGCGGGCCGGTGTTGCCTGCAAAGGACACGCTCGCTAACACCCGCGTCCGTCCCATCAGCCAAAGAGCAGTTGTACTAATTTTACATGTAATGAGCAGACATTGGTTTCAATTCATTGTACGTACTTAGAGTCGTGTCGCAGTCCTAGCCTGGTACCCCCCGTGGGCCCGCCTGAAGTACAGGTGGCATCTTGGGCCCATCTCAAGTCCTGAGCGCGCGCGCGCTCGCGTGTGTGTGTGTGTGTGTGTGTGTGTGTGTGTGTGTGTGTGTGTGTGTGTGTGTGAGTGAGAGAGAGAGAGAGAGAGAGTGTGTGTGTGTGTGTGTGTGTGTGTGTGTGTGTGTGTGTGTGTGTGTGTGTGTGTGTGTGTGTGTGTGTACCGAACTTCCCTGGGGGGAAATAAGACAAACCAGAGAAGAAATCCCCAACAAGGCCCTAAACAGGATACTTCAAGACTGTTGAAGCTTATGCGAAGCTTATCCAGGATAATCTATATGACTCCCGTCGGACCAACCTCGGATGCAGCATCCGGGATCCGGACTCCATTGTCCGTTGTGCTAATGCCATAATTGCCGTAGCCCGTTGACCATCGACGATGAGAGCCCGACTCATGGGACTAGCCAATCCGATTGGGACTTATGGGTCTAGCGAATCCGATGGGGACTTTATGGGACTAGCTAATCGGCCCGAGTGACCCGATCGGCCCGATTCCGGCCGCCCGACGCTAGGAAACTCCGACGGAAAGAAAAATAGGCGGTATCACGTAGTAGTACGGTACTACGGTAGTACGCTCTTCTTCCCATTAGTAATGGTCATTAGGCTGTGGGCAATACAGACTTTTAAACCCGGGGCGACAGCTTCGCATTTGTTACTTTACCAGCCTGTTCAATTAATAATCAGAGTGCGAATAAAATTTATTAAAAATTGTGTAATTGTCGACTCTTCTGTCGATACTGGGCTCCTTGCCACTCCAAGGAAGCAGTGCGTCATTTGCTGCTGGCGTAGTGGCGCGGGGACGATATGTTCAATATGGCCAACCTTCACTAAGTTGCCATCGACAAATTTGGGGTGTGCTTGTATTCCTTTTGAATCTTCTCTTTTTAGCCAATTTTTTGAGGGGTCTTTTTGTACCACAACTTGTGTCCTAGTCTAAATTGTCGTACACCGTATTAATGGTATCTTGTTACCGGGAGGTTAAAAATTACACTTAAAAGTAAAACAATCCATTTAGCGGGTCTTGCAATTTCTCGAGTCTGGTTACTAAGCATAGTGTAGTCGGAAATTATGAGGTGACCTGGAGATGAACCTGCCCGAGCTGTACCCTGTGGCTGATTGTGAAATGATCTTCTGCCATGAATATGCAATCCAGGCTTGACGAGATTTCTTTCGTGTAGGGAAATGCATGGCAAATGCAGGAGGAAAGGCGGAAATGGGACCCTGCGTGGTGCCCAGGTTTCAGGGATTGTTTCCTTGGCCTGGCTACTAATCAGAGCGGCAGGGCAGAATGCCCCAATCCAAGGCGATCTGGCAAAGCAACTTGCCACCCTAAGCCGTGAATCTGCTGCTCAAGTTGCAAACACTTCAGCAAGTCTCAGTCAGCAGGCAGCCCTGGAGGGGCAACGCCAGCTTGACAATCTCCGTAAAGCAGCAGACATGGCTCTTCCACCAATCGTGGCAGGCATTTCTGAGGAGGCAGCTGCTCTCATGCATGCAGCACAGATGCTGGGCATGCCTCGGCTTGAGGAAGCCCTGACTCAAGGCGCCATCAAGGCTCCAAACTTGACACCTGATGATGACAGGAGGATCATTGTGGATGTCTACGAGCCTGAGCCTGAGCCGCAGAATGAGTCAGCATCATATTCAGGATTCGAGGGGGATGCCGAAGAAGATCCTGCCGAGGAAGACAACTCCTCTGAAGAGTCACGTGTAGAGGACAAGGGAGAAGGGAGCCACAAAACATCAAACAAGGGCACATCTGAAATGCATCAGGATGTTAGTCCAGCTTCAGCCCCCTTGCCGGCTCGAAGCAGGACAGTGATTGTGTACAAGCCGGATCCTGAACCAAGCAATGAGCCAGTCTCACTTGCAGGATCTGATGACGCCGGAGAGTCTGATGACACTGTTGACAGGAATCGAACCCCCCTGCAGACAGTTTCGGGAGTTCAGGACAAGGGAGAGGCGAGCTCTGAAGATCGGAGAAAAGACAAACCCAGGAAACAAAATGACCAAGCTGCGCCATCTCCTGCACCTGAGGCCATGCCACGCTCACAAGGACATAAAGTTAGTGCAGCGAAGAAGGGCAAAGATGGATCGGCCGTGTCAGCAGCCCCGGGGCCTTCTGCCCCAGCCCAGCCAGATTGGGACTTGCCTAGCTTTGCAGGCCAGCCCTTGTCCAGGACACCAGTGGACATCAAAATCTTCAAGCAGCAACTCAAGCGGAAGAAAGAATTGGAACAAGAGCAGAACAAAGGTGGTGATGGTGATAAGGGAGGGAATGCTAATGCGCGGGAGATTCCCTTTCCTATTTACTACCTTGACCAGCTTCGACACCTTGATGACAAAGAGGCCTTCAAAATCTTCCATCGAGGGACTGCAGAGATTCCCAGCCAAGTGTCGTCAAGTGAGCTCACTCGTTGTCTAAACAACTCCGTCATTCTGCGGTTGCAGTATCCTGAAATTGAATCCGACCTCTTCTGCCCCATGCTCCTGTGTGTGTGTGTGTGTGTGTGTGTGTGTGTGTGTTTCGTACAGATAACCTGCATATGTACTGATTATCTCCTAAACATGTAATTGCAATGTACATGCCTTTGTCTCTCTCTCTCTCTCCCTTTGCTCTTCACACCCCCCCTCCTCAAAAACACGTATATATGTACAAATACATTGTGGAGAGAGAAGGGGGGGGGAGAGAGAGAGAGAGAAGAGATAGTTGGGGCGGGGTTCAAGAAGATGGATCTGTTGTGAGGGAGGGGAAGAACTAGCTTTCAGCAAAAGATCGGGGGGCAGCAACATTGCAAAATGGATTCCTAATCCTTCACATATGCATTGAACTCCCTTGGGGGGAGTGTACTACTCGGGAGTCTGGTTTGCCTGTGTGGCTCCTCTGGGCCTCTAGGCAATGCTGGGGGGAAATAAACCTTAGTGTATTTATGGTGGGAAGGACGCACTATTCCATCCAGAAACAGCCTTTATGGCTGTACATATGGTGGGAGCAGGGCGTACTTCATGTTTTACATAACCCTTTCTCGTATGGCTGTACATATAGTGGGAGCGGGGCATACTCCTTGTCCTCACAGAACCTTTTCTGCGCATGTGCTGGGGCACGCACAAGTGACACCTGTTAGAATTTTCTAACAGGAGAGAAGTGATAAGGCTCACCTTGGAAAAGTGCATTGACATGCTGAATTGTCAAACAATGTTCAGCCCTTGTGCATTGAACAATCTGGCATACCGCAAGGCATACAGAAGTACGGGCATTCCGTGTTGTTGTCTGTGGAAGGCCAGACCATCTCAAGGGGTGCCAATCGCATTTTCTTTCAAATGTGCATGTGTGTCCCCACAATATCCAAGAACTTCTGCCTTTCATATGTAAGTAGACCAGCAGCTTCTGCAGGGTCTTCCAATCACTCCATCCATTTCAGCCTCAGCAAATGCTGAGTTTGTGGAATGTACAGCGGAAACACCAAATATATTACCATTAATTAAGGACCTGCTTGGGGTGATAGAGCAATTTGCATACTGTGACAAAGCCATAACACTGCCCAACTCCATTGAGAAACCAAGTGCTTGGCCGACCATCTCCTTCCCCATTCTAGATGACCTCTATGACCCCATCTCCCGCGCAGTCTGGTAAGCATCTCTCTCGAACTTGAAATCCTTTTAAAATCTGAGATCCTTTTAATTTCTTAGCTAGGGTTTTAGGAAATTGAAATTCTTAATTTAGGGGGTTATTACTTTTTAAAAAATGACTAGAAGAGGGAACACTGCCGTGCCTTTGCAGCACATTGCAGATGCCTTGCCCTCTCTACTACTGTATCCACTTCATGTTGTGTGAACGGAAAGGTTGGGAGCATTGTAAGTATTTCCCCCGTTGCAATGAGAGGAAATTAAAGCCCCACTCCCCTCACCAACAAAACCTAAATCCTGCAAACTAAAAAACTGTTAATCTTCGTCTGTCTGATCCGAATCTGGCTGAGCGGGACAACACTACAGCGAGACAGGGCAGACGCAAGGAGGTTGCTGGGATAAGGGAGGAGAGGCGTTCTTGTAGTTGCTTTTTGTAGTCTTTGTAGTTAGTATTGGAGAGGGATGGGAATGTGAGGGCGTTTCGAATATGTTTAATATGACGCACTGCAGAGCTTAGAGGGTAGGATCCACAATAAATTTATTTTATTTCTATGCTATCTTGTACACCTCTTCCATTTAGGATAAAGAGTGGAGCCTGTCCTAATCCGCACATCACATTTGCGATACAGCTCAGGAGGTCCGCGGCATTCCGAACAGAAAATAGACAGTACGGTCCCTGGTTATTCTGTGGCGATAGCTGATACCAAAATGCATATGCAGGCACGGGAAGTTCTTTGCAACGAACAACAATCAGACGCAATTATGGAATCTCCTCTTCACCCCTGTCAACTTGCAGGCCATTGTAAGTGTACTATCATCATCTTCATACAAGAACCAAAAAACAATAAATGCAAGTAGATTTGTTTAGGTGCCATATAGGTGATGCAATCCATGCATAGTCATCCATCAGTACATAATGCAGTCCATCTTTTCTGTGTTTCCCATCAGGTATTTTTGAAAATCTTGTTTTTCTTGTCCAGCCTCAGTGTCAGTCTGTTCCCAACCTATGCACGTTCTGCCAGAAACACACACACACACACACACACACACACACACACACACACACACACACACATTTCGATTGACTGGAAGGAAGGAAGTAAATATTACATCCAGAACTAGCCATCATGGCTGAAGGGATGGAATTGTACTTCGTGCTTATCCTCTGATTGCGACAGGATCACTTAGAATGGTACATCTGTACCATTTTTAGCACATGTCAACGGTGATATTGAAGAAATGTATGAGTACATGTACATAATCTGCCAGCGCCCAAATTTTCTGACAAACATCCTTTTCCAAATCCTCGATATCAGACACTTGGCCTGTTATGTGTCAAGGGACATGCTCCTCTTACCTACGTCTTCAGAGCTTATTCAGGCAAGTGGTGCTATGTTCATTGCATTCATCATGATCCATTCATCCTTAAGACATTCGTTCTGGTACTGGTGTACTGTCAAGATGAGTTCCTCGGCGAAATAGATCCGCGATTTTCTGCACAGTGCGCTCTGATCGACTGGGTCTTATGCACAGGAAGATGTTGAGTAGCAGTATTCTGTACCAATTTGCTTGACGGGGTCTTTCCATCTCAACTCGCTAAGCAAGTCATCCATGTGTGGACAACGAGAGTCCAGCAGTACAGGAGTACACCAACTAGAGTACAGCAGTACAAGCAGGACACCATACAGAATTATTGACAGATGTCTTCACCTGCAGGCTAACGTGACAAACCAACCAGGTGGATATTCCGGGGACGGCCGAGATTCTTTCATAGTGGACTATTCCACCACAGAAAATTTTCTGGGCCGGGTGGCCCGGGACGAGATGAGACGGGTGAGGAGGCCCCCCGAGTTCTGCTTCACTGGTGCTTACCTCATCATCTTGCACAATCATCCAGGGTTAGAAAAAAAAAAAAAAAAAGAACTTTGCTGAACGATGTATATCACATGCTTTTTGACTGACTGACAGTACTTGGAACTAGACCACCTGCGTGCAGTTACCGTAAACTATTAAAGGAGGCTACAGACCCATGTCACATGTGTGGTGTGAGTGAGTGAGTGTGTTGTGTGTGTGGGGGTGTGTGAGTGAGGATGTGGGTGTCAGAGAGAGAGAGAGAGAGTGTGACTGACCTGGAACGTGTACTTCAGGGTCAAGGCATCCACTCAACAAAAGCAGAGCAATGGACACGAGAATTTGGTGCTGCTTTGCTACGTAGGAATTACATTACAATGCCATCTACTTTCCTTGGTGGACCCAAAAAAAAAAAAAAAAAAAGCAGAGCTGTTCCTTTGATTTCTGTGTTGATTAAGTCGTTGCATGGTGGATTATCGTGCTGACAGTTGGATTGCTTTAAAGGTTGGTCCCACGATCTTCCTGGGTAGAGGCTTCATCTGGCTGGACATTCAGGATCTCATCCCCAAGTATGCCAATGGCTTCGAAAAGGCCATCCTTGAAGCTATTGAACCTCTGACTAACGCAACCCAACAAGCCCTTTGGAACGCACAGCAGCTCATCCATCGCATCAGGAATTCGTCCCCTTACACCGACACAAACAATCTTCCAGTAAGCATTCATGATCCCTTCCCAGCTTCTTGAAGGCCAAGAGTTTAGGAGAGATAGGTTTTACGAGAATGATAGGGTTTAGGATCCCATTCCAGCTACTTGAAGGCAAAGAGTTTAGGAGAATTAGGTTTTAGGAAAGTGATAGGGTTTAGGATCCCTTTCCAGCTACTTCAAGGCCGAGAGTTTAGAAATACGTGTCTAGTGTTGCCACACACGAAATGCTCTGGCTCAGTCTTTTCTCCTGATCTGCGTCCCTATCGCTCCCCGCTTCCTTTGTTCCGAGTTTGCTTCCTCCCTCTTTATTCTCACTCTCTTCTGGATGCCAATGCATCAGTGTAGGGTGCTCTGTGCAAGCACAATGGATGCTCTACCTCAGGACCGAAACTCGTTTAATACATTTTATGTTAGTTTTTATGTTCTCCCCCCCCCCCCCCCCCTCGGGGAGGTAAAATGGAGAGGGAACGAGAGATCCCTTTTGACACACAGGTAAGTTCAGTGATCTTATTCTGTGCTGTAACAGCAAATGCCACTCATATCTCCTCTTATCCTTTATGTATGCCATGATCTCCGACCCACGTCCTCACATGTTGCTACCACCTGTGCAAATTATGCCTCAATGGCGCCCACATCATAGCCTCAATGGTGCTGTACCCCCCCCCCCCCCCATGGCCCTCACATAGTGCTGTACCCCCACGTTGGCCCCCACAATGGTGCTGTACCATCTGACAAAAAACAGTCCATGGCTCGTTCCATGAGTGACTGCTTTGCATAGAGTGTCTCGAAGCCTAGATGTGCATGTCAGCCGAGTGACAAGGGACTACAACTTCTACCTTCTTGACTGGACAATCCCTATCCTGTCACATCCACAATCTGCGTCTGCATTCCCTAAGCCTCCTGTTATGACTGCTTCCATGACTAGCTGAGATCTAGAACTTTCTTGAGTCGGCCCTATTTGAGAAAGGGCCTATTCTCTGACTCGAAAAGGCTCTCGGTGAAATCGCCCCTCATCGAGGGTTTGAGAGAACGGTTCACGTGTCCTATCATACATCATCGAGGTTTTAGAATAAAGAGTGAAGCCTATCACGTGTACTATTATACATCATCAAGGGTTTAGAATAAAGAGTGAAGCCTATCACGTGTACTATCATACATCATCGAGGGTTTAGAATAAAGAGTGAGGCCTATCACGTGTACTGTCATACATCATCGAGGGTTAGAATAAAGAGTGAAGCCTATCACGTGTACTATCATACATCATTGAGGGTTTGGAATAAAGAGTGAAGCCTATCACGTGTACTATCATCATACATCATTGAGGGTTTGTTGGACGGCGGATGGCTTGAACCGGCTGGGACACTGCCTCTGCAGGTGAAGGCGATACCTTTCAGCTTTTACTTTGCAATCGATTGCCAAGACTACCACATACCGTCTCTCCATTATTCTCCAGTACGTACGCCTGCCATACTCGAGTTAGATTTGAGAGTGTTAGGTTGCAGCGTGAGGGAAAGCGGAGAGGGAAGCAAACAGAGCCACCCGTGAGGACAAGAACCAAAAGGGACCAATCCCCGCCCGCTGTCTGTCCCAAGCCCCAGCTATTCCTCCGTCCCTCTCTCTCTCTCTCCCTCTCCCTCTCTCCCTCCCGCTCTCTCTCTCTCTCTCTCTCCCCCTCTCCCTCTCTCTCTCTCTCCCCCCCCCCTCTCTGCCCCTCTCTGTGTCTGTCTCTGTGTCCCTGTCCTCTCCCTCCCTCCCTCTCTTCCCCCCTTTTCTCTCCCTTTCAGCAACAGCCCTGCTTCTGTGTATGTGTAGTGTGTGTGCATGCAGCAATACACACAGTTTCTAGTCTCCCCATTCCTCTACGTTTCTGCAGATTATTAGCGTGGTATGGGGGAATGGAGGGGGCAGAAGTGCAGTATATCTAGGAAAGATGCACGAGCTATTTCTCAAACTTGTTTGCTCACACTATGTGACAGAAGGGCAACGGGTCTGGGCACTGCGGCTGTCTGTCCTCATTTCCAGCAAACGCTTGATGAGATCTGACGACTCTTGTCCCGTGTCCAGCAGCTCATGTTCACGTGTCAACAATTAAACTTTGTTGTAGGAAGTATCCAGGTATTTATTTAAAACTTTTCCAAACTATCCATTCAATTTACACTCTCTCTTTTTTTTTTTTTTTTTGCAATCCTTTATTTGGCATAGCACCATTATGCAACATGGGGTATGGGATTGTGAATGGCTTTGAGGCGGATGCAGCTATTAATGGATTCAGCCACCAACTTGAACACTGTGCTGGGATATGACGCTTCCTATTACGCGCTACCTCGTGTTCCCGGGTATGCCTGAACCTTGCTTTTGTTTCCTTACACCATTTTTGAGACACAAAGGAGTGCGCAATCCACTATTCACAGTTTCGCGACCACTTTTTGTGGTGCTACGGCTGTCATGCACAAATTTCTTTTCCACCCAGCCCCACCCGAGGCCCACAAATCAAAGAGGCCCCACAAGTGCGCGACGTGGAGGAGTGCAATGCACATCTTTCCAAAAAACGTCTGGAAGGAGATTGTAGGTATCGCAGGTTTAAGACCAGCTGACAGTGTTGTGTACTGGTAGTGTCACAGTATCTCACCTCGATCCAGACCCCCCCCCCCCACCCCCCACAAACATCCTCTGCTTCAAACTACATGAAAATACCAACAAAAGTGCATGAATGCTAGCGTTACGGACTGAGGGGTCATAACACCAGTTGTCCTTGCAAGAATGAACCATTGCGCTTTGCGTTGTTGCTCATTGGACCCCACCATTCCTGAGGCCTTCAACACGCGGGCAAAGCAAAGGTCTACATGGTTGGGCCTTGTGGGTATGGTGAGGAGAGACGTCCGGCGAGCAAGGGGAATCAGACAGTATCATTGATTGTTAAGTTGGTAGGCCGTCGTTGCCCCCGCTCCCTTTTAGATCTCCATCATAGGTTCTCAAAACACTCCTGGACATCTGTCAAACTCAGCGGGGAAAAAATTTGGGGGGGGGAGGGGATTTTGAAGAAAGCTTCGTCTAATATATTTCAGTTTTACTTTTTTTTTTTTTTTTCCTTCTTCTTCTTCTTCTTCTTCTTCTTCTTCTTTGAAGTCTTGTCAGCATGCATTTACTTGCGCTACTGCTTGTGTCGACACGCTGGCAACGTCTGTGAGGCTGGCACCGGGGTGCAGGGAGTACCTGGACGCCAGCTGGGACCAGTCCCAAAGCCCATTGTCAGGGGCGAAATTCCAAGGCTATCCAGAAGACGGTGCACGTTCGAATTCGTCCTCTGCAAGCCCCGCGGCATTCGACATGAACGACCCGAAATCCAAGCTCAAATTCGACAAGGAGAAGGACGAAAAGAGTGAGAAGCCATACGTCCTCTTCCCATTGGCTGTTCCCACCAACGCATCCTTGGGCTTGAACGAGTCGGAGGGCTTCGTCCAGATGCCAGCCAGCGTGCTTGAACCGGCATTTGGGTCCCACTGGGCAGGCAATTTCTCCAGGCCTGCTGGCTGGCCGTCCTCTCTCGCTGGTGACGCCAGCTCGGGCTCCGACGCCTCCGCCAATCTGTCCTCCAGTCCAACTGGCGGGCCATCCTCCTCCGCAGGAGATCGGCACTCCGGCTCTAAGGGATCTGCCAATCCACCCTCAAGGCGGACTGGCTCTTCGTCCAAGCGGTCTCTTGAAAAGACCTCGGGCTCCAAGAGCTAAGACACAGGCCAGTTAGCAAGCCACAAACTCCCTTGGGAATCTTATGGAACCCCTGGTACATTCTCCAAGATGTGCTCAAGCAAGGGTCGTTGATGGGGATCGATTTGTCGATGCTCAGATTTGTGAGACGACTTGATTATGTAATGGATCTAGAACGCCATGCAAGCAGACCCCTTTGCCTGGGGCCCGGGGTACTTCCACGGTTTTGCCCTGAGATCTGCGATGGGGCTGCTCCTCCTTTGCTGTAACATAGCTGGCTACGATTGCCGTGAAGCTCACAAAAAGTGAAGCTCGCCGGACTTCCGAGATCACCTAAGAGTAGCACAGCCGGCTTGGGCAGCACGTTTTAAGTTGCCTGGAGTGGTGCTCGCGACAGAGTGAGACGCGTTTGCTCCTGGTCAGGAGAAGCTGCTCACGTGCCAGGCGCACTCTCAGTGTTAGAGATTTGGGGGCCACACTGGTTTCCTCTCTTTCTTTGCGTTCGTCTTGAAGGGCAGAAGTCTCGAAGCTATCTACGTCACGGCAAGCCAGGGCAACATTGAGAAACTCTTGATGTCCTACAGATATTGGGTGGGAAGCCTCTTGCTGCTGGTTGAAAGCTAGAGCAAATTAAAAGGCGACTTTAAAGGCACCTTGTGCTTCACTTTGCCGTACAGCACTTTGTGCTTCACTTTTTCGGTGTTCTATAGGTTGAATAGAACCAGGCAAAGTACAAGAAGGCAAGCCATGCATGTGATTCTGGCATATGAACCTTGCGAGATGCCTGTGTTTATCCACTTGACTGGGAAATCCCGCGAGGTCGAATTTTGTGTCTTTCTACTCGGGACAGTCCCGATCGTGGCAGATTTCGGGCTGAAATGTGATCTTGCGGGAGTAGCCAACTTGACGTAAAACAAAATGGGCGTTTTGATTCCGCGATTGGAGCAGGTCATTGTGTGGGGATGCATGCCCACGACGTCTTGGTCGACCACATGTTGCATGGATGACACGTCACGCTGTTGGAACTATGACTGGGCCACCCCCTAAAGTTGAAGTACTTATTATAGTATACTTATTCTAATTAGAATCAAGAGTGGAGCCTATCCTAGTGCTTGTATCCAAAAAGGGCTGTAGGACAACATCTTGACCAGCCGAACATTTGCACACCTGAACGCGATTGCCTCTGTACAGGCCGGTTCAATAAAACTCCTAAGCTCTGCCGTTTTAGAATGCAGGACTTGCGGTATCAAGCACTCACTCTTCGACGTGGAAGAGATGTGGCCACCTTGTTGAGGGCCCAATTTCATTGTGCCATCTTCAGGCTTCAAGCTGGCCGTTTTGGGCAACAGGGTCAAGCTGATGTGTACAAGATAGATGGGATATTAGGTTAGATATCTTTTTTAAGTTGGCCGAACTAGACCGAGCAACAGCGACGTGGAAATTTGCTGGTGACACCTGCATGTCTGCGAGCGTTTTATAATGTTGAAGATCGAATCTGCTGGGCCATTCTGGGCCATATATCTCGTCATGAAACCAGCAGTGCCGACCTGATCCCAGTATTTGTGATGGAAGTGGGCAATCTGCATCACAGCTGCTCTAATACATCATCACCTTAGGCGACCTTACTAATAGCCTATTGAGCAAGAGTTTTGAGGAAGGACACTCACCCTTAATGATATTGATTCCTTGATAAGTCTGTCTACGAGTTACGTGTGGCTGATGCAACTGGGCAAGGGCTCTTGGCATCTGTTTTATGGATTTTAGAGCTCCCTCGAGGGAGAGAGGTTTCCTATATGTATGGATTGTACCGCGTTACCAGTATTTAGGATAAACAGTGACGCCCTATCCTCACCACACCAGTGTTGGTCTCTTCCCTGCCGAGCCAGGGTGACCCTTTAAATTAAGGTGTGGTAAATCGTTTGGTTGTCAGCGTGCAGCTAGGACTGAGATCGGCCCATGTAAGACATTCCAACGCTTTAACACGAAAGCACCCAGCTCGGACGTCAACTGGGGAAAAAATACATGAAAATATGTTTTTCCGTTTCCATTCGGCAACACTTTTCTTTCCTGCCTTGAAATAACTGAAATACGGATGCGGATGCACGTGCATGCCCCAATCTGATGACTGGATGACCTGTGGCAGACAGAATAGATGGCACTGCAAGCGAGCCCTGAGGTGCTTTATGGGGCAGTCGCTAGGAGTGAGATCAACGCTGATCTCAGTGCAGGGCTGCGATGTGGCTCAGGAGCTCCATGGAGGTCAAGTGACGTGCACGGGTTTTGAACAAACGACTGCAAAATTACCGCCAACATTTGATTTACACCACAGAATGAAAAGGCGCCCAACAAGGCTCCTTGGGCCCAGGTTCATACGATCGAGTCAAGAGGTAACGTGGCCCCATAGCAGTCGTAGTGGCGGCAGTGCTTAGCTGACGACTTCTCAAGGAAGGTCTTCCCCTCGGCACACTTGGCTGTCCCGTAAATGTGATGACCTTGTTGATGTGTTGGGGGTTGCCCGCTACCACTGGGACAATTATCCACGCTTTTCTCTATGACTTGTCATGCCTTAATAAGACAGAGTTCTCAAAGAAGACATCATAAGGAAAGAAACAAAACACCCACCCACCCACCCCCACACACACACACACAACATCAATCTATTCCCGCAGACCACCTTAACCAGCCGGAGAGTGTGCTCGAAACTAGCCGACCTACAGTTTGTCAGGACGAAATCTGAATGCCGAATTAGGCATGTGTTATAACACGTGAAACCTGCACTCCCATACGATCGCTCGTTTCATTCACACATGTACCCCTGCCAGAGGATCGAGCCGTGAGAGTGCACAACTGCATTGGTAGCCGTACGTTCAAGAGCACAGAACACACGTACCAACACTGTACGGCAGACGTCAAGAACGTGTGATGCAGAACATCACACAAGCGGTCACACCACATGACAAACAAGCCTCGTGAACCTTCAGGGCCAGAGTTCCAAAAAATATCCCCATACATTTTACACTGGCGAATCTTGAGGGCCAATCAACCCACATACTTTACTCGCCCTACACACATCGCACTGCTGACGTGATCAAGCTGATGGCAGCTACCTTTGAACATTCATCCACCGTGTCGTGAAAGTGAAAGAAGACGATAGAACGCGAGGTGCTCTTGGCTAACCTCTCGGGAGCTGTCCAAGGACACCTCACAACACGGAGATGCAATTGAGTATCCCCCCCCCCCCCCCAAAAGCGCCCCAACTGATGCTATTGTTTTAATCATTGAAATAGAGCAATCAACTGGTCAGCACACTGTCACCAAAGGGTCCGTGCACGTCATCCCAGCGACCTGAAAACAAAACCCCCTACTGTTCTGCGTTCTCAAAGCCCTCGGACAAACAAGGGGAACTCGCGAGCTCTTGGAGCAGCTGCGGGGGCACATTCGAAGACCCGGTCGAAGGTTGTAGATGACATTTAAACAGGTAAGCGTGAAATATATCAGCCTCAGGACCCCAATGCCGAAATAGCCACGTGTCGACATCCGAAGCCACACGGGACCTGTGCTCTAAAATGGCGGGCATGAGGGGCTGGACTGGGGATACCAGCACCAGCTATGAGGATGTAAAGACCGCAGCCGATCGGTCACAGCTTGGACTGTGACCCCATTGTGCCAAATGCTTAGTACGGTCACTTTTGGCAGCATGATACATGCACATGAAAATCCAAGGGCGTTCATGATTTTGAACGGTTAGTCACTGTCCAGGCTGTCAGTACCGTCGGGAAGTTACGGGTGCCAAGTTCAATGGGACGGTGTCACATCTGTGCCAAAACAAAAGGGCGACCACGGAGGCCCCATGTGCTCACTACATGGCCTAGCAGTTCTCCCATCAGCTACTCCAGCGATGAGTCATCATGACATCATGAGGAGGTGGTCGATGAGTCATCATGAGGTGAGCGATGAGTTATCATGACATCATGACGAGGTGATCGATCGTCTTATGCAATCAGCAGCTTAAAAGACAGACAATCCCCGCCCCCCCCCCCCCCTTATACTCACAGAGAACCAATCTCTGGCATCACCAATCTCTTAGTCATATTTGTAAGCACCTGGTCATCATCCAGGGAGTACATAATCATCCTGATAATCATAATTACACCAGCTCCATTTCGTCATCATTCAAGCAGTCCTTGATCATGATCATAATCACATCCGCTCCCCCTAATCATCATTCGGGCAGTCCATATTAAGTAATAATCGTTCATTAATCATAGTTATCAGAATCAAATCCGCTCCACCTGGTCATGATCCAGGCAGTCCAGTACTGAAGGAAGGAACAAAAGCACCTCGGTGTCTGATCTGTAGTACCAAGAGGCCCCCTACTAAAACCGACGTAAAGTGTGCGTGACCCCGGCCCCTAATCTTCAGACCCAAGGGATATGGACACAAGCATGGGTACCTTCAAAAGAGGTGGGTAGTACCCACCGCTACCCACTGGGTACCTTTGAGAGGCGACAAGTGCTCTTTGCCCTCACGCCCACGCACAGCCGTCACGAACAGTCATCAGCATGTCGACCCACTGGGATTCGCAAGAGCCCCTCTCCCCCCCCCCCCCCCAAAAAAAGAAAAGGAGAGGCTGGCAGAACGCAGTCAATGGAAAGCCTTGTGATCATTGACGGTTCTTGTATTTCTATCCTTGGGAGGAACATGTGGACGCAAGGAGAAGTACCAGCCATGACATGCACATCACAGAGATCCAAGCCGAGACGGGTAACCCTTTCTGCAAACATCTCAGCACCTGCTGCATGTAACCCTGCGGGAACGTCGTGTTTCATTTAACTGAAGGGTACCCCCAGTACCTCGGCACTGGGGGTCCTGTTCAGCAAACTCGGTGCTTGAGCATACAACAATTACGATATTGTTGCCGCACCAGACTACCACCTTCCATCCGCAGTGCTTGGTCTCCATAAAGAACAAGACAAAGACTTTAGGGAAACTTGCCAAGCAGTTCTGCTGCAAGGGCCATCATCCTCAGTGCAAACCCCACCATGACTTACGGACACCATCATTTAGATATACCTCAGCCTTCCCCCCCCCCCTTTCCTTCATGATTTTACGAATGTTATACAAAGAGGCAGGACGTTTCCCTGCTGGCTATCGCTTCGCTCTTCCGTGTCGCACACAGCCCCTCCAGTTTTTGCCGTCAGACTAAAGAAACACCTCACACATGCACATACTGGAAAAACTACAAAAGGTTCAAAAGAAAACCCAAACCCCCCCCCCCCCCAAAAAAACAAGAAAGAAAAAGAAAAATCAGCTCGCTGCAACAACTGGAAGGGCGAGTGGGCCGCGTTCTCGACTGACATGGCCTGAGGCTCCTAGACCCGAGCTTGAAGACTCTGAAGACGCAAAGCATGTTGACATTCAAAACGCAAAGCATGATGACGTTCAAGACGCGACGCACGATGACATTATAACCACGGAGCATGACGGTGGTAGCCCAGAAGGGGGCAGCTGGGGCTCGCTCATACACGTGGCAGCTGAGAACAGCCGAGGCAGGCGCATCTCTTAAGCAGGTGCCCGTCCGCATCTCGAAAGAACTTGTAGCAGGGTCCTTGCTCGTATGCATGACAGCTGAGAGAAGCCGATGGAGGCGCATCACTTTGAAGACGCCTGTCAGATTGACAAGGAACCTGTCCAGGGTCCTCTGTCATGCATGTGAGCATGCCCTTTACATGGGAGCAAGCGCTTTTCATGTGACACGCACTTTACATGGGAGCACGCCCTTTACATGTGGGAACGCGCTGTACATGTGAGCATGCGCTTTTCATGCGACCACGCGCTTTTCATGCGACCACACGCTCTCCATGTGAGCATGCGCTTGTGTCGGGAGCGCGGACGGGACTAAGATGGGACCGTAGTGGTCTTCTTGGCCCCGAGCTCCAAGGAGGGGGGGACCGGGTCCCCGCCGCTCTCAAGGGACTCCCGCACGAAGTTCTCCAGCTTGGCAATGTTCCCTCCCGTGTGGGTGTGCACCACTTCCCCTGCCACAACCCCGCCCGCCCTCAGACCCCCTGCCCACCTAGATCGGGCCGCTCTTACACGCGCGAGAAAGTGCCGAACAGGAAGGAGGAGGGAAAAGAGGAGGGGCGGATAGAGGGAGGGAAGGGGAGAGGGGGGGAGGAGGAGAGAGAGCGAGGGAGGGAGGGCGAGAGAGACAGACAGAGAGAGAGAGAGAGAGAGAGAGAGAGAGA
>KV908471.1:47500-60000 GCA_002005505.1 Botryococcus braunii | reverse complement strand
CCTGCGCCTTGTTATTTCCCAATACCTCCCACCCGTTCCAGACACACCACAAGTGCTGATCCTGGGGCCCCAGGAATCTCATCTCCTTAAAATTCATAGCCATCTAAAGTCTCTCTGATCTGTAGTTCAACGAATTCTAAAAGTTCGCCTTGTTCGTTCCTGATTCCCCCCCACAGGCCCCCAGGCGCACCAGCTTGATGAACTCGTCGAAGTCGATGACCCCGTTGCGGTTTGTGTCGTACTGTGCCATCACCTTGTCAACGTCCTCATCCGTTAACCATTGCTGCAGCCCCGCACCGCGACCTCATTACAACCCGGAGCACGTCCAAACCGCAATGGTGCTTTACTAGAAAAAGTGACCTCGCATCCAAATCGCCATGCTGCTTCATTAGAAAGCGAAGCACGTCCAAAACCCACAATGCTGTTGTAAAAGAACGTGAATGCCAAACCAAACTGCAATGCCGCTTTTTACAACAAAGCAAAGTACATCCAAAGCGCAATGCTGCTTTGATGATAGAAAATAGGCTCGGCACGTCCAAACCGCAATTGCTGCTTTGATAGAAAAACAAAAGCACGTCCAAACCGCAATGTTGCTTTGCTAGAAAAACCTAAGCACGTCCAAACCGCAATGCTGCTTTGGTTTCGAAGAAAAAAAAAACACACCTGAGCACGTCCAAACTGCAATGCTGCTTTGATAGAAAAACAAAAGCACGTCCAAACCGCAATGCTGCTTTCTTTATCAAAGAGTGAAAGCGCATCCAAACCGCTACGAGGGGAAACATTCGATTCGGTCTGGAGAGAGGGGACTGTATGAGGGAGCGGGCCCACACCTCTAGAATGTTCTCGTTGCCCCCGTCGAGGCTCTCCAGCAATATCTTCAGCTCGTTCCTGTCTATCACACCGTTCCTGCGGGGGGGCTCCCAACTCCACTTGAGCCCCATCATTGTTATCAAAGCTTAGAAAAAGGATTTGTCGCTTTTCATAACATGTTAACAATGATAACAAATGAACCAAATTGTTATCAAAACTTAGGGGAAAAGTGTGGGTGCCTATCCCAGTGGTAAAGCTTGGCAGCGCAGGTACAGTAGACCCCCAACCTCCACTTTCAACGTCCAACTTCGGCGGTTCAGCGTCAAGTCAACAAACCTGTCCCGATCTACTACCTAGCCTCTCCCTCTCTCTGTGTCTCTCACTGTAGGTGTGTTGTGTGGAGTGTGTGTGTGTGTGTATGTGTGTGTGCGCTATGTGTGTGTGTGTGTGTGTGTGTGTGCACATGCACAAGCAGGTCCTCACACTCTCCACTCTCTCTCACCCTCCCCCTCCTTTCTCCCACTTCCTCCCTCCCTCCCCTCCTCCCTCCCCCTCTCTCTGTCACTGTATGTGAGTGTGTTCATTTGTCTGTCTTTCCCCCTCTCCCCAAAAAAACCCATCCCCCCCCCCTCTCTCTCTCTCTCACACACACACACACACTTTCCTGAAGGGACTCACACACATAGACACTCACACTTGCACGAGCGAACATACACATACACAGATTTCATGCTCAATGCCCCAGGATATTTGAACTGTCGACCGGTCTTTTCAGGCATCAGGCACCAGAGCTTCAATCCCAAGAGCATGGTAATCTATTGGCAACCCTAAAACCCATAATCCAGAACCATCCTGACTGAGGTGGTCTCAGCCACAGCCACCTATGCAGGAGATACGATGATTGGCCTGGGGACCACTGTTGGGGGTACTTGCTGCCATTCCAAACCCCACTACCACCAACCTTGTTGGATTCCCCACATTCCCACAACCGCAACAGAACGTCGTCGTGAGATTCCACACAGATGTAATTCTTCTTCTTGTTCTTCTTCCACCACCCCGAGGCCCCCAAAGCTCACAAGCAAAACTTTCGCAACTGCTCAGGACAAGATTATTTGGCTTAGTGGAGAGATGTGACGAGGACGTCTGAGATCTCTTTTGCCACCCATCGCAGTTAAGACCGCCATGACCACCCTAGTCAGATTCCCGACTTGCCGAACACCGCAAAATTTTGGATCCTCCGTGACCCCACAGGTATCCATTGACAAAGTTTTTTATGTTACTTAAAATGTGCATGGCCACACATGGACAAGGAGCCTCAGGTCTGAAAAGGATCCCTCCTCACCCATCTGTGTCGGCTGTTCTGAACCGCTGCTTGATGTTTTCAAAGCGTTCTTTCGCCTCGTCCGTCCAGACCTCGTCTTGGACAAGGGACGATCCGTTTGTGGTTGCCTGCATCCTTTTGTCCCGACTTTAGTAATGTTCTCTTGCTTTTAGTAATGTGGTTGCCTGCATCCTTTTGTCCCAACTTTAGTAATGTTCTCTTGCTTTTAGTAATGTGGATGCCTGCATCCTTTTGTCCCGAATTTAGTAATATTCTCGTGCTTTTAGTAATGTGGTTGCCTGCATCCTGTTTGTCCGGACTTTAGTAATGTTCTCTTGCTTTTAGTAATGTGGTTGCCAGCAGCCTTTCGCCCGCCTTTAGCAATGTTCTCTCGCATTGTTTTAGTGTGGTTGCCCGCAGCCCTTGTCCCGCCTGTAGTAATGTTCTCTTGCCTTTTAGTAATGTGGTTGCCAGCAGCCTTTCTCCCGCTTTTTGTAATGCTTTCTGCCATTAAAGTATTGTGGTTCTGGAGCCGCGATTTTGCTCCAGTACTGTGGAGTCTGACGCTGCAGAGGAGTGTGCAGCATGGGGCGAAAAGGGAACAACGCTGTGCGCAAGTCGCTTCGCACGCCGCAATGAAAAAGTTGCCCAGAAACCCCTTCAGAACACTCCTGGAAAGCTGCGATGTGCGAGCGAGCTGGGATACCGGGTTTACAGGAGTGATCTAACCGGACTCTGGGCCAATACTTTGTTCCGTGCGAAGTATCCTTCAAAATGTGTTGTTTTCTCCTTGCACCATACCGCTCGTCAACCCGCACAACATGGAATGTGTCAGAAATCTGCAGAGTACGGCTTTCAAAAGTCCTCTGAATTCAGTGGGCCCCTGAATAAACAACTGTCAGCAAGTACCAACATTATACACAGGGTAAAAGCTGAAGTGGTCAATGTTTGTAAATTTTTAATCTCAGAATGTGATGAATTAGTAAAGACGGAGCCCCTCAACTCCGTAAAGGTCGGTAACCCGAATCTAGGGCTGCCCACGAAGGGCAGCCCTCTGAGCTCACGCTTGCAGGCCATTCAATATTTGAAATTTTACCTTAACTACAGCTATAATACGTCGCTTGCATGGCCGGATTGCATTATTCTGAAGTGTCCGTCCGCCACGGTGCGAGGGCACGCTGGAGACCTTCGCGGAAACACGCGCCACTATACGGCAACGGTCCGGGCAAATGTTTAGAGAAGATGATGCAGCTGCCTTAAACACTTGACGCTGCAACATTGCTGTTCACTGTTCCTCAACCAGAGCTCCAAGGTCAAAACCAGGGTTGAGGAGAAAAATGCTTCTTTGTAACTGGTGATGCGCCGAGAATGGGAGGTGCTCTACAACCTTAAAGTTAAAAACTCAAAGATCTGGTGAGGCAATTTAGCGCCAGAGTGACCCAGATCGGTTTCCTGTTTGTCGAGTAGATCAGCCCACGGTAACTGTACGAAGAATGCGATTCAAGCCTATGATAACAAGCACGCAGTCTGTCTGTCTAGGACCTTTCAGTGCTCCAGAAACGTCTACTTGTCGCTGAGCCCTCCAAATACGTCGCAGGGTGCACGCACGAGCTGCGATCTGGTTGAACAGAAGGATCCACGTGGGAGGAAGTGGGGACCCTACAATCGCAATCACACGCCTTCAAATCCTGGTCCGTTCGCTCAGTTCTGATTCGGATGAAACCGAATCAGATCATCCAGGCGCTGGAGTGATCCAATGGAATCCAGGGTCGTGGTTCAGGGACATCCAGGGTCCAGGTTCAGGGACCCGAATTTAGGGTTTGAGCATAGGAAGGGATCGTCGTTTGAAGCCACGTGGCTGGTTCATACTGCACCCTAGCGTTACGACGTCCCCCACACAAACCGACACGATCCCCTGGAGGCTGGATACTGCTCCCCCAAGGCAACTTCGCCAGAACCCTGACAGTGTCCTTCCTCGCACTTTTACACATCTTCATTCCAAAAACAAGTAAACCATGGTAGACTTTTGGAGCATATGGTGCCCTATATGGTGCATCCACACGCTCCATGTATTTATAATTAAGAGTGAAGCCTATTCTAACCGTATACCATAAATCCATCATGCAGGGACGCGGAATCCAGGGGCCTCTCTCTCTCTCTCTCTCCTCTCTCTCTCTCTCTCTCTCTCTCTCTCTCTCTCTCTCTCTCTCTCTCTCTCTCTCTCTCTCTCTCTCTCTCTCTTTCTGACTCTCTCTCTCTCTCTCTCTCTCTCTCTCTCTCTCTCTCTCTCTCTCCCTCTCTCTCTCCCCTCCCTCCCCTCTCTGTCTGTCTGTCTCTCTCTCTCTCTCTCTCTCTCTCTCTCTCTCTCTCTCTCTCTCTCTCTCTCTCTCTCTCTCTCTCTCCCTCTCTCTCTCTCTCTCCCTCTCTCTCTCTCTCTCTCTCTCTCTCGCTCTGTTGTGTAAACTAATGAGCCGTTAGGTACGTACAAGGCCGTTAGCCGTTAGGTGCGTGCGCATGTGTGGCCCGTCGTGTTTACATTCCTTTTTTTAACACACCACATGCCCTAGAAGTTCTTGGCTGGTGAAAGTACCAGTAATCGGGAAACGCATGTGTGCGTTTCAAGGGCAGACGTTGGATGTGCAAGTAATCCATGGTGGTGTCTCCAAGCTTCTTGTGATATGACCTTTGTTCTTTGATGCGTTAATGGGACTTGCCGCAAAGAGAAAGTACACTGGCGGAAGAGCTTGCATGTTGCGCCAAGGGTGTGCACGGGAGAGTAGCGGGTGCGTCGAGACGAGAACGCGATAAAACACCAGCTGGAGAAGTGCTGTGGGGCTACGGGTGCCTGTAAACACAGCAAGGAGAACCATTGTGGCCAGAGCGTTACTGGTAATAGTTCTTGCGTAAGGAGTGTTGTACGAACAGGCAACGTCACGACTTGCATACGGACACGGATACGCACGCGTTTCCACCTATCTACACAACACGGTCTCTCTCTTCCCCAAGTACAAGGGCTTCTGGCGGGAAGGCCAGCCGGATGGCGAAGGTACCAGGGACCTTGGAGAATGGATATACAAGGCCTTTTGGCGGGACGGCGAGCCGGATGGGGAAGGTACCTGGGACCATATGGAGCTTGAAAGTACAAACTTGTACTTAAGGGCTTTTGGTGGGAAGGCAAGCCGGATGGCGAAGGTGAATAGACCAGCTGGGACAACAGAGCTCGTAAGTATCCGGGCCTTGGCGGGAATTCCTTCGAAGGCCAGTTGGATGGCGAAGGTACCTGGGACCATGGAGCTTGGAAGTATGAGGGCTTTTGGCGGGAAGGCAAGCCGGATGGCTAGGGTGAAAAGACCTGGGACGATGGAGCCAAGTACGTGCGAGAATCGAGGGCCGCCAAATGGCATGGGTGGGGTGAGAACACTTCTGAGAGGTACCGGGGGAATTGAATCATAGGGGAGAGGCACATGCACGGGACTGGCATATGCGCATACACATCTCCCAACGGTGAAAAGTACGATCGGTGGCCTCCGTGGCGGGTGAACGGGGTGATGCATGGCCATGGGGTTGGAACATACGGGGCACCGGCCACTAGTGCCACCATGAGCTCGTATATATATGACCATAATATGCCTGCGGAACAACGGAACGTTTAGGAACTGTTCCGGTGTTGACTGGTCCTATCTTTAGGGTTTAGGAGTGAGCGTTGAGGTTTAGGGATAGGGCTGGTCCTATCTTTAGGGTTTAGGAGTGAGCGTTGAGGTTTAGGGATAGGGCTGGTCCTATCTTTAGGGTTTAGGAGTGAGCGTTGAGGTTTAGGGATAGGGCTGGTCCTATCTTTAGGATTTAGGGTTAACGCAAAAAATGAATAGCGGAACAGCGGAACAACTATATGTTCCGTTCGCATACTCTCCTATGCCAATGGAAACACGGACGAGAGAGAGTGGAGGCACGATGAAAGGTATGGACATGGAATATACACTGTTCTCGAGACCGGCTGGCACGTAGAGAGTTTGAACTGACAGACCAGCAGGGTGCATGGGCAGGGCACATTCGCACATTTCACTTGGGATGAAATCAAGGGGGAATTTAATGAGTTCGACTCACTTCGAAGGGAGCGAGGGCTATGAAGTTAACATAAGGCCCTAGGGTTTGAGTTCGACAAGACCAGTCTTTGAAAGGACGGTCACACCGAGCTGTCTCAGTTTACACGTGCACCTCTGCCGACTGGATATATAAGGACTGCAAAAGCAAGCAGCCAGGGTGCGGAAGATATTAAAGAGATATCATGCATGTGCATTAAGAGATATCATGCATATGCATAAAGAATGGGTTACTGGTAGTAGTTACTAGGAGTACTTGATATGTACTTGACATTTATTTCCAGTGTTTTGTGCTTCCCCAGAAGTTAATTGTCAATCGATATCGATATACTTGTACCAATTACGAACAAGTGTTTCTATTGGCAGGCCCTTCTGGTCCTACTCACCCTCTCCTCGGGGGGATACCCCAGTGGCCACCAGGGTACCACCGGCGGTACCAAGCCGTCACCAATAATGTCAGTCCGCAACTCAACCAATTCGAGGCAAGCCTTCAATTGCCACATTGGCCTCGCCAAGAACGAACTATTGAACGGTTTCATATGCGTATACAGTCCCGAAACATGGTTTTGCGGGCGCACACTCACGAACGTGCGCAACTCCGGTTTGGGCTATCCCCCCTTGTTCGGGCCCCTATCCCCTCCGGAGGGGGAACCCTGGGTGACCAGCACCGTACAACACCCTGTGCTGAGTCAGCACTGGTGGCGGCTAAGCACCCAGTCCCACAAGGATCTTTGCGCCCCACAATGGCGGTGCTCGCCCAGAAGTCTCCGCCAATTCCCTCCGGTATGGCACGCCGTGTAGTAATAACATGCCGGGGGGTAACATGCTGCAACATCCGAGGGTCGGCACTCACAAGAAGACGTCCTGCCTGGTCACGGGACTTACATCCCTCAATGTCACATGGAGCATGAGCCTTGGATTTACAACCCTTGATTCTCCCACCATCTCAGGCTCGCGCATGCCTCAGTCCTAACAATGCACAGAGTCGAGTGTGGGCATAGCCCCAATCTCCCACTGTACTGCACTCAGCTAAGAACACTTCCCTTCATGCTCTATGGCACATGCCCTGTGCTCACGTGCTGTAAGCTCCAAATTTGCAAAAAGCGCACTTCACCTTTGAAAAAGCAAACGGATCAGGACTCGGTACCGCACTTCTTTGGATATGGGGGTTCAAGGCCTGGAGGAAAGCTTACCTAAACCCAAACACGCGGGCAAGAGTTCCATCGGGCTTCCTTATTTCACCCCATGTGACCCAAATTTGGACCCCCAGGCTAAGGGGCCCTATGCGCCCCTCTCTCCTGAGGGTCTGAGCCACCTCAAGATGGACCTACGAAGCAGTGTTTGTGACCATATCTACCAAGGCAAGCACCAACAATATAATTCCCTTTTACCTTTACAATATCCCACCCCTTCTCCTTCTCCACCTTTCCCCACTCCTCCTACTCCTCCCACCACGCCACCGCTCTCATCCTTGTCTTGTCCCTCCTTTCCGGCTCCTCGTCCTCCCCATTCTCTGCCCCCGCCGTCGTCTCGCCCTCCTCGACCTCCTGCTTCAAGCCCGAACAGGAGCCTCCCCAGCGCTCGCGAGCAGTTTCCCCAGCCCCCAAGGGCATTCCCCGACCCCACATGGGAGTTTCGGGAGCCTACATGAGATCAACCCCAGCCCACCTGGGCAGTTCCCGAACCCACATGGGAATTTCCCGAGCCCACATGGGAATTTCCAGAATCCACATGGGAATTTCCCCCGCCCACATGCGAATTTCCAGAATTCACATGGGAATTTCCCCCGCCCACATGCGAATTTCCAGAATCCACATGGGAATTTCCCCCGCCCACATGCGAATTTCCAGAGCCCACATGGGAATTTCCCGTGCCTACATGGGCATTTCCAGATCCCACATGGGCTGTTCCTGAACCCACATGGGAATTTTCCGCGCCCACATGGGGATATCCAGTGAACCCACAGTGGGAATTACCCGAACCCAAATGGGAGTTTCCCGGGCCCACAAGGATGGGTTCCAGAACCCACATGGGAATTTCCCGAGCCCACAAGGCAAATCCGTGAGCCCCCGTGGGGGTTGTGGGAGCCCACATGGCGTTTCCCTCTCCCCCGCCCCCCCCCCCCCCCCCCACAAGGAACTTTCCGGAGCTCACATGGGAGTTTCCCACATGGGCCTGTGTCTCAGGCCCACAAGGGGGACTCCCCAGCCCACAGAGGGAGAAAGTGGACCCCGCCCCCCCACTCGAGTTTTGGGAGCCACATGCAGTGTCTAGGCACGTGTTGGGCCTTTTCAAGATGGGAAGAATTTTTTGATTAATGACTCCGCTGACGTAGAGAGCCAAGCAAGCCCAATTCCCATCTGAAGACTGCTTGTTTCTGCCGTACGAGGTATCACATGACTCGCAGTAAAGAGGTCACGTGATGTGTACTCCCATACGAGCCCGTGCTGCTGCTGCTGCTCATGAGGGTGGAGCACAGCACGAAGCCCCTCTTCCCAGCGCGGAGCAATCCTTACTTACTCTTTCTTTTTAATCGTTGGACGAACCAAGAAGCCCTTACGACATGTTGCTGACCCGTCCCGGTGCCCACACAAAGATGGCACCCAGAGAGAGACCCATCACAAGGATGGCAACCAAAGAGAGGCCCAACAAAGAGATAATACACAAATAAAGATTCAACCCCACAGGTAGCATCACGACACTGTCGGGGCTCGATCCCGGGTCTGTGGTCATTATTACAATCGAGGGCGTGCGATCGATAAATCATGCCGCGGGCACGGGGCGTGCGGCCGGCGCATACGGGTTCACTTTGGCGATGAAGGTGCCTGCATGCACCTCAACAGTCAGCTCCCCAGTGACAGTCACAGTCACGGTTGCAGTAACAGTCAGTCACAGTAGCAGTTGAAGTCACCGTAACAGTGACAGTAACAGTCAGTCACAGTCACTGTAACGGTAACAGTAACAGTTACCGTCAGTAAAAGTCGCAGTCACAGTCACAGTAACAGTAACAGTAGCAGGAATTGTCAGCAACAGTCACATTCACAGTCAGTCACAGTGACTTACAGTCACAGTCACTGCAACAGTAAGAATCACAGCCAGCTCCCCAGCAACAGTCAGCTCCCCAAGCATAAGAGCCAGGTCTCTCTCATATGCATATTGATGATTTGACAACTGACCGTGTTGCGTCTTGTGGAAAGTTGGCCTTTGGTGACCAGATTTTTGAGCCCTTTTCATTCACGTTGCCGTTTTCAAGCAACCGGTAGTGCTGAGCGCTCGCCTGGGTTGGCAACAGATTCCCACCATCGCAGCGGCACCAACATGGTTATGTGATTCCATCCGCATTTGCCATCTGCTTCACAAAACATGAAAGAGAAGAGGAAGAGAGAATGGGGAGACACACACACACACACACACACACACACACACACACACAGAGAGAGAGAGAGAGAGAGAGAGAGAGAGAGAGAGAGAGAGAGAGAGAGAGAGAGAGAGAGAGAGAGAGAGAGAGAGAGAGAGAGAGAGAGAGAGAGAGGAAGGGGTGAGTGCATGTCCCAATAAAACCTTTCACAGATGGGAGAGAGAGGCTCCACACTTCAGGAGGCCCCTCCCCCCCCCCACCACACACACACACATGCACACACACAGATGCGCACACACACACACACACCCACATACACACACACACACACACACACACACACACACACACACACACAGAGGAGGGTGTGGAAGGGGGCCCACCCCAGTTCTGGCGGTACCCGCTACTGGTGGTGTACACCTTGCTGGTGGCAAACTGGGCTCCAACGATGAAGGTGTTGTTGGGCCCCACTACCGCGTTCGTGTAGTCCCCGTTCCGCACCGGCTTCGAAAATCCAAACAACGGGTTCTCTCCCATCCGTGTTATCTCTATCACCGGTTCCGCACCTGTCCCCCCTCCTCCCTCCAAAAGTGATTACCAGGACACGTCTGAGGCTTTTGGGAAAAAAGTTTGGGTGTTTGTCCCATGGGTACCAGTACTTCTAAGTTAGTACTGTTCTAGCAGCACATTGCTATCTGGTGTCTTCTGGCAGTACTGTTCTAGCAGCGACGTAAGGGCGGTACTCTTCCCGCAGTGCTTGTTTGAGCATTCAGTTCCGTCAGCGCTCGCTACGAAAGCCTTGTCCCGCTACTGGCAGTACACCGTCTGGCCGTTTTCTAAACGAGAATGGCTCTCCTGGCGGTACAAGGAGCACATGCGAGCCACTCCTTGTCTTAAAGACGGTACAGCGGCTGTGCGAGCCACACAATACTGCCACCGGCGGGATGAGGGTTGCATGCGAGCCGGGTGTGCAGCTTAGCAGTAAAAGGCTGCAGGAATCGTGTATCTTGAGGCAATGGCGGTACCATGTCCGTAAGACCCACATGTCTGAGGCAATGCCGGTACAATATCCACAGGGCCTACATGCCTGAGGCACATGCGGTACAATGTCTGTGTGACCCACATGTCTGAGGCACTCACGGTACGATGCATGTGGGACCCATGTGTTGGAGGCCCATGGCAGTACAAAGAAGCTAGTAACAAGTGACAAGGGGCGCCGGCATACCTCCCACACCCTGGATGAAGATGTAGCCTGACGAGAAGTTGTAGTCGCTTCCCACCACACTGAATGAAAGCACGGCGTCCCCCAGCGCGTTCGCAGCCATGGCCCCGTTGATGACGTTGTTTCCCCCGATTGCAGCGTACCTGCAGATCCATCCCTTCCCGCAGTCAGCTTGCTGCGGCTGTGGCGTAACTGCGGGCGTGGTTGAATGCTCTTGTGTGTGTGTGTGTGTGTGTGTGTGTGTGTGTGTGTGTGTGTGTGTGTGTGTGTGTGTGTGTGTGTGTGTGTGTGTGAGCACGCGCGCGCGCGCACGAGAGAGAGAGAGAGAGAGAGAGAGAGAGAGAGAGAGAGAGAGAGAGAGAGAGAGAGAGAGAGAGAGAGAGAGAGAGAGAGAGTGAGAGAGAGAGAGAGCATGTGTGTGCTTGGAGGAGAGACAGAGAGGGGGGCAGTGAGAGCAGGGGGAGAGAGAGTGAGAGTGAGTGAGAGAGTGAGAAAGAGTGGGTGTGTGTGTGTGTGTGTGTGAGAGAGAGAGAGAGAGAGAGAGAGAGAGAGAGAGAGAGAGAGAGAGAGAGAGAGAGAGATAGGGAGAGCGTGTGTGTGTGCATGGGGGAGAGACAGACAGGGGGGCAGAGGGGGAGAGAGAGAGAGGATTCTCTCTTTACGCGCCACACACAGTGCGAGCCAGCTCAGCGAGATACGAGCAGATCGTATACCTTTTCAATTGTGCGAATCGATCGTATTGTGCAAACTAGTGGAATGCGAGCGATACAAGCAAGTAGAACGCAAGCACTCGCAAGCACAGTAGTTGAGTGCAAACAGCCCAAGGGCGGAGGCTTGTAGGCATGGCAAGCCGAGCGAATTGCAAGCAGCAGTGGAATGAAATCATAAAAAAGGAAGCAGGATGCAAGCATCACACGCTAGGGAATGCAAGCCTCACCCAAACACACACACACACACACAAACACACACACAAAACAAAACAACACAAACAACAACAACAACAACAACAACAACAACAACGGAAAAAAAACAGTGGATGCACAGTAGCCACAATTGCCATTGCATGTCGCCATTGCAGTCGTTTTGAAAAACCTCACCAGGACCTATTGAATGCAAACATCAGCAAAAAATGATGCAATGCAGATATCACAGATCGATTGATGCAAGCATCACAAGCACTGGTGGAATGCAAGGGTCCTGATGCGTGTTGGAACGTGAGCAAGGGAGGTCGGGGAAACCCTTTGGTGAAACCAGCACATCCAACAGTAGCAGAGACGAGGAGGAGGGAGTAGTGGGTATAGAGGTGGGGGAGAAAGAAAACAGATGAGGGGGCACAGGCTGCCTGCGCATACAGCAACTGGGGAGGAAAAGAGGAGGGAGTGTGGGGATAGAGATGGGGAGCGATAGAAAAGATGAGGGAGGGGTCGAGGACAACCCTGCCACGGGGAAAAACAGCTTTCATTCCAGCGAACACCACATTTACCCAAAAAATTCAGACCCTCACATACACTGAGCGCCCGCCTAACTGGATGGCTGCAGGTGCGACGTAGCACTGGTTCGAGTCCAGCATGACATTGGAGTGACTGTGCTACGTTTTTCCCCCTTCTCCTTTAGTGTCGGAAATTACTATTGTGCTCTATCTGGGTCACTTCAAAGGAGAAGGAAGATGCCTGGTCTCGCTCCTAAATT
>KV908471.1:17500-35000 GCA_002005505.1 Botryococcus braunii | reverse complement strand
GTAGAAGCCTCTTCTCAGAAAAGACTTTGAAACGTCGTTCAGTGAAGCTCAAGGCCGCGATCATGTGAACTATATTTTCAAATGAAACGATTCGAAAAGGATGTTTTGGATGTGTGAAACTGTAAAACTGTGAACTGCGGCGTCCGAGGGAATGGAAACTTTGCTTTCGGCGTACACCTGTGGCCTCTGTGGACTGAGTCTCCAACCATCTATCAGACAAGCGCACAGAGGTGGCAATCGTTAAGAAGTCCGATTACGTTTTCCCTTGCGGGAAAGGGACGATCCTTGACCAGAACTCACACTTTCTGGCACTTGAAAGAACACTTAAAGGCAAGTGATTCCTGCATTCAAGTCTTTACACCCTCTCTGAGCTCTCAAAGCACACTTCTGGACGGAGTGTAGACAAGCCGTCCATTAAGCTCCTCACTGCCACCAGCTGATTGAATCCTGAAATATTCTGGGCTTGGCGTATCCTGCATGGTGGCGGCACGGAGGGTGTTAGACGATGTCCTCCTACTTGTGCGTTGTTAAGTAGGCACGGACATATACAAGTCAAGGACTGGTTAGCAACTGATTGATAGACACCCGGAGTGCCACTATAGTTCCAACCAAGTCTTACAATATCTCTCATCTCTCCTAACAAGGTGACGCAGTTCAAACACGCCTAACCTGCTCTCACCCAGGTCGTGTTCATTACTTTGTCCGATGAGCTAAACTCAACTCTATATGTCTAACATGTTCTAACAATGTTCATCTGAGTGCTAAATCCAGGAATACAATAAGGATTAAGTCACCTGCATGGTGGCGGCACGGAGGGTGTTAGACGATGTCCTCCTACTTGTGCGTTGTTAAGTAGGCACGGACATATACAAGTCAAGGACTGGTTAGCAACTGATTGATAGACACCCGGAGTGCCACTATAGTTCCAACCAAGTGCCTTCCCTATCCGTGCTTGCCCCATATGCCTCCTTTCTACAAACGTGTCTGTAACTTGCGTTATGATAGTCTTCGTTCAAATGCATGTATTGCCTGGCAGAACTCAGGGTTCTGCCTCTCTTTCCTAATTGGTATTGTCTTCATACGGAGACTTGCCATTATTACTCCTCTGAGGGAAAGGCATAAAATTAATTAACACAACACTTCCCCTTGCCTTTACCTCACAGAAACTTGGCCAGTCCCAGTGAGTTACGATGTCCCAGAAACACTTGTCTAACTAGTGGTTTGGTAAAAATGTCAGCCACATTTCTAGCAGATTGAATGTACTTGAATTCAACCTGCCCCTTTGCAATAGCTTCACGTGCGAAATGACAGCTAATTGCAATATGCTTTGTGTGTTTGGAGTACACCGGATTCCTCAGGTGGTTTATACACCCTTGGTTGTCACAATGAATCTTCACTATCCACGGTAACACTCCAATTTCCTCCAGGAAACCTCTCAGCCAATTTGCTTCCTTCACAACAGCACTTGCTGCCATGAATTCAGCCTCCACTGTTGAAGTGGCAACAGCAGATTGCTTTTTACTTCCCCACACTACTGCTCCTCCAAACACAGTGAGGACAAAGCCAGTGGTAGAGAAGCGATGATCCTGATCACCTCCATAGTCGGCATCCACATAGCCTTCTAGCTCTATCTCCCCCCCTCCGAGAGTTAGAACCAAATCTCGGGTTCCTTTCAGATACTTCAACACACGGATGGCTTCATTCCAATGTGCTGTGGTGGGAGATATGCGATAACGAGACAATACACCTACTGCCTGAGCTATATCGGGACGTGTGGTGTTGGCTATATACAGAAGAGACCCTACTAACTCACAGTAACGGTGACCTGGAGGTAGTGGACTGCCAGCACCAATGCTGTCGCTCCCATCTCTCGGTGCAGGCCTTTGGGACATTACGAAATCTTTTGTCATGGGAGTATCAGGTCCCACTGACTCAAGATCCAAGCCAAATTTCTCTACAAGTGCATCGATTTTAGGGATGCAACTCAGGGTGATCAGCCCTTTATCTCTATCTCTCATCACTTGACATCCCAAGAAATCCTTCACTTCCCCAAGATCATGGATGGTGAATTCTTTCTTGAGAAGTCCCTTCACTCTCTCGATTTCTGACATGCCCTTGGAAACTATCAGAAGATCATCAACATAGATCAGCACATAGGACTTTCCTCCATCAGTAGAGCATCTCACATACACTCCCGCATCACTCTTGCACACCTCATACCCCATGACTTCAAGTTTGTCATTCAGGGTTTTGTGCCAGGCACGTGGAGCCTGCTTCAGGCCATACAACGCCTTTCTCAATCGGCACACAATATTCTTATCACCATTCTCAAAGCCAGGAGGTTGCGTTACATATACTTCCTCCTCGAGCTCACCATTCAGAAAGGCGGTCTTAACGTCCACCTGATGAATTTCACAGCCCTCTCTTGCAGCAACAGCAAGCAGAGCTCTTCTAGCTCCATAGCTACTAGTAGGAGCAAAGACCTCCATCACATCCACTCCAGGGATTTGTCTGCATCCCTGTGCCACTAATCTGGCCTTGAATCTCACAACATTGCCATGTGCATCCATTTTCACTGAAAATATCCAGTGAACTGGAATAACCTTATGTCCACGAGGTCTCGGAACATACTCCATGACCTCATGAGTATCTAGAGAATTTTGCTCTTCCTGCATAGCTGCCTTCCAGTATTCCCACTGGGGAGACATCTGTGCTTCTCTCAAATTAGAGGGAACGTGAATTTTCCCAAATCTGACACCTGTGTGCTTTTCCTCTGAATTGCCTGATTTTCTCTCACTTTGTCCAGAACCCACTACTCTTCCACTGACACTCGCTGAGTTACACATCACAGGCTCTCCAGTAGAAGTAGAATGCTCTCTCATAGCACGCTCTCGCTTGGACTCACACTTGGCTTTGCACAAGTTACTCTGCTCATCCCTCACATCATCCTCCCATGCACAGGTACCTCTCGGACAGTCTTTGTAATTTGGAATCCCTTCACATTGTCCAGACTTCCGATTCACCTCCTCAGACACACTCTGACATGCCTGCAAGAGTTCAGACTCTTCAGGTCTCTCACAAGCAACATCGGGATATGGCAGAGTGTCTGCATACTTCCCCTGATTTATGTGATCCACATGCCTCTCAGACCGACTGCATGTCACTGTTGGGAGTGACCTCACATCTCTGACATCACTCTCCCAGGCACAGGTACCTCTCAGTGAGCACTTGTAATTTGGTCTGTCTCCACAATGTCTGTGCTCCTGATTCACCTCCTCCTCTCGTCCCTTACATGGAGTCAAGGATGCAGATCCTGTCTCCCGCTCACAATCATGTTTGGCTGGTGCAGAGAAAGCATATGATGCTTCCTCTGACCGGTGGCTGCCACCACAGTCCCGTCCAGGAGTGCTCTGACTGGACGGGTTGCCAGAAGAACTCTGCATGGTCACATCTCTTACATTTCTCTCAGTCACTGAACAAGACCCACCCATACTGCTCAGCTCCCCGGGACCATTTGCAGCTTTGCATGTAGCTGCCCCCCTCACTGCACTCACATGCAATTCATGCCCCTCATGTGAATCACCCTCTAGCTGCACTTCCCCTGGTCCCTGTGACAGAGAGTCACATTCAGTCAACCCCTCTCGCTCTCTGCTCTCTCCCTTCTCCTGTGGCAGCAGGAGGTCTTTGGCGGCAGTGCGTTGTTCGTGTCGTTGAGCCCGGGTCAGGCCATCCAATTGGTGGTTGCGGCAATCAGACCTAGTTGGTCTGAGGACCTCCTGGGCTCGCTCCATCTGCGGTCGAAGGTGGGAGTCCTGTCTCACTCCTCTGGCTAAGTCCTGTACTGCCTCCAGGGTTTGATCCATCTCCACTGGGTCACACAGTCTTCTGGATTCAGGCTCGGGCTCAGCCTCACTGGGGGGTCCTGTGACAGGCTGTGAGGGGAGGTTGCTGGAGGCTGGCAGGTACTCAGGCTCACTGTGTGGGTCATCAAGATCTGTCTCAAGGCTGATGTTGGTTGTGCCAGGGGAGGTGCCGGGAAAGACTGGGGGAGTGTCACTTGCAGAGGGCTCAGGACACAGAAACTCTGTAGACTGTGTTGAGGAAACGCTCATGCCAACCCGAGAGGCTCCCCTGAGGTGCTCCACGAAAACCACATCTCTGCTCTCCTTCCAGATACCCCCTCCCACATAGATCCGATAGGCTTTGGAGGAGGCTGAGTAACCAGTAAGCATCCCTGGCACAGTTTTAGGGGAAAACACAGAGCGCTGGACATCAGGAATGTGCACAAAGGCCAAGCAACCCCAGGTACGCAGTGGGGTTACATTTGGTTTGTAGCCAAAAAATAATTCTGATGGCGTGCGGTCCCTCCCGGTACTGGGACCCATGTTCAGTAGGGTGCATGCAGTTTCCAGGGCCTCCTTCCACAACGTTGGACTGGCAGCTGCAAAAGCCAGAAGAGTCCTGGTACGTTCCTTGAGGGTGCGATTGGCTCTTTCAGCCGCTCCATTCTGTTGCGGGGTGTAAGGAGCTGAGGTCTCCAATTTAGTCCCTGGGATGCACAAAATTCTTTGAACGTGGCATTCAGAAATTCAGTTCCACGGTCACACCGGACACACTTCACTTTGGTTTTCTTCTGGGTCTGCCAGTATAGAATGAGGTCCCTCACAGCAGCACTGATGGCATCTTTGGACTTCACAGGCAGGACCGCCTTTAACTGAGATGACTCATCCAAAGCAGTCACCCAGTAACGTTCACCAGTTACTGCAGCAGGAAAAATGGGGCCCACAGTGTCAATATGTACTCTGTCAAGTGGTTCAACAGCTGGTCTACTGCTTATTCCAAATGGAGGCCGAGACGTCTTTCCCTCAATACATGCTTCACAGTAGACTGGACAATTGGAGCAGGGACATAGGGATGTATCAAGTCCCGAGACCAGGTCCTCATTGGTTAGGCGCTGCATCCATGTTTCACCTGGATGTCCCATTCTGCTATGCCAGAGGTATCGTCTGGCACAGTTGTGTGAGTTTTGGGTGGGGGTTTTGGACTTCACAGCAGCTGAAATTCTTCTGTGGTTAACACTGGGACTCAGAGCTACAACTTGATGAATATAAAATAGCCCTTTCTCTGCACTGATCCGAGACCTCCAGCTGTTTGGACCACAGACTTCAGTGAACGCTCCAACATCATCTGTGCGAAAGACTGCCCCATCCCGCAATGCTGCAGATACTGACAGTATGTTTGAGGTTGCAGAAGGAACACACTGAACATGATGTATCCACAGGGGAACTCCCACTCGACTGAGGATGCAGACAGAGCCTGATGCTACAATTCCTCCAGTGGCATCTGAAGTGGCCAGATGTAATGGGATGGGTTTGGCATGCACAGTTGGATTATGTAGTAGGGTCACATCATTCACCAGATGTACAGATGCTCCACTGTCCACCAGCCAGGATTGCAGAGACGAATTTCTGACAGGAGTCTTCAGGATGTTGAGGGAAATTATGTATGGCATACCTCCAGGTGGTGGAGGTGGGGGAGCTGGGGGTTGGAACCATGCCGGAAAGGCATCCAGTCCAGGGTGCGCCAGCTGGGCTGCAGGAGGGTGTGGGCCACCCATATGTGGAGGTCCCTGTGGCCACATTCCCTGCAATTGTTGGACCGCTGCCACTACGTTCCGTTGGGTCTCCTCGTCCCGCTTCCTCTTTCGACAGTCCCTCCAGTAATGCCCCTTCTTATTGCAGTAGTTGCAGATGCCCTTAGTCTCGGACTTGGCCTCAGAGACAGTTGGTTGGGCCTGCTGATGGACTGCACTGGCAGCTGGTGGGGTATTGGCTCCACTGGAGCCTTGTCCAAGAGCCAAAACCCTTGGTTGGCGAGGAGCATATTCATCAAAACCCACTGCAGCTGCTGTGTTGCGCAGAAGTCCAGCCAGCTTCTCCAGGGGTTGTGCTGCAGCAGTTGTGATCATTCCTGGCTCTTTAGCTGCATCAGGCAAGCCCTGCACAATCTGGGTTGCAACGTGTGCATCCAGTAGAGCATGGTTGTTCCTGTCAAGGCATGCCTTCAGGTTGATCATTCTGTTGACATATTGCGAAATCGTCTCGTCATGTTTCATTCCCTGGCTCATTTCTTGGAGCCAATCTGCATTGGCCTCGATATTATATCCACCAATAAACTTTCTGCAGATGAACTCATATGCATCATAAGCAGAGGGCAGATTAGACAGAGGTCCCAGCCATTCCTCTGGGACTGACTCATAAATCAGTAACATTGCGGCTGCGTCATGTGCTGTACCAGGCATAGCCTCCAGGATGGCAGGCAAAGACCCTTTTGACTCATTTGCTGCCAAAAATGCATTCTTCCAAACAATAATATTTGTCCCCCGTTCCTTCAGTTTTATGTGTACCTTGACATTTGTTGGGATAATCTTGGGCAGCTCATCTCCGCTGCCTCTTGAGGTGCTGGGAGTACACGGTTCTCTGATGGGTGTGGATGAGGCTGGTTCACTGCTTGACGTTGATGCTCCACTAGCTGATGATCCTTTCTTCTTGGAAGTCATAATTCCCCAGTTGTCTTATAACTCCAGTACTCGCAAGGTAGCAGCAAGATCTTACTTCTGAACCAGGTGGGTTGAGCTAACGGACAGCCAACGTGAAGGTGAAAGATGTAGTCTTTGACGATAAAGGCTCTCTCGTCAGGATTGCGGTCTCCACGTTGTCCTCCTTCTCTGATTAGTTCGTTGTATGACGGAGGTCCTGATCTCAAGCGCGCTGGAACGTTGAGGTTGGTGGTCTTCCTGGCTGTTTGCTTTGTCCGCTTCTTCGCCATTCACAGTCTAGTGAGCTCCGATTTAGGCGCCACCCACTCTCAGCATCCGAGCCCGTGGGCCCATAACCTGAAATATTCTGGGCTTGGCGTATCCTGCATGGTGGCGGCACGGAGGGTGTTAGACGATGTCCTCCTACTTGTGCGTTGTTAAGTAGGCACGGACATATACAAGTCAAGGACTGGTTAGCAACTGATTGATAGACACCCGGAGTGCCACTATAGTTCCAACCAAGTGTTACAATATCTCTCATCTCTCCTAACAAGGTGACGCAGTTCAAACACGCCTAACCTGCTCTCACCCAGGTCGTGTTCATTACTTTGTCCGATGAGCTAAACTCAACTCTATATGTCTAACATGTTCTAACAATGTTCATCTGAGTGCTAAATCCAGGAATACAATAAGGATTAAGTCACCTGCATGGTGGCGGCACGGAGGGTGTTAGACGATGTCCTCCTACTTGTGCGTTGTTAAGTAGGCACGGACATATACAAGTCAAGGACTGGTTAGCAACTGATTGATAGACACCCGGAGTGCCACTATAGTTCCAACCAAGTGCCTTCCCTATCCGTGCTTGCCCCATATGCCTCCTTTCTACAAACGTGTCTGTAACTTGCGTTATGATAGTCTTCGTTCAAATGCATGTATTGCCTGGCAGAACTCAGGGTTCTGCCTCTCTTTCCTAATTGGTATTGTCTTCATACGGAGACTTGCCATTATTACTCCTCTGAGGGAAAGGCATAAAATTAATTAACACAACAAATCCTTTGAGCACCTGGTTGTCATCGACAAGCACCTGAAGGTTACTTATGAAGACCTTCAAACATGCAGGATATGTCCATGACAGTGAGCAATGATCTCATTCTACATCTCATAGTCATTAGTAATGCCTTTAGTATGAGTCAATACCTGTGGTGAGGAGTGGTGAATCCCATAAGTTCCCAGACAAGCACATCTAGTCATCATGACGGGTAACGAGACGCACAATGAAAGCTAATTCACACAATGAGTCTAATGTAGCAGCTTCCTCACACTGTTATGAGCCGTTGTGAACTTGTCCGCCCTAGTTTAACAGGGTTTACCTGAAATAATTTCCCACCCTTCGTAGCTGGGCCAAGCCTTAGCAAAACTCAATTTCCAACTGATTTAAAATAAGAGTGAAGCCTATTCTAACCCCATACCATAAATCCATCATGCAGGGACGCGGAATCTAGGGCCCAAATAGTTAAGGTGATAATGAGAGGGAAAGAGAGAGAGAGAGAGAGAGAGAGAGAGAGAGAGAGAGAGAGAGAGAGAGAGAGAGAGAGAGAGAGAGAGAGAGAGAGAGAGAGAGAGAGAGAGAGAGAGAGAGAGAGTGTGTGAAAAAGAGAGAGGGAGGGGAAAAGAATAGGGGCGGGGGAAAGGGGGTGGAAAGAGAGAGGGAGGAGAGAGAGACAGAAAGAGAGAGGGGGGCAAAGAGAGAGAGAGAGAAAGAGAGAGAGAGAGAGAGAGAGAGAGAGAGAGAGAGAGAGAGAGAGAGAGAGAGAGAGAGAGAGAGAGAGAAGAGAGGGGAGAGAGAGAGAGAGAGAGAGAGAGAGAGAGAGAGAGAGAGAGAGAGAGAGAGAGAGAGTGAGAGAGAGAGAGAGAGAGAGAGAGAGAGAGTGAGAAACAGATTTGTTACGATAAGTAGACGGAGAAAACACGTGGGATCACTAGCAGTTCTGATTCTGCCGGACCGGCGAGGCATACGCGTGCTTGCACGTTTGTAGCCAAGGACTACGAATGGAGGCTTGTGCACGTGTGGTCAAAGACTGACGATGGTGGTGTGTTAAGGTACTCCACTCGAGGAAAACCCCTAGGAAAACCCTAAACCTTAATCATACGATTCCTGGAGTGGAGTGCATGAACACCACCATCTTCAGTCTTTGACCACCCGTGCACATGTCGACACCTCCATTCGTTGTCCTTGGCTACAAACGTGCAAGTCGATCTAACCTATAGGTTAGATTCAACCTATGGGGTCCTTGGCCACAAACGTACAAGTGGATCCAACCTACACATTGTATGTGTTGGAATTGCTCCTATCAGGAAAAGCCACTAGAGACGTCTGAAACCAACAGAGATGAGCTCCTGTGCCCGCCACCCACAAGACCGAACAATGGGATTATTCAACAAATAAGAGTACTGTGGGTAGTGCCGTGGCGCTTGCTATGGACGTACTAGCTGTCGCCATGTCCACAACGGTAGCAAGCGCCACGTCACCACTGAAGTAAGCCTGTACAGGCTCATATCAGAGTCAACCGGGCTTCCCGCCAACAACGAGCTTTACAACGGAAGACATGTGCCCAGGTACAGGCATTAAAGATGGTTCTTTCCTTATGCTGTGCCTGTGTTCTTAGACACGCTTACTTGACTTGGGAGCATTCAGCGCCAAGATTGTTGCACGACGATACAACCATGCATTCCTGACAGTCTGCTTGCAATAGATGCCTGAGAAATTGTCGCGGAGTCTGCGACACACGAAGTTGCAGGGCTTCGTCTTGCCAGAAGAAGCTGATGAAGAAGAAGAGAACCATATGGAGAGAATCAAGGAGAAAAAATAGGAAGTGCATGCGCGACGACAACGAAGGAGAAAAGTAGGAATGTAGAAAGGTAGAACAGTAACGTGAAATAGAGGTTGCATGTAATTGAAGTTATAGTCATGCCCAGAAAGAGAAGCAAAAAAAACAAAAACAAGGAGTATGCTGGTCATTTGAGTGTACTGCTGGACTTTGCTGTGGTCTTGAATGTACAGCCGAGGTATGAGTCATGCTGCATGACTCATGCACTCATGCGACCGGAGGTTGCGAGACCCTGTAGGCTTACGTAAAAAAAATCCGGTTTGCAAGTTTGGTTCATCGTCGATCATCAACCTTTTATCATCAACCGATGCTTACTACAGCACGGCGTCACCTCTTTATAGCTCCAGAGATCTATTCTCATCTCATCATTTGGAAGACCTTTTGAAGTGTCATTGCAAGAGAGGCTCAAACTCAAAGAGCGTATGTGTCCGGCCGTAATCCGGCAGAGGTGCGAGTCCAAGGTTCGAGTCTCGTTTTGTCGGAAAGCCCCCGTGATGCGTGAGATGAAGGGCTTGCATGTCATGGTTAGGTGAAGATCATGAAATCTATACATTTTTGACTAGTTTCAAACCTCTGAGGCCCTGTCGGACTCGATCTTGCTACCTGTCCAGCCCGAATGGCTTGAAGGGCCCTTGTCCCTGTGCCTACCAAATATAGCTTGCCCCCTGCGGGCACTTTTACCATGATGCTTGACTTTATTCAATCTAAAAGCAAAGCTCGTTCAGTCATTTCGATAGATTTTCACTTTATGTTCGCCTGACAGGGGGACCAGTCGCACGGACGCTGGGAAGTGGCGATTGCCGACCAAGGTCACCGGTGCTACGAAGGTGGAGTGGGGAACGATCACTCTTAAATAAAAAGAGCTTTTGCGTTGGCTGGAGGCAGTCATTATTCGGGTATTCCTGCAAAAACCGTCTCGTAAGGCGCAGGACATTTCTTGAACCTGCGAAACTCAGACCCCACTCGGAGCAGCTGGCACCGGCCTTCAAAGTGAGGCTTTTGGAAAGACCACAAAAGAAGCTGGAGGGTCCTTGGGAGGGAGCTGGTGTCGGGCCGAGCGGCCGGCCCGGCCCCGATTCCCATGAGCCTCACAGCAGCTTCCCGCAAGCTCGAAATCCACAATCAGCGAGCCATGCTTATCCCCACAGCAATGGCCAGAGCTACGCATGCAGACGGCCACGGTGTCCTCGACGCAGTAAGGCATCATTGGGGACCTTGGGCATGTGGTCGGCTGGGGCTCTCCTGGTGTTTGCCATGCTCACGTGCCCAGTCTACACTGACGACCTTGGAAGAGACAGCATACTAAGAGAAGTTGAAAGGCAGGCTCGCTCGTACAACCTGTTTCGCCTAGGGCTGGGGCCCTTGCCTGGCCCTGTGACCAGCAAAGCCCCACTGCTGAGGGGACTCTCCCCCAAGGCAGCTCCCTCCAGGTCCTCCAGGCAGGTCCACGTGCAGTCCGCTCCCGCACCCGCCTTCGCCTTGGCCCCTGATGAACAGGACAGAGCAATGGAGGCCCTCATGGCTCCCGCACTCGAGGATCTTGCTGTGGGGGCCCCAGAGGGCGCCTTTGCCAGTGACCCCAGCCAGTCCCCTGTACAGTCTCCCATTGTACCGCGCCGTGCCTCATCAGCGCTGAGGCATTTGCCTGAAATCGCAAGGTCTCACGCGGAGGCCCCTGCTCCTGTCCCTGATCCCACACCCGCTGACCCTCCACCATCACCTTCTCCTCCTTCTCCCTATCCTCCACCTCCTGCATCACTTCCGCAAGCGAGTCCCTCTCCGCCTCCCATAGACGACAGTCCCCCGCCCCCCCGGGAACCGGAGCTGCAGGCTGCGGAGTCAGGGATAGAGCAGCAAGGTTCTGCGGGGGCGCCGCAGCAACCGCTCCCCCAGCCTGAGGGCTCCGCAGCGGTGGGACCCGAAACGCAGGCTCCAGCGGGAGCTCTCCCACAGCCGCAGGAGGGCACAGTGGTGCCCCTCCCCCAGCAGCAGGCCGCGGGGAGTGCGGGGGCGCCGCAGCAGCTGCAGGCAGATCCGGCGGCTGGGTCTCCTGGAGGTGGCCCGGAAGGGCCCCTGCCCTCTCCCGCCTCCCTGTCGGGACAGAACACGTTTCCGATCCGGCAGAGTGGGGACCGCCTGGGCCAGCCCCTCCAGTCAGGGGCCGAAATATCCATCGATCCCGTCACTGCCTTGGCCCCGCTCCCGGCGATACCGGGCCTGGCACCCCCAACTCCTGGGATCGAGCTCCCGCCTGTGGTACCCCCCAACACCACGGGCCTCCCCCCCACCGTCGGCTGCACTGTCTGCACCCCCATGCCCTGGCATTTATCCTCTTCCGATGGTGGCCAGCACGTCGCGGAGGTCCCCCCCCCCCCTTGCATCCCTACTCTCTCTTTCCCCTCCCCCTCTCTCTCTCCCTGCCTCTCTCCCTCTCTCTCTCTCTCCATTTCTCTATCTATCTCTCTCTCTCTCTCTCTCTCTCTCTCTCTCTCTCTCTCTCTCTCTCTCTCTCTCTCTCTCCCTCTCCCTCTCTCCCCCTCTCTCCCTGCCTCTCCCCCCCTCTCTCTGTCCCTCTCTCTCCCTCTCCATCTCCATCTCTCTCCCCTTCTCTTCCCCCCCTGTGTGGGTGTGTCTCCATCTCTCTCTCTCTCTCTCTCTCTCTCTCTCTCTCTCTCTCTCTCTCTCTCTCTCTCTCTCTCTCTCTCTCTCTCTCTCTCTCCTCTCTTTATTTCTCTCTCCTTCTCCCTCTCAATCTCTCTCTCAGTCTCTTTCTCCTTCCATCTGCTATGCAGGACCCACAGTCCTTGAATCCTCCTCCCTTCCTTCATGAAGGTGCCTACTTGTGACCTTGCATGTGTCAATGTCCCTGGAGAGCCTGGAAAGTCCCCCTTCCTGACTAATCTCTCCATGTGCAGCCGCCTGTAGCTCCGCACACCTTTGAATGGCTACCACTTAAGGAACTCTGGGTCAGCCTGGCTGCCCAACACGGTTGCTTCCCGGCTTGGTTCTATTGATAAATGCTTCACCGCTCATCCCCTTTCTTTCTGGAGCGATTTAGAATGCCGATTTTCAGGAGGCCACGTCCACGGGATGCCGACGGGCTGTCGATCAAAAGGTGGGAAAAAGGGACCGGGAAAAATTATAAGAGGGGATAAACTAAGAAGGAATGTGGGGGATTCGAACAGGTTCTGTATTCGGACGGAAGCGTTGCGGCAGCAGTTGAGGCGGGGGCTCGGGCAGCGGGAGTAGCGCTAGCCCCCGGCCCTGCCTTTGAGGCGTACCGGACCGAAGCCCCCATCGCGATCCTCACAGCACCAGCGCCAGAGCTCCCCCTTGCCCCCGGGGCAGCGGTGCCGCTGCTCCCTCCGGGGGCCAGTCCGCTCCCCGATCCCCGGCCCCAGATCCCCGTCCTTCTCCCCCTCCTGCCCCTCCCCTCTCTGCCCGGCACGCCCGCCCCCGCTCCCGCTGTCACGTCCGCCGCATCGCCGTCCGGTTCCGCGGAAATCACGGCTCCCGCACAAGGGCCTGTGTCTTCCAATGCGGGAATGCGCCCTGCCGGGCCCGCCTCCCCCCAGGTGACCCCCCTGTCACACCCACTCTGCAATGCTCCGGCTTGAGAATGAAATGACCCAAACATGCTTGCTTGCAAGCATGCACAATTGCATGCAAACTACGTGTGCAGGTGCATGCAGACTACATGTGCGGGTGTGTGTGTGTGTATGTGTGTGTGTGTGTCTGTGTGAGTGTGTGTGTGTCTGTGTGTGTGTGTGTGTCTGTGTGTGTGCGTGTGTGTGTGTGTGTGTCTGTGTGAGTGTGTGTGTATGTGTGTGTGTGAACTGAACCACAGACTCTTTGGCGGTAATTCATTCATTTACACAAGCACACTCACACACAAGTGTGTTTTTAGTCCAACCACTTCATTCATGTATCTGAACATTATGGATCATGTTAGTTCACTGGTGCTCACGGCAGGGCGAATTGACTGGAGGGGGGTCTATGTGGCGGGGGAGCAGACCGCCAATGTGGCGCAACCACAGCCACAAGAAAATGTGGCGGTCCTGGGTCGCCCGGGGCCGATTGTCCAATCCGGGACACCGTTGGTGAACACACTGGCAGACATGTTTGGGGGACTGCGTTTCTTCCCATTCCCCTTCTTTGGGAGACCACGGCCGGCTCCCGTCAATCCCGCGGGCGGGATCCCGCCGAATCAGAATGCTGGCCCGCGGATCCCGGGGGGCCAGGGAATCCGGGGGGGCCTGGGAACCCTGGAGGACCAGGGAACCCGACCTCTCTGGCAACAGAGAGGCCTGGGGGCCCAGGGAACCCTGGGGGACCGCGGAACCATGGGGTGCAGCCGTCCCTTGCGGAAGCCCGGCCCCGGCTACCGGACGGGAGCGCCCTCAGGCCCTCCCAGCTGCAAGCGGCGGCCCCCGGGGGGACCGCGGGACTCACTGCCGCCTCCGTGACCGCGCAATTCCCTACGGGGACCCATGCGGTCCCCCCGGTGGGTCCCCAGGGCAGCTCTGCTGCAACTCAGGGCCCCCAGGCGGGCGGCATTGCTCGCAACATCGTTGGCGGGCAAGGCGGAGCACCGACATTCTTTGCGATCAAAGCCGTGGCCGACCCACAAGGGCCCCGCTCCCTCCCTCCTATTCTAGGTAAGCAGCCCTGGCGCAGCTCTAGATATAGAGGCCTGACCCAGCTCTAGGAAGGAGACTCATATATTTCACTTTTCTCTTTAAACCTCTCTCTCTCTCTCTCTCTCTCTCTCTCTCTCTCTCTCTCTCTCTCTCTCTCTCTCTCTCTCTCTCTCTCTCTCTCTTCTTTAAACAGGCCCCGAGGCCCTCTGGTGGTGCTCGTTGGGCTTTTTTCTGAGAGGCTTCCCGAGCTGCAGAGGGTCTCTGGGGACCAGAAGGCATTGTTCGAAGGGAGGTGAGGGAGTCCCCTGGCATCTCAAAGGGGGATTTGGAGATGCGGCAAGGAATCTGCAGATGAGGCTGGAGGATCTGGAGGAGGGGGTGTTGAAGGTGGGCCTGGAGGATGGGCAGCTGGGCTGCTAGAGGTGAAGCAAGCATTTGCAGATGAAGGTGGAGGATCTGGAGCTGGAGGGTGGAGGATCTGGAAACGGAGGGTGGATGACCTGGATATGGAGGGTGGATGATCTGGAGATGAGGGTGGAGGATCTGGAGATTGAGGATAGAGGATGTGGAGATGGAGGGTGTTTAAGATGATCATGGAGGAAATGGAGTTGAGGCTGGAGGATCTGGAGAGGGGATGTGGGGAATGAGGCAAGAATCTGTGGAGATGAGGGTGGAGGATCTAGAGAAGGCGGGGAGTGTTAAAGATGAACCTAGAGGGTGTGGAGATGAGGCAAGTATCTGGAACTGACTTGATGGAGGTGGGGCTGGAGAAGCTGAAAATGAGAGTATGGAGATGAGGTAACAACCTGGAGATGAGATAATGAGAATGAGGTGATTTTGAAGATGAGAGTATGGAGATGAGGTAATAACCTGGAGGTGAGAATATGGAGATCAGGCTGGAGGGAGTGGAGATGAGGTTATGGAGATGAGGTAAGAACCTGGAGATGAGAGTATGGAGATAAGGCCAGGATCTGGAGATAAGATAAGGCAAGCTTGGAGATGATGGGGGTGGGAGAATGTAGGCCAGACTGAACCTGGAGATGACTTGGGGTGAAAAAAATGGGGGACACCATCTGAAGATGATTGCGGGAAAAAAATGGAGGACAGAATCTGGAGATGACTTGGGGTTAAAAAGTGGGGACAGAATCTGGAGATGATTGGGGTGAAAAATGTAGGCTAGACTCTGGAGATGATTGGGGTGAACGTTGGGGGACAGAATCTGGATATGGTTGCAGGAAAAGAATGGAGGACAGAATCTGGATATGATCTGGATATGACATGGGCATCATCCTGCCATGATCGTTGTGATCCGAGCTGTGGCCGTGTGGAGCCTTTCTTCTGATTTAGGGTTAGGGTTTAGGGTTCAGGGAATCAATCATGGGAGTGGAGCCTTTCTTCTGATTTTGGGAAGGACATCAGGACACGGTTCCTATCGACTGACAATTCTTGATTGATCTGTGGCCATGATTGATTTGATTGATCTGTGGCCATGATTGATTTGATTGATCGGTGGCCATGATTGATTTGATTGATCTGTGGCCATGATTGATTTGATTTAGCTGTGGCCATGATTGATTTGATTGATCTGTGGCCATGATTGATTTGATTGAGCTGTGGCAATGATCAAAAGATCATGGGGAGAGGGCGTGGAGGAGGGGAAGTGAGGTTGGGGGTTGTGGGGCTGTGTGCAGGCCCCTCGGGCGTTGCCTTTCCAGGCATGGTGGCCAGGGGAGTTGTGACGGGGCTGGCTCTGTGCGCCGGCCCGGGATTTGTCATTGAAGCCAATGATGAGGTAAACCCCCCTGTGACTGTCAAATTTGAGGGTGTGCACCTGAGGCTGAGAAGGTGGGTGAAAGTGGGGGGTGTGAAATGTGGGTTGGGAAATTTCTGGACGCCCTCGTCGACCCTCCCTTTGTACTTCTACACACACACACACACACACACACACACACACACACACACACACACACCCTCACTCACACACACACACACTCATACACACACAATACGAGCCTGCGTGGGCATACTTCTATGCACGCACCAACACAGACACATGCAATCCCCCCCCCCCCACACACACACACATACACACAAACAGAGAGACACACGCACATACCCTCAAGACAGCACCCTCACAACACACACACACACATGCACAGAGACAAACAGAGACACATAAACACAAACCAAACACACCCATGCACAGACATGCACACATGTGTACAAACACACTTGCACATATGCGCACCACGCACATGCAAAGCACGAGCAGGCAAGGGGTAGAAGAACAGACAGAGAAGCGCAGGCCACCTGTGAGAGGGGGCCCGGGAGACAGGGGATGCAAGTTTACAATTCCTCTACGGGAGCCGTGGCCAGCGATGTCATTCCCCTGCGGGAGCTTTTTGGGCTGCCCTCCTTCGGCTCCCTCACCAACCCGTCATGTGAGCCCCCACTAGCACCCCAAGCTACTCTCTTTGTTACGAACCGACTTGCTCTCCCTCAACAAGGGGATTAATTTCCTTGGCACAAAGGTACTGCTTCATGGCATGGCATGAAGCAGCAGGACTGCATGCCTTGAAGCAGTACCATGGCCTGGCATCAAGCAGTACAACTGCATGTCTTGAAGCAGTACAATTACATGGCATGAAGCAGTACAACTGAATGCCTTGAAGCAGTACAACTGCATGGCATGAAGCAGTATCACTGCATGGCATGAGGCACTACGACTGCATGGCATGAGGCTGTACGACTGCATGGCATGAGGGCAGTACGACTGCATGGCATGAAGCAGCACCACGACCTCTGTTTCCACGAGGAGATGAAGTGCATGCATGTTTGGGTGTGTCATGCATGCATGCATGGATGTATGTCTGTGCGTGCATGCATGCATGTGTGAGTGTGTCTGTGTGTGTTGAGAGGGGGTGATTCGTAGACAGATTTCCAATCATGGTTTCAAATAACCCTATGGGGCAAGGGGAGGGGGGATGGGATGTTTCAAATTATCCTATGGGGCAAGCCGAAGGGGGAGGGGGTGTCCAGGTATATACGACGCGGCTGACTCAGGCCGCTTCTTCATCACTGCTGCCTATTTTGGCAATGCCGGGGCTCCGGTCTCGTCCGCGACAGCGCCGGCATCCGTCGGATCGGCGCCCACGCATTCGGGACGGAAGCTGATGCAGGGACTTGCCTCAACAGGCAACTGGGGGCTCCTGGAGCACTACTCGGGCTCCTCGGGCAGCCCGGCCTTTGTCAGCGCCCATGTGATTGCCGTTTCCAAAAGTAGCAACCCCCTGGAGGGCTTCACCACAGGTCCGGCCCCCCTTCCCCCTCCGGCCCGTCATTTCACCCGACATCTTTTGTGACATCACTTCTCTGCAAGGAACTTGTGAGGTCCCTTCTTGCTGATACTTCTGTAGGGTCGATCTGCCTACATC
>KV908471.1:7500-12500 GCA_002005505.1 Botryococcus braunii | reverse complement strand
TAAATGCACTGCGTGGTGGGGGCAGGCCTCAGCCTGGATTCCGACAACCGGACGGACAGCAACGCCGGCAAGGTCCTGTACATGCAGGTACACACCGGATGGGATCTCAATAATGCAGTGTACCGCCCCACTGTCGCTGCTCATGGGTGAGTCCCCCACCTCCCCATCTCTGCCTCTCCCCTGTCGCTCCCCAGCCGCACTTTCTATTGCCCCAATGTACCCCACAAAGAATGCGTTCATGCAGTGCCTTCCCTCTGGGAGGGTGTTTGCTCTGCGGGTACAAGGGTACTACCAACCAATGCAATGACATTGCTGTGCATGCCAGACACAACTTCTCAAGATTACTAAAAGTACTCGCAGGCCAAAAGTGGCAAGCTCCCAACGAGGCTTTGGCCTGGCCAGCGTGTACCGGCTGAGGCACATCTTAGAGCGGATTCCGTGGGTTCGGCGCTTTGGGAAATTCATCATCCTTGGTCCTCCCCATTGTCCCTGATCTCTTCTTTTTTTTCTTTTTGTTTTTTTCCAATTAGAGGAGATCACAACCCCGACACCGCAGAGAACCCCACAACCCTAGAATAAAAAGGGCTGATCCCTTTCCCTCTCTTTTGGATTGTTTCCATATGCATGGAAAGCGGGCAGGAGAGGAAGCGGAAAGACAGGGTACAACGAGCGCTTTGACATGCGTTGTGAGGGGTACCGCGCAGGACACTGAACAGCTCCCTGGGGCCCCTCAAGGGACCCGCCATCACAGCCTTGGGCACGGGAGATTCTGCAGTACTGTCCTGCAGCATCTTGACTCCCGCGGTGAATTCTCTGTCATCTGCATACGCCAGAATCCACACCAAGTCCGGTAATATCGCCTGCCGCCACCCTTCTTTTCTTGCTCTCTTCATGGGGTGGGATTGGGGAAGGCACAGGCGCCTGTGTGAAGGGTGGGATAGCGGAAGGTACAGCCACATGGGAGGGGTGGGATGGGGGAAGGTACAGGCGCATGGGAGGGGTGGGATGGGGGAAGGTACAGGCGCATGGGAGGGGTGGGATGGGGGAAGGTACAGCCACATGGGAGGGGTGGGATGGGGGAAGGTACAGCCGCATGTGAAGGGTGGGATGGCGGAAGGTACCGCCGCATGGGAGGGGTGGGATGGGGAAAGGTACAGGCGCATGGGAGGGGTGGGATGGGGGAAGGTACAGGCGCATGGGAGGGGTGGGATGGGGGAAGGTACAGGCGCATGTGTGAAGGGTGGGATGGGGGGAGGTACAGGCGCGGAGGAGGTGCGAATTGCACAGCCCGGAAGCAATCCAAACAATGCGGCCGTCATGCAAAGCCTGTCGCAGACTTGGAGCCTGCGAAGCGCGGCCACCCTGGACCCCTCGGGCCGCCCCTGGTGCGCTTCCTTTGGTGTTTGCAATATAGTTCTACGGAAGTCCGTGCAATGTCTACGAACTCGATATGGATTTTACGGATCGTTGTTTCGTAGGATATGGGACAGGGCAGAAAAGCTGTCAGGGAGGGTCCTTCAGTGTCATTTGGGACTATATGCGAATGTTGGAAATTTCATTTAAACACTTCTTGAATCTGGCAGATCTCGGGTGAGAAATGCGGCATTTCCTGCGCAGATACAAACCTGTGCACCGAAAACTTTTACTTCACATGAATACTTGTAGTGCGGCTCCGTAGGAGAAATTTGCAACGAGGCAAAATTACGTACGGACTCTTGCTACGATCCCTAGATCTGGAAAAACTAGGGTCCGCAGAACGGCCCACATTGGCTTTCCCCCCTGACCCTGTGTGCCCTGACGGAGAGGAGGTGGGAGGGGGTGCGTTGGGAGGAAGGAGGAGGAGGAGGAGGAGAAGACAACATTGTGTGCATCCCGATGCTCAGGCCTCCTTGATTTGTAGGTTGAAACACTGGTCTTTGAGTCATGGAGACACGTGGGCTGGTCTTGTCAATCCAACTCTTGTCGAGGGAAGACGACCATACGGATCCAGCAGCTAGGAACTTATGAAATGGAACAGCTCCGAAAGCAAGCAAGACTTTGGAGTGGGGGCGCGTTAGGGGGGAAGGGGGGGAGGTAGGAGGAAGAGGGACTCTGGAGTAAGAAGGGGGTCGGGGTGGGGGGGGGGGGTTAGGAACTGCGACACAAAGTGGCGAGAAGCGATAAGAGTTAGGATCTCCAAAAGAGGGGGGAGGGAGGGGTAGAGACGGGAGGCAGCGAAGGCATGTATATAAAATTGTGGATCCCATGGGTGTTCATCGGATCGCTTGTCCCGCGGAGTGTACATCAAATTATGAATCCCATGGGTGTACATCAGATTGCTTTTCCCGCGGAGTGTACATCAAATTATGAATCACACGGGTGTACATCGGATTGCTTGTCCCGCAGAGTGTACATATAATTGGGGATCCCACGGGTGTACATCAAACTACTTGTCCCATGGGTGTACATCAAATTTTCCATCCCGCGGAATGCACACCGCGTCCTGCGTCCCATGGCATGTGCATGAAGTAATCAAGCGCACGGGACGTATGAGGATTTGGGGCGAGGGGGTTTGCAGGCTGGCATCCGATAGGACGCTGCCGGGCATTCTGGCGGGAGCCAGTCGGCTACAAGGAAGCCCAACCTTCCAGCCCGTGGGCACCTGGATCAGCCAGCTCAACTCCAGCCTTGCCCAAGCGGCGGCACCATCCCAGTTTGCCTCTCTGCTTCAGTAACCTTGCTGCTTGTAATGGTCTGGCCGTTCCTGAAGTACACCAGTAAAGACTCTCTGCCTGTGCAGCCTTATCTATACGCCAGCTACAACCAGTCTGATTAATTGGCGGCCAGTGGAGAGAAGGGTACCAAAGGGTGGCAGCGTGCCGAGGTTCGAAACTTCGATGTGACCTGAGTTTTTTTTTTTTTTTTTTTTTTTTTTTTTGGGGGGGCGCCCTTTTTATTTGGGTCCCCCTTTATTTTCCCTTTTTCTATACATATGCACGTGCGCCAGAGAGAGGTTGCGGCCTGCATGCTATACTATCAATGATGAGGATCGACTAGGACCCGCCGCAGGGGATGAAAGCGTTAGTGTTTTGAAGAGTACAGGGCAGCGGCAGCAGGAGCCAAGGGCTCAGGTCCCTCAAGGGAGGCTGAAGGGGAGACCCCACCAGCCTGACAAGCCCTTGCAAGGGACTCCACTTTCAAGAGCGGACAAAACATCTCATTTTTCATCAACCAAGTCCGGCGCCTCTGATGGCCCACATTTCTTGGCGGTTCTTTTTATTAGGCCCTTTTTTTGGGGTAGAAAGGGCCTATTGGACCCATGCCAGGTGAAAATGGGGGGAGCCATTTCATACATCATTGGGATGGCCCTCCCCAGTGGGGAATGGTCTCCCACACCCGCGCAGGTTTGCTGGCGGCAGGGGATGGGCATGTATAGGAGTCATGTGTGCACATGCCAGTAGTGGTTATAGATCCACGGAAGTGGGGTGCGGTACACGGGACTCAGGACAGCGTCCAAATTAGGACTACGCCCTGTGAGCCCGCAGGAGAGAAAGGTTGCCAACCGCGACGAAGCAAACCCACGCTGGGGCATTTTCTGGGTGTCCGACGTGCTTCCGAGGCGATTGTACAATCATTATTCCCCGTGTGTACCGCTTAAAGACACACACCGCTTACTCTTTTCTCAAGCTCCCACGGTTGTGGATGTACGCTGGTGTGGTACTGTAGTACTGCTTGAGTACTGCCGCACTCGGTTCCTGCAATACAAGGTGTCCTGCAGATTTGAAGTTTAATGTTAGTACTGCAGCATTGGAGTGCTGGTTGAGCACGGCAGCGAGGCGTTGCTTTCGTTTTTGGATGTTTTTTTTTTTTTTTTTTTGATACTTTTTTTTTGGGTAACTTTTCCCGGCGCTTTTGATGATTATGGAGGGGCGGGACATCCGAAGCCTGACTCGCTCCCGTGTCAAGCAGTAGGGTGGCCGCCTTACCTCCAGTAATGGACACGGTTACATGTAGGCAACTTTTTCAGTAATGTCGTTAGCGTGTCTTCTTAAGTGATGTCGTTAGCGTGTCATCTTCAGCAATGTGCACGTCATCTGTAGTAATGGTGGTTTGCTGCAGCATTAGCAGGGCAGGGGAAGAAGGGCAATAGAGATGGACTGAGGGAGAAAGCGCAGAGAGTGTGGGGTACGGGCAGGTTGAGGGAAACAGCGAGGATGGTTGTTAGCATCATTTTCAGCATCAGAGCGAGATTGCGTAAACAATGGAGGATTCTGCGGCAGGCTTCCCGTTTTGGTGATGCAGGTAGCGTAGCAATGAAAAGAGGGGGTGTGCCAAAAAAAGGGATTGCTTGAAGACCCTTCCCTCAGCAGGGTTTGAACGCCTTTGCAGCAGCAGCCGAAGCCGATTCATGCACTCATTAGTAAGTACAGTCAAAAACCAATTCGTGCACTGATTAGTAAGTGTGGTCAAAGTCAACCAATGCACTCCGCTGATCAGTGCTTCTGGCAAGCAACGTGCCTGGTAGTGCTCCGCAGGCAATCGTAGGTGGCGAGATTTTCGCCCGCAAAGCAACATGCATGCAGTACGGCAAGTAGAGGATGAATAGGCGCGGGGTCGCTCTCGTTGCCTGTGCAGCCTTGCAAGCCTTACTTTAAAGAAAGAGTCCTTTTTGGTCGAGTTTTGCACCGTCGACTCTTGCTTGGGCCACCCGCACTTTGTCAAGTTGTGAGTGGGGTTGTGGACCGGATTAGGGTGAAGGGATTTTGGAGTCAAAGACGAGCAAGTGCAGGTAATTGTTAGTCATGGCAACCCTAGGGGTTTGGGGTAACAGACGAGCAGGTGCAGGTAATTATTAGTCATGGCAAGCTTCCAAGCCACAGACATGGGTCAAGCTTTCCTGGCCACAAAATGGGGCACAATCGTGACTTGTGGGGACTTGCAAGTCCCCATGAGCGAGCGCTGGGGATGCAGGCTCACGCCCGACGAAGCAACGAGGCAGCCCACGAGAAATGGCACCTCCT
>KV908471.1:0-2500 GCA_002005505.1 Botryococcus braunii | reverse complement strand
GCATCACCAAGTCCCCCGAGCCCCCCATGGGGAGGCCGTCTCCACTGCTGCTTTCTGCCGCCAAAATCAGCCATCAATGATCGTGGCGATTGAGACGTAGGGGTACATCTCCGAGTCCCCCATGGGGAGGCCGTCTGTACTTGAAAAAGTGTGAAGTGTGCACGACCCGGCACACGCGGAGAAGATACAATGTAAGCACCACAAATATTCCTCAGGCCCCCCCTACATACACGAAGCTTCATTTCCCTCTGTAACCCTGGTACTGCCTCGAAATTCGCCATCGAGCCATCGATGCTGGTGGTGATGGAGACACGGGGGTTACATCACCAAGTCCCCCATGGCCAGGCCGACTGTACTGCTGGCTTCTGCCTTGAGAATAGAAACACATCTTTTCTGAGCACTTTTCCGCTCGTTACCTCTCTTTCTCCCTCGGCCCCTGGGGAAAAATACAAACATTATGCCACGGATAGGTGTTCCATTCTCACATCAGCCATCGATGCTGATGGTGAAGGAGACATAGGGGTACATCTCCGAGTCCCCTATGGGGAGGCCGGCCGTGGTGCTGCTATCTGCCTCGAAATACTGCGCCTGGCCTGCACCTCCCCAAAGAGAGCCCCCATTGGCTTTCCCCCATCGATCTGGCCTCATGGGTTTGTCCCTTGCAAAAAAAAAAAAGAGTCCCCATTGGTCTGTCCTCGTTGGTTTGTCCCTAGGAAAAAAGAAGAGCCCCCATTGGTTTGTCCTTGTGGGTTGGTTCGAAGGACAACGAGAGAGCCCCCCTTGGTTTGTCCTCATGGGGAGCCCCCATTAGTTTGTCCGTACGTCCGGCAAGCGTGTGCACCAACCGGCAGCCACGAAATAATGGGTGTAGAATTTGATCCAAATCTACCTTGAACACAGTGGACCCCACGCGCTCCCACTGACACCAGGAACATAGGGTCATGTAGGTGTACTGCCATGGTACCGCCGAAGTTCCCCTTCTGCCCCCCACGTCGCTTGCACCTTTTCGTCTACTAGCACTCTGTTGCTTCACCCGATGACATCCCTTACACGCTTTTCCTTGGGTTGAGTTTCTTTTGGTTTGTGTGTGTGTGTGTGTGTGTGTGTGTGTGTGTGTATGTGTGTGTGGGGGGGGGGGGGGCAGGAATTTACATCGCAGAAGGGATCCCTGTTTTGTGCTATTGCTCTTGGATGGGAAGAACGCGCAGCCGTGAGGGGGCATACGGGTGTGATTGCGACATTTAAATTTGCCAGGCAAGATGAGTCAGACAGTTAATGCTTCTTTTTCCTTTCGAGTTTCCCTGCTAAAAACCTGTTTTTTTCCCCCGAATCTTCCCTGCTTGCTCTCCCTTTCCTCCCCAATGATATCCAAATTTCTGCAGAATTTCCCTGAATCTGCAGTCGGCGGAGGTGGTGGTGGTGGTTGTGGAGGGGGTTGACTGCGGAGGCGTACCGGAAACGCTGAACAGCTGAGCCAAGACCTTGCGCAACTTGGTGGTGGTCTTCCCGTTGGGCTTCAGCAGAGCAGCCAGGAACTTCGGAGGCAAGCCGTACCGCAGGATGCTCTCCGCAAACAGGCGGATTGCGCACACATGAATCCACGCGCTGAATGCCTGCAGCAATGCATGCCCCGTCAGAGAGATGCATGCAACATACGGTAGAATAAATTCATTTTATATTAAGTGTTTACTCGTGTGGGTTTGGGGGGGGGGGTGGGGTACGGATTATTTTGGAGAAAAGGAACCTTGGGTGCAGGAGATTTATTTACCCAGGGGGGTAGGGAGGACAATGTTTAGGGGGCGCTTTGGTAAATTTGAAACAAGTACAAAAACTTGTTATACAAGAATCAGAGAGATGCAGGAAACGGAAGATATAAACATATAATTTAATATCTACCAATATCTGTTTACTTGTGTCGCTCTGCGGGCCGGGGGCGGGGGGATAGTTTTTTTTTTTTTTTTTTTTTTTTTTTGGGAGGGGATGGATTTGCAAATTATGAATTCCAAAATTCGCCTCCCATCGCAGTACACATACGAACAACACCACAAACATGCAGATCATGAGTGCTGGGGGGCCTATCGCCATAACCACACCAGTTGTGGACCATCCATATGAGCACAACCATGCACACACCACGAAGAAACACCATGCAGGCACATAGCTATGAAACTAAAACCCCACTCCGGGACACAGAAAGATCGAACGGGCGCAAGGCCGTCAACACCGAGAATGTAGCAAAGGACGAAGAAACCAGAATCCAAAGATCCTCTTTACAACCTCGACGCCCCTCCCACAGCCAGCTAATAGGAAAGGACGGAAGAAAAAAATACACAAAAACCAGAAAAACACCCACACACACACACACACACACACACACACACACACACACACACACAGTGAGAGAGAGAGAGAAGAGAGAAGAGAGAGAAAAAAGAAAAAAAAAAAAGAGAGAGAGAGAGAGAGAGAGAGAGAGAGGAGAGAAGAGAGAGAGAGGAGAGAG
>KV908470.1:395932-399397 GCA_002005505.1 Botryococcus braunii | reverse complement strand
CACATCTTCTTGAGCAATGATGGCCTGGCTCAAAAGCCCTGGAACCTCTGCAACAAGGCCAGCGCATCAGCATGCAACCCTCCAAATGTTTCAAAAGAGAAGGCTTGGAAGGCCACAGGCGGTTGCTGACGCGACAGCAAGACAGCATAGCGGGTTTGCTTGTCTTGAGCGGCGCGCGCAGCAGCCCCACCCGGCACAAAGTGCTGCATGTTGGCCACGGTGAGTGGTGACGAGCCCACGATGTCGATATAGAGATCGCGACCCTCCTTCCATGCGTGGAGGCGGAGGTCTGCGCGACGGCGCTCCTGGCCAGGGACAGGGGTGGGAAAGGCTTACACCCTTCTCCTCGTTCACGTCTCTCAGCTAGGGCATTGCATTGTAGGTATTATAGATGGTTTATACGCCCTCAACATGCCTCTGCATAGAGATGCCCCAAGACTTCATCTCCCCGTGAAGACTGTAAGAACCCTTTTTCGTTTCCACTTAGGATGTCATGACCTCCCAATTGACACTGGTAGACGGCAAGGGATCCCCCGTGATGAGAGGATCTGTACTAGGTGTTCATTAGGGATGGTGGGAGATGAGTTTCATTTCCTGTTCATTTGCCCATTGTTAGAACATATTCGGTCTCAGTTAAGCCGCCTTTTCCACCCGCGAGTGCGATCAGTTACTCGCTTAATGTGGCAGCAAGACGGTGGTGGGGTTGCAAAGGTTTGTGGTTAACGCTTTAAAAGCCTACATGAATGCTTCAGGGACATCCAACTCTTAGTAGCGGATCTAGACTTCGGACAGTTCTACATCGTTATCCCTTCAGCCATAATGGCTGGTCCTGGATGTAATATTTCCTTCCTTCCTTCCGGTTGACGCGCTGACGAGCAGAGGTAAGGACTGCGTCCAGGCTTCTTCTTAACCTGCCCCCTCTGGGGTGCAGGTTTTCCGGTGTCGGGGGCCGACAGCCTTGGATGCCCGCTGGGGAGGCTTATAATGAGGAGTCTACTCCTAGAGGTAGACTTCACGTTCGTTTTTCTACGGCCTTCATGGGTTTACATGTCTTTGAACTCCTTAGTCTAAATAGAACCTTATTACGGGCTGGTACAATCACAATATACCCGTACAATTGGCGTGTAGCACACCAGACACGCCCTTCAAAATGCGCTATGGTGATGGATTATAATCCCCGGTCTTCAGATTACTAATCCTCTGAACCCCGAACACAGCGGCGACTGTCCCCGACATTCGCAACATGGGAAAGAAATCGCATGACGAGCGATCACTTTCCTGGGTTTTCTCATCAGGACTGCCCATCCTCTTTCGTTGCAGTAGGCCAGCGTTGAGGTGGCTGTCAACTGTAAGCCGTGTGTGTGGTTGGAAGTCGGGTCACTTGCCTACATCAACTGTTTTTTATTTCGGGGTTTCTAGCGTTCTGTTGCCGATTAATCTTGATATTATGTATCTTTGATCTCGCGTTGTGAGGACGAGCAATCTCAGGGACTCGGTGCTGTACTTGGACAGAGGTGGCTGTGGGAGTCGCAGTTTAGGGGTGCCAAGTGTCGGCGCCCCAAGTTTGTAGAGAGCATCGCAAGAGCGTTGGCTCTTTGATTAGCCCGATGCAATGGGACAACGGTGAAAACCAGAGTTTTGGACGTTTGGAAAGTGGGGAGCAAGGGAATATGTCGAGGGGCGGTAGAGGCCGAGGCGTTAAGCGAGACTTTCCCGGGGGGGATCTTGAGGGTATGGCCCTGCTCAACTTCTCACTGAAAGCATGTTCAGTTCGTTTAGCCAATATTTTGTCTCGTATGCATGGAGTTCTCGCGGGCATCAGTTGGCCCTTCTTAGGCTTCTGTGGGGAGAAGCACTTTATCGACATCTCTGTGCCCTATTTTTATTTTTATTTTTCCCTCTCTTCACATAGCCAAGCCTCAATGGGTATCAGTGGGTGGCTGGATAGCAGGAGCGCAAACAATCAAAGTAGCAAGAAGGATCTTCGTGAACAACTTGCCGTTTAACTGCACGTAAGTTTGATCCCTACCAACTCTACGGACTCTTTTGCATGCTCCTTGTTATTGTGCTTAAGATAGCATTTGAAATGCCAGAACAAGTTTCATCTTGAGGGTCTGAACTGTGCAGATATTACCCGTGCCCTGACGTTGTTGTTTCCATAAGGCCGTTGGGTGATGCTCAGGCCATCTGTTGTTGCAGGTGGCAAGCATTGAAAGATCATTTTAAGCCCGCCGGAAAAGGTGAGTTTCTTGTAAAACTTTCCTGACGTCGTGGTATCAACCCTCTCTGGCGGCCAGCTTTGGGAAGGGTTGCTTGGACAGGAAGCTAATTGTGCTGTTTCGGATGCAGTGATCCACGCAACAACAATTGGAAAGAAAGAGCCAAGGGTGCTGCTCACGCCTTGCCGTGTCTTTGGTTGGTTTGCTTACGGCAACGCTCTGTCGCCTTGTGCTGCATTGCCCGAAATAATCACATAGAAACCGGATATAGGTGTCTGATCAGACATTTGCCTGCATATCATTCCGTTTTGATTTGATCGATAGTAGTTGAAACTACGGTGCTGGCGACGACAGACGTTCGTCTGGATCTGGTTGATTGGTGTTCAATTACGTCCAGGGATGTGGAGTTGTGGAGTTTTCGACTGCCGAAGAAGCAGCCAGAGCCATCAACACCCTACATCAAAGCGAAGTGAGTTTAAACCTTCATCTTACAGGATATGCTTGCATTCAGCCTCTCTCTGTCTCTTACCTATCACGCTTTTCGTGGGCTCTGCAGTTAGGGGGGCGCATCATTTACATTCGAGAGGATCGGGAGGACAAAGATCTCCAAGAAGAATTGGGGAGACTGGACAATGGCTCAGACTTTAAGAAGAGGCCCAGGAACAATGGCCGGTCCTCTGGTGGCTCGACAAGGGGAATTGGCCGAGGCGGTGCTGAACAAGGGTCTGTTGAAATCGGGTATGCAACCTAGCCATTGACTAATGTCAAACGTGATGCACTCGAGATCCTCTTGCATAATATGTCATTTGTATGTATTCAGAAGGGGTTGCCTGCCAGCTGGTGCAGGGGAAGCCCAGGCACATGGCTCTGTGCAACCTGAAGTACAACATAACCACTGTGCTTCCTTTTCCTAAACCACAGTATTTTGGGCTTACCATAATTGAGACTCTGGGAGCACTTGTGCCATGCCAGTTAGAGTTGCGTATGGATTGCTCAGGGTAATGCTGTTATGTATGGGACAATAGGATTGGTGGATGCATCTTCTAGGTTCTGGATGTGCACCTCATGTGGTACCTCCACTTCCCCAACTCCATGTGGTATCTTTCCGGACGTGAGGTACATCCTGCTTCGCTCTCTGCTTGCGAGCAAGGGAGGGTGTGTACCCACACATATGCCTGTGCGGGCATGTGCAGAAAGAGGGTGTACGTGAACAACTTGAGCTACAAAACAACATGGCAGACGCTCA
>KV908470.1:378432-390932 GCA_002005505.1 Botryococcus braunii | reverse complement strand
AAAGGCATGGGGCAGGGACAAACCACAGTCTGGTGGGTATGTGCAGGATGTGTAACATGGGGATGTGCTTGCCAGGCATGGTTGGGGGCATGCATTGTTGCTGTTATGTTCTTTTGAGTGACGCAAGCAAAGCAACACACATGCTATCCGGGTTTGTCTCCACTGCACACCCTCCCCCTTCCCTGCTTGGGGGATTTTAAGAATGGGGTTAGCGGGAGCTTATGAAGTGCATTTGTATGCAGATGTTGCATCAGACATCATATAAATTGTCGAGATGCCTGCTGTTCTGCTGCTGGCCTTCTAGGAATGTCTGTATGTGAATGGTTATGGTCCTTGGCTGCATTGGGCTGGCAGTGTCTGTACGTGTATGGTTTTAGGTGCTCAGGTGGCAGTGGTTGGGGTCAAGTCGGACAGGCCAGTTTGTGAGACTAGCTGGCTTCTGAACCCCAGATTGCTGGCCTGGCTTTGGGTTTCATCTCTTCAACAAATGGACCAACGCTTTTTGTGATGTATGATGGCTGGAGGCCAGCCAACCATGTGTGGGGGCGGGGGCAAATAGAGCCGGCGGCCTTTGTAAATTTGTTCTGTACCTTCGAAAGTTGGGGCAGGAGGTGTCAGTGACCTGCTTTCCCAGCCATGGAAATCTTCTCGGGAGCACTATTTTCGCTATTGCCATGAGGAATCACAGTGGAACCCTCGTCCTCTCCCTTGTGTGTGGTGGCTTTGCTGGCTAGCGCACACAGTCTTGAAATGCTTAGCAGGAGATGTTTGAGCACCGGTGTGTTTACGAAGAGTCGTGATTTGACTAGGCACACTGGAGCAAGGTATGCCTGTTTGGATAGCGGCTTGAGTTTTCATTTCCGATTGCATCGGCTGTTTCTGCTGTTAATTGTTCATGTCTTGGACTGTAAGTTGCTATCAGGTTTTTTGTGACGTCTGCCTGCCTGTCAGTGGCTGTCAGGATATCAGGGTCTGACAGCCTTACGCCATAGACTTGCGAGGGGACTTGCGAGGGTTTGGCCTGGCAGCGGTCCAAGCTTTGTCTTGGAGCCCCCACTTGTTGTAGGCTGTGAAACTGTTTTTGTGCCGGACAGCGCAATGTTGCTTGTGTGGCTACATTGGGCTGCAGTACATCATTTGTCGTGCTGATCTTCAACAGTGTTCGAAGAGTATTGCGGGGACTTCGACACACGCTTTCTGCAAATTGCATGGAGCAGGAATATGGATTTATGTGTCTTGCAATTAATAGGTGTAGTACACAGTGCCACATATTTTTGTGATGGTCTGTCACATGTCTGCACTCATTAATGCCAGACAGGATTTTGATGAACCTGCGGAACTCTCTACGCGCCCATGCTATTCAGTATCGCAGCTTTTTTTGGCTGAAGTGCTGTGCCATCAAATCTGGACGGCCACATGGTCACATATCGAGGAAGTTGAGTAAGTGAAGCACCCGTGATGCAACCCGTTATAAACCAGGGTTTGCATTGGCATTTGCAAAGACTAACCTGCTTCTGCTGCAATGCATCTAGGGCGTTGTTTTATCGAGCTTGTGTTCTGTTTCCTTCAATAAAAGGTGTTCGTTGTTGTCTTAGGTGTGGTGGAATTGTATGAATGGTGTTTCAAACAGTTTACTCACTGAAGTCTTCAGAGAACAGGTTCCGTGCCATTGTTTTGCACCCCTGATTAGAGGAGGTGCCGTTCACTTGCCTGGGCAATCTAGGGAGTAGAGTTGAGGATACCTTGTTTGCTGGATATCTGGATTAGCCAGGGCCTAGCAATTTTATCGTATGTTAACAGGAGGAGCTCTAAACAGCATTTGAATGTACACCAACGTTGGTGTACATTCAAATGCTGTTTAGAGCTCCTCTGTTGACTTCTTTTGCTCGTTGGAACACGGAGTTGCCAGTTGGTTGGCTATGCATATTGAGTAGAAGCCCACCAGGGAGTGCTTGAGCGCTCTGCAGAAATTGTTATACTTTCTAACACCAGTTAAGGGGTTTTGTCAACTTTGAGCCCGGATCCTTACGTGCTCACCCCTGTCTAAGAACAACCTTCCATCTTCTGGGAAGGAGCTAGGAGCATCGAGGTTAGTGGAGAGCTATGCGAACACCGACTGCTGAGTACCTCTGTGCGTGGCCTAATGATCTCAAGGGATCTGAGAGCTAAGGATAAGCTAGGATCGAAATTGGTCTGTGAATTTTTAGCAATCACGATCGTTCTGAATATAGAAGGCTGGGTTTGGCCGGTTTTAGTATGAAGTTTGATATTGTAATACCTGATCACCCTAGGTGAGACGTTGATCATTAGAAGGTGGAGGACGTGTTCAGGAGAGTGGCTGACTTGCATTTTGCGCTACTACGCGAGCTCGTTTAATCTCAATGTGTCCTTTTGAATTGCCCAAGCGCAGACTTACATGTAACACTTCCTGAGGGTTTGCTAAAGATGACTGAATTCTACACATGCCATGCTTTTGTATATGGTAAATTAAAAGCCTTTGAATATCCTGGATAATGCCGACTGCTGTACGGCTGGATCTTGTATACAGCACTGCAACATCACTCCGTAGCAGGCTGAGTACAGCGTGATGGCGGCGGCGGCGTGTACGTGCATGCTGTACTGAGCCTGCTATAGATTGATCTGGCCTGTGTCAGCATGAATATGTGAGGACACTACGTCACTTCATACTTTAAGTAGGCTGGAAGCTCCTTTTTGAGAGCTGCATCTACAGAAAGAGCTCATCCCAGTTAGATTGCCTCCCCAGTTGATGGGCTAGCCTTTCGGAAAGTATCACCTAGGCCTCCTCCCTCTTGAGCAGGCCTTGGAGGTGGATTAGGGTGTATGAGAGCGACTGCACACTATATATATATATATATATATATATATATATATATATATATATATATATATATATATATATATATATATATATATATATATATATATACACACACACACACACACACACACACACACACACACACACAATATTCTTAAGAAAAAACTCACGCAGAACCCTGAAAAGCCTTAGAGAAACAGACAAGTCATGGTTCCGTCCAAAAGGGACCAAATCATCGGTCTTGTGCAGAGCGGATCCGGATCTTGACATTTGGAATATTAAGTATTGTATACAATTTGGTATCAAATACTTTTCACCTTATGAGAAATATGACACACACTTCAGTCTAGCTAGGGTTTTTAGGGCTGGCACGTGAAAGAATGAAAGGACTCCCCCACGCCAATAGAATCAGACGCTATAAGGCGTGCTAGCCCTAAGCTGCAGAGAAAGGTAATGAACGAAATTATCAGCGCATAACCCAATCTCAGAAGTCTAAATGATATTGCCCCCACAAGATTTTCATTCCATCTCGCTCTCATCCTGCACACAAGTCCTATTGGAAACACTAGATCCTTATAGCATACTACCGCATTATCCTTACAACAAACCTAAGGGCGTCGCCTGTGTCACGCTCCTTAAGAACAGGCTAGCTGGTTCGAATTACTTTTTGCAAGCACATACTTCTTCGTAAGTATCAGAGCCAGTGAGGAGGCACATTAAGCGTCATTGTGCCAAGAAACACTCTCATCACATTGTGAGGTAAAGTTCTAACGCTGCAGATTTGCAACATATTTCCCACTGAAGCTCTATGCTCTGCAGAACCTCGCCCAGGAGAAGCTCAAGGATACCTCCAAAATGAGCTTAAGGACTGTCGCTCAATATGTCGGAGTGAAATTTTGTCCACCAACGCAAAATCCGACGGGCCTCTCTTTCTCCTGCACAAGGCTACCATATGAATCAAACATGGCTGGATTCTGTGGTGAACGCTAAAGTCATATAAGCACCAGTGCATTGCAGATATGCAGCTTCAATTTCTACGTACACCCTTGTACACAATACTAATAGGCTTTACCATAAATGCTACTTGACTCAACTCCCTCTGAGCCTTTGCCAATGCTTTGCACATGCCATGTCGTGTACGCGCTTCAAGTTAAGGTTTTCTAGTCATGAACCGATGCGGCCCTTCTAAGATGTGGATCGATTGATTGAGGGACAGTGGACATTCAAAATCTGCAATACAAGGGCTGGAAAACTGTGTGTTGGAAAGGGTTGGGCAACATGGAAACTATCCTGGGATTTGCTAAATTTGCCTTCGGCAGGCACTGGATACATCAGGGCCTGCAGGGGGGCATGCCAGATGGGTAAAGATGTCCAGGGTCATGCAAGCACATGGCAAGAATGAGAAACCGTCCTAACTCAAGACAGTGAAAGAACATTTAATGCTGGAAAGTACATTACAGCTGAAACACCTGACATGCCCCGTTGTTCTGTCAGGTATCATTTATTATCATCAACGCAGATCGCACCTGACATGAAAGCGCCGTGCACAGTGTAGGCATCACGTTTGTGGGTGGCCTCTCCCGCGAAGAAGAGACGGGACTTCTGGATCAGGACACGGCCGCACCCCTCAACTTGCTTTCTGTCTTCTTTTGCTATTCCCGACACAGGCCAGCCCATCCAATCAAAGTGGCACTGCAACAGGAGCCCAAATGAAACGTCAGCACCCTTTGAGCAAGGAAGGTCATCAGCAAGACCTATTTTCGTTTCCTACGTTCAGGCTGTTTGTCCAGAAATACATGTGAGCCTGCAGCCTGTGAAAAAGGCCCCATTTACTGCTTGCCATTGATTACATGAGAGTGGCACATGCAAATTTTGCATCGAACACCGGATAGGGGGGTACCAAAAGACCATGGTTCTACCTAGAAAATGCCACAAAGCACCGGTTGCATGAGAGATATCATATTTCTGCATTTATGACCACAGAACCCACGGTTAGTATGTCATCAAAAGACAGGTTTCCGATCACACACGACTTGCTGAAGTCCAGGTGGTTTTACGACGGAGCCAGATGTCCATGATGGACACCCAGAATAATCGTCAACATAAGCAGACTAAAGCTCCTTGCAATTGAGTGCAACGGCAGCATGCTGACAGCCGTTGGATCCCAAGGGACATTACCCTGTTGCGGAGTCCTCAACATTGGCTACGTGTTACCTTTGTAGCTGGACAGTAGCCCAATGAACCATTGAGGTCTGTGGTTAAATTTGGGACCTGACCTCCTTCGCTGGAAGTTTACAACTTGTCACCCCTTGAGTGTCGGTCCTTCCAGTATTTCCAAAATAAACGTGCGTGCGCACGATCCCCGCCCCCCCCCCCCCAACACACACACACACACACACACACACACACACACACACACACACACACACACACACACACACACACACACACACACACCCACACACACACACACCTCACACACACAGGTACAAGTACCATGTATGCAGGAAAGCATGCATCCAAAAGCAAGCATCTACCCTTCTAACCCTTCTAACCCGATTTTGAAGTTTCAAAGCACATATGGCCCCACTTCTGTTTTCACTTCGTCTCGGAGCCTAGCAATACTGACGCATGCTGACTTTCCCCACAGCATAGGAAAGCGAGTCAGAGCACTTTCATACCTTCTTAGCACCGGTAGGCACGTAAGAGTAGGACCCGAAAGAGAAGGGGTCAGACGCCCAGCGTGTCACAATGTGGTCGTCAGGATCACAATAACTGGAATTATAAATCTTCTGCAATGTCGTCCGGACATCGGTCATGATTTCTTCATCGGTCAATTTCTCCACTTTCTCAATCGCCTGGCCCGATGATCCCTCATTCCCTCTTACAATGTTTGGGTTGGGGTGTTGGGGGGGCGGGGGCAATCTGCTTGGCACCAAGTAAATGACTACTCATACAGCCCTTGTTTTATATTTGCAGCCCCCAGCATGAGGAACAGCAAATTCAAGGTCGTTGCTAGCAAAACCTCGATCTCCAAATCTGGGAGTCTAGACGTGAGTTAAGCTGTCCTCTACGTCAACACATACGAGTTCCTGCACACTTGTTAGAGATCGCGCTGTACATGGCAGAAGTACCACACCGCATCAACACGTGTAGCTCTCAGGTATAGAAAGGAACTGCGAAACACTCTAGAAGAAGCCAATACTTGACCTCAGCAGGAACATTGAAAGTAATATTATTAACCACCTTCTGAAACAATGCACACAGCAGAATGTTGGCAAAATGCAGGAAGTAACCTTTCATATGGGCACTATTCTCCCAAGTTCTTTCCACTTGTGTCGACATGGTTTATAACAGGCAACCACGCTTGGGAGCAGCGTCTCAACACCTGACAACAAGATCCAGGACCTACCTCAGGGCGAACCCAAGCTGCTAGCACATTCGTGACCCCGAAAGCATGCGCATTGAAGAAGGTGTAGGGGCCTAAAATAGGACGGATGAAGTGAGCCTCCTCATCCCAGAAGACCTGCGAAACGAAATATGTTGTTAGAAGTAGAAGCAAAAAGCAGCCTAAAGGTGCCAGAACATCAGTTGTTGCCTCCAGGGTGTTTGTAACAGTTCAAGCAAGCGTAGACAGGCATGTGCTGACTCCAACTCGTGTATCTAAGTACATACTTGAGCTACAGCTTTCCACACAAGATCATTCTCAAGCTCTGCTGTGTCACATACGTTTCTTGCTGCCTACGTGGTGTCTGAAATCCTGCCAGTGTCATACCCGAAGGAACAAATACTAGGTCCCAATAAGTGCAAGCATGGCATAGCGGCTAGTTTCAGCGTTAAAGTTTTTGGGTGTTGAGTCTCATTCCCAAAGGTATGCTGCCCAACCAAGGCGGGACAGGGGGACCGCACCAGGTCATAAAGAGACAAGCAAGCGCATTTGGGGGGCAAGCGAAATCACCTTCGGAAACAGCATTGCCACTCGATTCTCCGTCCCCATTGCAAGACTGTTGATTGCATCCTGCTTAAATGCCGGCAGAGGGGGACAAAACTCTACAGTGGATGCTTTGAGCACCCCAAGCGGCAGCGTCACCAGAGCACAATGAGCAGTCAGAGGCTCTGCCTGCAGCAATCAGATACTGATTCATTATTACCGCGACTGTTCTTACACAGTTTATGCTCTTGCATAAAGTAGACTCCTTATCGTTTTCACCTGTATTGGTCAATCACAGCAGATACGCTGTCTTTGCAAGAAGTCTTGGGAAGGTTCTCTGTTTAAAAAAAAGGGAGGGGGGGGTTTGTCCGCTCGGAACATGCTGGGCTAAGCCCTGAGCTAACCATGACTTGAATCCACCTAAGAAACACTTCATACATAGGAAGGACAAGATGCCAGAGGCTCCAACCCAGAGAGAGGAAGTAGACCACAGGAAAACCCCTGCAAACTAGCAAACACCGGAGGGGAAAAGAAGCACGGGAGCAGCAGTCGGACATGGAAATCTGCAATTTGCGATTTTTCGATAATTCTGCATGATATTTATGTTTCTTTTCTGAACACAACTGTTTAGCCCAGACAGGCAGGCGCATTGTCTCAAGCACGAGCACAAACACTGGCGTGCGCACCGCCATGCACGGATGCACGGAGAGAGAGAGAGAGAGAGAGAGAGAGAGAGAGAGAGAGAGAGAGAGAGAGAGAGAGAGAGAGAGAGAGAGAGAGAGAGAGAGAGAGAGAGAGAGAGAGAGAGAGAGAGAGAGAGAGAGAGAGAGAGAGAGAGAGAGAGAGAGAGAGAGCAAGCGAGCGCATGCAGGCATGCTGGCACTTATAGAAACTACACACAAATACATACGTGTGCATGTGCCAGAGTGTCTGTGCGAGTGACTGCTTGAGTGAAAGTGTGTGGGGGTGCGCATTTGGGGCCAACAAGTGGACAGATCCCCCTAGCTAATCATCTGCCCACTACCTGCTAGTACTTGTAGAGACCAGGGAGAGTAAACCGAGGTTATCTGACATTTCAGACGTCTCACCTGGCCTTCCACTTCAACTGAAACCCCCTCGATGCTTGCTTGATAGTTGATTCGCTTAACCACGTGCTTCAATCGGATGTCACTGATTGGCTTAGCCAGATCTTCCATGTGAGGGACACCAGTGGCAAGGGCATTTATAACCTACAGAGTTCAAATATGCCCTTAAACCAAGATCCATATACGCTGATATGCCAGTGTAGGGGAGACACGAGGGGCTGCTATGCTGCACCATGAGTTGCTATGACGGGGAGCAGAGACACAGGGGGCCCTATAAATGGGATGGAGTTGAGCACATCAATTAACTTTCAGGAGATGTGACAAAGAGTGAGCTAATCCAGTGTAGGACGTATGAGATCGGGTTTCAAACAGGTGAGGTGTCAAGATCCTGACCCTCTATATTGCCTGCAGCAATGCTAATGGAAATTCTAGATAGATTGGTGCGACGCCATAGCCTATGCTCCAGAGGCCCCAAAATCCCTTCAAGCCACACCCGACATGGAAGACTTCTTTAAATCATTATTCGCGATTGAGCAAAAAGCTTAGGGTTCCTAAAACCCAAAAACCCCTCGGATCTACAAAGGACTGTGCAGGCGTGCATGCATGCGTGCGTGCGAGCACGCAGCAACAGTGCAGTGCACAGCAACACACAGACACACACAGCAACAGTGCAGTGCAGTGCAATGCAGTGCGCGTGCATGCGTGCCTGCGTGCGTGCGTGCGTGCGTGCGTGTGTGTGTGTGTGTGTGTGTGTGTGTGTGTGTGTGTGTGTGTGTGTGTGTGTGTGTGTGTGTGTGTGTGTGTGTGCAATCCTTTTGGGAAGGGGGGGGTTAGAGGAAGGAAAGAAAGGACACAAGAGAGGAAAGTTGGGAAGGTTATAATGAAAGAAGAGAAGATGGTAGGAATAAACAAAGGAAAAAGGCGGCGGTTGGAGGCAGCACAATGAATCTTGTAGGAAACTTTTTTTAATCAAAGGGTTCTTCCTCAACTGAAATACATCAAGAAGAAGTATTGTCTTACATCTCCAGGAGGAAGCTATAAGTTTCCTACCTGGTAGTACCCCCCGCAGACAAGTTCGTGATCCCCATCAAACCCATCAGATACCATCCCGGCCAGGCTTAGGCGGTCAAGAGGTGCGTTGTACAAATCACAGAAGTATGCGTCAACTATCTCAGCTTCACTCTCATCCAAGTGCAGTTCTGCCTTTGCCTCCTGCACCCGAAAAATATGCCCAATTTTGCAGAAATGAGTGCGCAAGTGCGCGCGCGCACGCATGCACCCACCTTGTATTGGGACTTCTACAGGATCGACCCACGGATAAGGAATGGGGAGTGCAGACAATTGATGAACCATCCAAGCTACTCTCCTACCATTATTATGCGCTGGGTCTCAAGTAGGGAACAAGTCATTGCACGAGGAGATTTCGGAAGGGCCTTGACAGCAGATGCCCTCCCATTCATGGGTCTGCTGGAAGGCAAAGGGCCTCTCACTGTGGCATCGTTTCAGCCCCAAAAGCCCTTAACAGGACGACATCCTTTGGGTGGAAGTGTTCCTGCATCAAGGAAGTACCTTACCTCCACAGCATCGTTTATTGATACTTCTGGATTAAGCCGGGGTTTACTGCCCTCTTCAAGACGAGCTAGCACCTCCCCATAACTGTTCTCTCCAGCTTCCTGCAAGCTTCCTGAAATTCGATGCCAAGACCTGTACCATATGACCGCTTAATCACCCAAGGTGGAACAGCTTACAATCAGCAAATTAGAAAACTCAGAGACAATTCCTTAAAATGTCAGAACACAAGTAAATCAAAGTAAATCTTATAAGGCCACGGGCACATGGAGCATGCACCAACTACTCACCCTAACTGAGTCCCACCAAAGAGTGGGTCTGAGCGCCTTCTCTCTCTCTCTCTCTCTCTCTCTCTCTCTCTCTCTCTCTCTCTCTCTCTCTCTCTCTCTCTCTCTCTCTCTCTCTCTCTCTCTCTCTCTCTCTCTCTCTCTCTCTCTCTCTCTCTCTCTCTCTCTCTCTCTCTCTCTCTCCCCCCCCCCCCACACACACACACACACACACACACACACACACACACACACACACACACACGCGCGCGCGCGCGCTCGCTCGTAGGGGAAAAAGACTTCAACCCTTTATGTACTCAACTACGTGACAGCGAATTCCCTTGTGTGGCGTACATCACGTCCATTAGGAAGGAATCCTTGAGGGCGGTCACAGAGGTGACCAATGTTGCGCTGCCATGGTGAAATTATTCTGCTTCTACAGAAACAGACTTCTACGTGGAAATATGTTCATCCAAAAGATTTACCACTTGTCTTCCAAAGCAGATGCAAGTGCAGCCCATAGCAAACTTTATGGCCTCAACGCTGGCAAGGTGGCTCCAAGAAACAGAATATCAGAAAGGACGGCCAAACAAGAGATGGAGTGTGGTGCATAAATGTACTCATAAGGATGGGTAATGCAAAAAGTTCAAATGTTAGATGTACCTGTCATACAGTGCAGAAGTCTTTAGTCCTTCACGCTGCTTGGGCTTTATTTCTAGGTTTAGGCGGTCGACAGCAAATGTCAACATGGGATTAACTGGAGGCTTCCGCGACGTGCCACAGATAAAGGTGGCTCCCAAGTCAATAGGTTGCTCTTTGCCTTCCTTGGTTCTCAACATTCTGGTATAGATGCGGCCCCCAACACGCTCCCTGGCTTCTAATACTGTGACCTGGTCCCCAGCCAGCAATCCAAACAAAGTTATCTGTAAGCCCCAGATCTCTTTCTGCCGTTTCCATCCCTCATACAGCCAAACTTCCCTTTTCCCCTGCGCCCCTCCCCCAACCCCCGGCCTCATCTGTTCAGAGGCTCCACCTCCCCATCTCTTCTGGCCCACTCTCTCTGTGTGACCCTCGCTCCCTCTTTCAACCTCCCCTTTTACTCTCCCTCTCCCTTTTCCCTTCCCACCTCCCACCCCCCCCTTCCCGGCTCTCGCTTGCACGCTCCTCCCTCTCTCCCACCCTCCATCCCTCTCTCCCCTTGCCCCTATCGCCCCCCCCCCTCTTTCTCTTCCCGTCCTCTCTCCGCTCCACCTTCCCCTATCTCCCCCCGTCCTTCCACACTCCCTCCTTTCCACCTCCCTCCACCTCATCTTAACCCCCTCACCCTCTGTCAAGGCCCTACCTCTCAAACCCTACCTCCTCTCCATAATCCCAATCAAACCCCCTTCCTTTTTCAACCCCCACTCCCGCTCTGTGTTTTCACCCCTTGCCTCCCCCTCCACCCTTCTCTATTTGTCCCGTGTCACTCGCTCCCTTCCCCCCCTCCCCGGTTTCCCCTACCCCCTTGCCAAATCAAAGCTCCTTGAACTTTCCCACTCCCCCCCCCCCACCCCCACAGCCCCAAAAACACACAGTGCAACAAACAACAACTACCGCCACCACCATTGCGGCAACACCATAGCGAATGGACACACCGTTGCACCACCTCGTTCAAGCTCTCGAGCTGCTTTGAGACCAGACACACCGGCTCCAATTACAATGACATGCAAACCTACCAAACACAAACCAAACCCCAGGGTCAAGCCATCCCTTGTGTTGCACGCGTTCCCAATGAGTGGTAGAATGCAGCTATCTGTCACAATCCCAAACCATTGCATGCGAGAGACCCACTAAGTCCAAAGTCAGACAATCAAGACAGTTGACAGGAACTGAGACTTGCAAGATGGCGAATCCCGCAGGAATCACACCAAAATATTATACTGCAGCACAAGCCACAGCCTGCCCAGAGAGAACAATATCAATCAGAGGTTGGTCGCCACTGCACGTGCTGACCGCAGGTACAGTAGTACAGCAGACTGCTCAACAACTCAAATGCAGCACGCAGCAATTACACATTGGAACAAGAGAACAACCTGTTGGCAAACACTGGGATGTGACGTTTACGTAGACAGTGCGTATAGTTGAACAAGTGCAAAGTTGCACAGCAGACATGCTAAGAATTAGAGCATAAAACGTCCAGATGAATCTGCACGGGGTCTGCATATTGACTTCCCACAATCTTTTGAAATCATACATCTACCTCATTCAGACACTTGAACTTGCCTAAGATATGCTTTGCCTGAGATATGCATGATGCTAGCCAGAGCCCAGCCATGTTCCATCTCAAACAACACAAGTCCCGAATTTGCACACCACATTTCCAACAAGATGATTGAGAAATCGGCCGGAAAAGCACAACTTTTAGTTTACAAAGTCTGTAACGAAGGTGGACGGCTTCGTCTGTGGGGCCAAACCCTTTGGAGGCTTTGCAGCAGTGCGGGGGCGGCGAGAAACCTGTGCCAGCAAGTCTTCGTCTTGGTGGCTCCTCCCCGAGTTGTTGCGGCGCTTCTTGGGTTCGGGCACATCAACTTTCACACCCTGTAACAGCCCAAACTGCTCAGAAAGTGCTGGAAGGTCCCAAGTAGAGAAAGGGAGGCAAACAGACAGCAACTGAGCAAAAGAAGAAGTGCTGGCAAGAAGCCAAGGATCCCACCTTCCAAAATAATCCCTCACGGTAGGGGGGTGTTAACAGAGCCTACATTGCCGACTGGCATGATGCAAGATATTTGACCGGGTTTCTCAGGAAATGCGTACTATTTTGTTGTATGCGC
>KV908470.1:355932-373432 GCA_002005505.1 Botryococcus braunii | reverse complement strand
AATACTAGAATATGCATAGGTCCGACAACTCATCTGGGGAGACCCAGACTACCTTTGTAAGAAGGAGACCACGGCTCATCAATTGTCTGTACCCCCAGCCAACCAGGCACAGCTCTATCTCTCCAAATCCCATTGCTGGGAAGTTTCCTGCACGGCAGAGGCATTATTTATCAAAGCAGTAGCGGCTGTGGACTAACCTAAACATAGGTCCTAAAATGGCACAAGCTGCCGTTGTTCAGCCCAGAGTACATGAACGGGGAGAGGAGAAGAGGGGGATGACCTGTCAGGTAAGTGGCGCTTATCCAGGCCCTGTCGTCCCAAGAGAGTCCCACTCTTTGGGTCCACAAGCCATCGTCCGATATTCTTCCTGCCCCCTACATATATACCACACGCATGATTCAGACAGTGAGATAAACAAGTATGCTGTCGTCTAATCCACCTTGCTAAGTGTAGTCCTCATGCTGTCAGACTTCCAATTGTCAGAATCCACCCGGTAGGGCAACCTTGCAGGATCCCACTCACCCTGAGTCATCGCAAACTAAACCGTGACCACATGCTACACAGCATGCTGTGTGCTTAACCAAAACCTTTGACACTGCTTACACCCATATCCTCCATCACATGTGTATGCCTCTCCCACCCTCTCCGAACCCACCCCCGGACGCGCACCCTCACGCACATTCAATTCAGCCTGTACACACACACACACACACACACACACACACACACACACACACACACACACATACACACTCCCCCATATCTACGAGTGCACACACACACACACACACACACACACACACACACACACTCACACACACACACACACACACACACACACACACGTGTGCGTGCATGCAAGCGGGTGCGCGCGCGCGTATGTGTGTGTGTGTGTGTGTGTGTGTGTGTGTGTGTGTGTGTGTGTGTGTGTGTGTGTGTGTGTGTGTGTGTGTGTGTGCACGCGCGCGCGCTCGCGCGCCCGCGCGCCCCGGTGTGCGCGTGCCAGGGCAAAAATAGACCAAATCTCTGCATATACCCATGGCAGTGTTTGATTTTGGTGCTAACCTGCAGCAACTGCGGTCACACCCCGTGCCTCCCCAGCTCCACATCGACTGGCAGCAGCAACAGATTTCTTCATTTGGGGTGTTGCATACTTTGCAGGATTGCGGACTGTATCTTTGCCATACAAGGCTTTGACATCAGCCGCTGAGCCAGCTGTTGGCCCTTTGCAACCGCGAGGCTGTGACGCAGGAGCTTGCCGGGGCAGTTTCGATCTCGGCTCAGAGACTTGTGCAGACCCCACCGGTCTGATTCGGTCAGGGGCCCTCTCCTGCATAGGTGCACATGCTCATTGCCGAGCCCGGGAAAGACATTATGCCAAGAACAAATGTGCCCCAGTTGGCACACACTCCGAGTAAATATTTTCCGAGGACACTTCTGATCCTTCAAGCCAGCGCTAACTGGTAAAAAAGAGTCATTGACACAACGACATGGTGAATAGAAGATAAAAAACTCCAACCCCAAAGGAGTCAATCAATTATGAGACTCAACTTAATGTTAGTGGCCGTGCATGTATGTGCACATCTCCTCCTTCACATCACCTCCCTACAATGTTCTTTTCTCTCCCCCCTTACCCCCCCCCCCCAATACATGCACACACGCGCGCACCCCCCCCCCACACACACACACACACACACACACACACACACACACAAAACTAAGAAGGAAAAGGGAATCAAATAAACGCTTTCCCATGCAAAGCCAGCCCGTCCATCTCTACTCAATAGACTGATGTTTGCTCACCTCATGGTCTATGTGTGGTTTCGCATGACTAGGTTGTTTTCCTCTGCCACTGGCCTTTGTCATAACTGTCCGACGAGGAGGGAGCTTGGTTCTCGGCCCATGTGATGATACGTCACTAAATGAACCAACTGATGCTGCCCGATACGATGTGTCATCCCCACCATCTGGAGGGGTTTTAACTTCCTCGCCATTCAGCGGTACTTCTTCAGCAACCGCATCACATCGCCATTGACTGCGCCATGTTGAGACCAACGGCATCTTACTTACTCACAATTTAGCGTGCATGAGCTTATTGCTGTTGCATAGGCAAACATGCCATACCATTTTGCCTGTTCCTACTGCCTGCTTTCCAGCCCAATCAGTCCACAGGAATAAAATCATTTTTATAATCATCAGTCGCACGACAGCCTGAAGTCACTCACATTCCAAAAACACCCACCCATTCCAAGGAGCAGAGGAGGACAGCATTGATGCCTGCAGTACAGATTGACAACAATAGCTTCCACAGGACCAACAGGAGAACTTCCAACATTGTTCCAGCATCCCAAAGTAATGCGTTTTTGAGCTCCATCAGTGAGGGATGGGGGCCACAAACACATTGAAGACGGTGCTATGGCAGGAGTGTACACAGTAGGCATAAGGCAGATATTGTAGCAGCCAGAGCTTGCCTTGACCATGGAAATGAAAACATCCAAGGCAGAACCTCATGCAGTTCCCGCACGACCACATCGCCAGTGACAAACTTTGCCCTGTACTGCATTCTTCCGTCGTCCATATGAATACAATCAGTTATGCGACCCTGAACAACGGTGTCCGATCCATCCTGGACCTTTGCCACACCTGGTTTTAGTTGGGCTTACCCAAGTGGTCTAATCTAAACCTCTCCAAGGATAAGAAAACAGGGGAAACGGAGAATGGAAAATAACAAATTGATGCTGCATGGGACATTCAAAAGTAGCATACACTAAACAGAAGTCTCCATGAAATGAATCATTTAAACCCACGCATAGCCTGAAAAAGCAAGAGAATATTGAAAGAACCAAAAAGACCAAACAGAAACAAAAGATAATGATAGGGAAGGAGTGGCAACGAAACGAACAAAACAAAATAAGTCTAAACAAAACAAAATGAGCGAATTGAGACACAATGCAATGCAATGCAAATTAAACTTGGTCAAACAAGCATAGCAATATATGCTTCAACAACCTATGTCCCACACAATTTACCTGCTACCACTTCGACACCCCACCACGCAGTTGGTGCTTGGTTTCTGTAAACCACATAACTTCAAAACATCTTCCAAATTTTGCGTTCAACTCCCAGCATACCAGCTGCCCCACAGCAGGCTCTTCCTGTCTGTCTAAATGTAAAAACAGGTACATTGTCATTACGCATTCTAGCCAGGAAAGATGCAGGAATTGCAGACAAATAAGTGAACAAACAAAAGCCCAGACACGTCCTATCTGACTGGCCTTTGCCAGCGAGGATCCTCCCTTTCCCATGAGACACTGTAAAGTTTCTAAAGCCCTGATTCAGCGAATAGTACAATCTGCCAGACAAGAGTTAGAATGTTGCAAACCAGCAACTACAAACAAGAATCAGAATGTTGCAAACCAGCAAGTACCACTCACAGCTTAACTGTGAATATCCAGCCACTCCTTCATCAATACGAATTCAGGCATCTCGTGACTTCCACAAAACATCCAGATCTGCACGACCCAACCTCAAACAAAGGGACTGTTCTAATTTAATCCGAATTTGTTGGCCTGGACAACTTTGACTACTTCAGGATAAGCTCTCCATACACGGCCAAAGGCGCAACCATCTGCACCTGTTTCGGTCATAAGAAAATCCATCTAAGAATGCCAGTCTGAAAGGACCTCACTCATACAAGAGATTTGCGGAGCTCCTTTGGGCCTCTCTAAGAGGTACGCCAATGCTACCACGGAGTTACGGTATTCATTCATGCGATTGTCAATGAAATTCCTCAAGTACAACTGTTCGGCCAGATTAGAGGGACATCCAAAAAAGGATATAAACCACCGAAAGAGCAGCAAGTGAATTCAGTTCTTCACCATGACAGAGTAAGCTCTGCTTGAATTTTATCCTCCAACAACTAGTAAAATATGAGGACATGAGGTGGCTGACACATGCATATTGCATCTCACCGAATAACCCAAAAGTCTACTCTTGTCATGCTCTTCCCAATCTTAGTTGGCTGCAAGTATGAACAGGGAAGTTGCTATTCACCTTCCAAAGCAAGGTGCCAACCAAATTTGCTCCTTCTGCCAGCATGCCATGTAGCGATTTCTGAGGCATGCGCTCATAGTGACCATCAACAAGCATCACATGTCGAGGGGCATCCAGATTGGGCCCCATACGTGGCCCCACAATCCCAGCAAGCTTTGTGCCATCCTGCAATTCCTGTGTCCACCGCAAGAGTTTTGTCACTGAGCATGCACAAAATCCCAGCTAGGCATACAATAAATGTCAATGAAGAACACTACCGTGTCGGTGCACTGCGTGACCATTCAAAGTGAAATTCAGATGGCGCCAATTCGCATACACCAATGAGCCTCTTGATGTAACGCCCACAAGTAATCTTGCCACCTCCGAAATTGCCAATATCCCATAGAGGGAGACATGTCTTGGAGGAACAAGATTTGAAACAGAAACTGCTCCTGGCACCACTACATTTGCTAATACCCATCTTCATCACTTGTGTACCACAATCAACCTGAAAGTTTGCACCATCCTTACTTCTTGCAGCCCACAGGACAAGACAGGTGAAAAACCACACGTTGCCACTAGCTGCATATAATCCTGAAGCCATGTAAAGGAGATGTTGGTACGCCCATGAGCAAGTTAAGGGACAAAGACCAAAACATCTTAAAAAACACATATTCCTTGGTCTCCTATCGCTCCTTTTTGGGGCCTTCAGGAAAATATTGATTTTAGCAGGAAATTGTGGCACGGTCCCTTACCTTGACAATCTTCGTTCCAACCCAGACTTCATCCTTTCGGGCTCGGGGCGCTACAGCCGGCCAGTCCCACATCAAGCTGACAGACTTATTTGCACCTCTGGTAGAATTCCTTATACGTTTAGTGCCTGTCTCTCCAGCCGGGAGGACCGCTTGCAATCTTGGTACCCCGGTAGATGTTGTATGCGCAAACCTCGACCTCTTAGCCTGTTTTTGTAAAGGTCCAGATCGGCCCCTTTCTTCGTCCTTTGGCAAACCAATGCTGGATGAGTGCTCAGACGGATAGCTTGATGTTGTCTCAGCCGTTTGCTTTCTCCTCTTCCTCTTCAAACCAGGAGCAGGTGAGAGGTTTTCATCATTTTGTCCTTCCAGAAGCTGAGATCGCCTCCGCTTTGAGCCCCGCTGTCTCGCTTGTCCGGTTGAGACCGGTGCAACTGCCCTGCGTGCCTTCCAGACGCCGCTTCTTGAACTAGGTGCTCTCTCCACATCAAGTTCAGCAGCTGCTGAAGGCGACCTACTCATGTTGGTATTGTCAAAGTTATGACCCCAAGGACCAATCACCCTGCAATCTCTGCATGCTGCGGCATCAGCCACATGTGGCTCAGGGGAGGGGGGCCTTGATGCAAGGGGGCCTGATGGCTCTAAAATAGCAGCCCCAGGTATTTCTGGGGCAGCTACAAGGCTTTGACCCAGAGCATCTCCCAGAGCATGTGCATGGGATGCGTTGCTGACAACTACATCAATGCCACTCGCCACTGGCACATCTGAAACAGGCACCAGGCTTGGCTGTGAGGCAACACTCACTGGCGCTTGAAAGTCCCCACCAGTCCCTACTGGGGGATCTAATATAGGTACCATGGCAGGTTGTGAGGCAGTGGTTGCAGCAGACATAAAGTCCATCGGAACTGCAGCCCGGCATTCAGGTGAAGATGCAATGTTTGGCTGCGATGCAAATGCGACAGGCGATGGTACCACCAGGGAAAGTGAGGCAGATGCCACTGGGTCATCTGATGCAGGTGCAGGTGCTGCTTTGGAGGTCTGAGAGGGGCAGATGATTCGTTGCTCCAAGTGCACAGCAAGGGGCATAAGGGGTTCTAAGGCAGAAACTTGGTTAGACTCCAAGGCAGGTGTCATGCCGGGCTGAAGGGCTGTAACCCCATTAGCCTGTTCCAGCGGCATCGATCTGCCATCCGGTCCACACGACTTGGCGGCTTCCTCCTCTTGATGTTCATCAATCCTAACAGGTACAGCTCCAGGCACTGCCACCGGTTGGGGCAAAATAAGGGCCTCGAAAGGGACTTCTGTAGTACCTGTCACTTGGGGATCCCCTGTGCCAGTCACAGATGGCTGGCAGGTACCCTCATGGGATAAGGCTAGCCTCAGATGGGCACCGGGACTGACTGGTGTCTGATCAAGACCTGCAAACCAATGGAAGCGTTACCACTTGATTAGTACTCATAGATTAGGACATGCAGACTGCACTCTACAGACATCATGCTTGCAGTCACCTTCCACAACTGTCCCAACATGCAGCAACAATGGCAAAGCTACAATGACTCCGCAACCAGTGCATATGGCTTAGTTTACACAGGCAAACCAATCTACTCTCGACTTTTACCAAATTAAAAGTGAGGGAACCCATGCAGAAGATAACTGTAATAAAGGAGGCGGATAAATCTTTCATGCGGTTGATCCCAAATTCCAAAAAAGTCTGTGAGGAATATGTAATGTATGAGTTGCAGATTCTTACTCACTGTGTGCCCCCCTTGAACGCCTCCTACTCCTGTCAAGCAATATTTGAGTGATGCACTTTGCATGATGCACAGTCAGAACAACCCACTTGCCTGAAAATGATTTGAGAGCATGTCCTCCAGAAAAGTTGGACTCGGAATAGAGCAAGCACTAGCAAAAAAGCATCTTAGCAGGGAGATCCATTATGCCTTTCACACCAAGATGCAGGTAAGCTATACCTGCTCGCATGCTGGAACCATTGCATATCATGCTCCAGGAGGTGTGCTTGCATACCTTGTCCAACGATAGATTTGGTGAGAAGTTGGCCCCCGATTGGCTCAGGAGAGAGGCTTCTCGATGATTTGTACATGATATTAGGCTTCCCAACTGAAATTTCTTCAGACGAACTTCCCTCTGGTGGCTGTGCTGCTGGCTTGCCTGGAATTATGTCTGAAGCCCCTGTTTGATCCGTGGGCAAAATAGGTGAGGTACCCGTCTGGGTCGCAGGATGTACCCCACCAAGCCGAACAGGGGGGTCTGTGCTATCTGTATGACCCCCAATATTTGAAGAAAATCGAGCATTAAACCCCGGCCTGCTGGAGGAATCTCTATGCATTGTGTCAGCAATAGCCACCGGAGAGGAGTGCATAGGGTGCTTATCCTTTGACAGCTGATGGCCAGTCGATTGTTGCCGTCCAGACAATCTAAGTCCTTTCTGGGTTAAACTCCGGGAGTCATCTGGCTTCCTCCCGACTGGTTGGGCAATTTGTCTGGGGTCGACATGGGCCCCAAGGCGTGTTGATCTATGCTCTGTTCCAGCTGCTGTTCCAAGGCAACTGCCCGAAACAGGTCTTGTCTTGTCAACAGGGGTTTTCTGTTGTACATTTTGCTTGACCTGCAGTTCAGCTGATCAGATCAATCTATTTCCGTTGCCCCAGACTCATCGGTTCAACCCAGTCCATATGACTAGAAAGAAGACAACGAAACAGAATTCACAGACATTATCTGCCAACACAAAATGTGAGCCACACATGTAGGCATTGTACTTGTGAAAATTCTGTGATCAAATATCATCCAATGATGTAGATACCATTTGAGGATACAGCCCTACAAACAACCCAACCCACTGGGCAGCACTCCCACTCACTGGGTGCATTGACTGCTATGTTCCTTCCCAGCAAGAAGAACGAATTACCACGAATTACTTTGTGGCTCACAGCGGCATGAAAAAGCAGATTCCCTTGAACAGGGTAGGACGAGAACCTTCAACTTGAACATACACCCTGATGTCCAGCCCCTTCAAAACACATGGAAACCCTCTTGTTTCAGCTTAGGAGTACCGGGTGAGCTTGGTCGGCAGAGAATGATGTGTTCCTCTCCATTGTAGCCTCAGGAAGAACTTTGATCCCAGTTGCCCCATATGCTCATCATGACAGATTGCTACGCCTTTCCTGTTTGAGTAATCACCTGTAGTACATTGCAAGCAGTGCCTTTCAGACTGGAAAGCTTACATTTACTTGACAGAGGCATAGGACTGACGCAACTGGTTGCCAATTTATAGTCCTGACAAAAACTGACTTGTTTTCAGCTGCAGTCAAGGGATTTTCCTCATATAACAACAAAGCCACAAAGCACACCATGTTCCCTTTACTGAACAAGGACACCCCGCAATCACCTGTGAGTACCACCCTGTTTTTCCAGAAATACAAACCATATTTCAAAGTCATTCTCGTGCTCAATGCATGATGCTGTATGAGAGTTGCTACCAGCTATAAAGTCATTCTCGTGCTCAATGCATGATTCTGTATGAGAGTTGCTACCAGCTCTAAACAAGTGAAGGACATTCCAGTAGCACATGCTGTAACACGAGTGTTCAAAGCCAGTGAGCACGTCTCATTAGGCAGAGCATTTAACTCCTCAGGCATCTACAAATATAATGACACCAGACCATCCACAAACACACCTCTTACTGTGGCCTCCGAAAAAGTAAGAAAATCAGGTGTAAGCTGTCCTACTCCTAAAAGGTGGTCAAACAGACACGTTGTACTCGATAAAAGATTCCCGGAAGCCTTCTGCGCCTTTGATGCCTTGGTATCTCATTTTTTCAAAATTGGACATGTTGTAGGAAATCTAGAGCGTAAGAAATGATAGCCCTAACCTGGGGCAATTGGCTCTTCTTCTGCACAGAGGGGAATAAAGCTGCGATTTCTGCCTCTACTATTATGGTGTAGAAGCGACTTCGCCGTCCAAGTGATGTGGCAATTAGGGTAAACCACAATCGCCCTTCTACTTTCCCCAACACCTGTGTTCAGGTTTCCCTCCAAATCTGATGCAGCAAAGAAGACATCGTTGGGCTGCACCCAGGTCAAATGTCCAAAGAACGACACACCCCAAAGCTTGCTGGTCCTTATTATGCAAGGATCAGACATAGGTAAAGACAAGCCTACACTCAAGCCCCACATGAGTGATGATCTCAAAACGATATAGAATTTCTATCGATCCCTACTGAGAATCATTTTACTGCATTTCATTGTCCACTGATGTCCAAAAAAATTTCAAAAGGGTGAAGCAGTGCAGCTTAAAACTCAAGGAAACAGTGAACACACAAAATGCTACTCAAATATTAATGTTCATGAACGAGGACAGAGGGAAACAAACTGCAGAGGTCAGAAACATCCAATCCTGCAAATGGCAGCACAGCCCAGCCCAGGGCTTCAGGAAACAATGGCAACAACAGTTCCTGTCTCTAAAGTTGCAAAGGACATGGCATCAACTCAACGCTTTCTTCAGTTAGGCTACTCGAACGATCTCAGACGATGAGACTGGCTACTGATGGTAAGGAATGTCTGCCAAACACAACATGATCGGTATGATGGTAAATTTCATTTATCAAGATTGGCTTGGTAGAAGCTACTGATTTTATTCGCACCACACCGCGGACTTTAACACTACCCGTTATTCCGCTGGAAAGTATTTACCTACAAAGTAAACATTTTAGAGCCTTTCGCTCCTGACTGCTGCCTCAAAAAGCCCTTGGATACCTCTTGAAAACCCCCCTTTGCCAGGAAGAAAGTCTCGATAGAGCACTTGATATATCCTTCCGAACCAGATCGCCAGAATTAGGGCAATTGCAGTTCTGCATGGAGGAAAGTGCTCTAGATTATGCATACTTAAGTAAGAAACAACAGCTTTAGCGAACGAAAGGAACTCATGAGATGTCGTTTGCAGATGCAAACACAAATCATGCACCAGTCGACACCAAGCAGAAAACATCTTGAAGCAAGATAAGCCAACAGTCCTTCCAATCATGGAGAAGCATGCTCCATAAGCGAGACTCCCAACTATCCCAGTGACGGCAAAGTACCAGAACTCACTCTCGTGGAAACCTAGAACTCCAGGGTCCGGGCCAAACTTTCTTCAGGGGCTCCCTCGATTTACAACTATCAGTTGTTACAGTTACTGTTAAACGTCCCAGCCTGCTAAATTGTTCTTGCAGAACTGTCCATTGGAACAGACGAGGTGGATTGTAAGTTACACAACCTCGATCGACATACCAAGAAAAGAGTTTGGGTACCTATCCCTGGGGTACCGGGCCCGACACCATACCTTCCGAAAATTCGACGTCGGGGGCCCAAATCCCCTAGCCCAACCTGCACCACATTGCTCCCTCATCCGTAGAATTTATGCCATGTTGCCGTGTGACTAGTGAGGGTGGGGTAACTGGACAGTTGGTTGTTATATTTTACCATTGTGTAATCGGACTTGGTTGTCTAATCTTGGGTGGGGGTTCTGGTGGGGGATATGGCCAGTACCTCCCACTAAAACGTCCCATGAACAGTCAAGCAGTGGGCCTGTGGTGTGATTTTGTACTATGAAGTAGACAGCGCGGTAGAAGCGCCACATCTGGACAGTGCAAGCTCCCGAAGGGATCGGTGGCAGTGCCATGGTGGCACACATCCCAGATGGCATCTCTCTGAGGGATCGGTGCCACCAGTGCTACGATTAGCGCCATAGGGTAATTGCCTATGCGGCGACTTTTCCAGACAATATTTTATTAGTAGGTTGCTACCTGGTGGTAATTTCAACTTTAATTAACCATTTGTTTTTTTGGGGGGGGGGGGGGGTTTGCTATCTTGGCAACTTCGAGCATTCATGGCCAATATTCACGTTGTTGGCACAGAAGTGTCCCTAGGGCATTGCAAACTTGGATAAGCGGCAAGGGATGGGCATGATGAAATCCTTTCTTCTTTGTTGTTTGCATATATGAATATAAAGGTACAAAGTTCCTGCAAGAACAAACCCTTATTGTACCTATTCCAGTGTACCCTGAGATCAGCATCCATGTGTGTGTGTGTGCGCGCGCGCGCGCGCGCGCGCGTGTGTGTGTGTGTGTGTGTGTGTGTGTGTGTGTGTGTGTGTGTCTGCGTGCATGCGTGCGGGCGTGCATGCGGGCTTGTGTGTGTGTGTGTGTGTGTGTGTGTGTGTGTGTGTGTGTGTGTGTGTGTGTGTGTGTGTGTGTGTGTGTGTGTGTGTGTGTGTGTGTGTGTGTTGGGGGGGATTAAGGATGTGCACAGTACACGTGTATTAGGGATGTGTCCACAGATACGTTGACAGATACCATCTGTCGATGCCAAGGACGCCAGTGTACCTGCAACTAGCCCCCATAACCAAAAAATTTCGAGTTGCCAATCGGCAACTCCTAGTCAATACTAATTAATTTCTGGTTGCCACGGGGTGGCAACTCTAGGCCATGGGGTTTTTAATTTAAATTGCCCGAATTTGGCGACCCCTGAAAGGCTGAAAACATTAAATATCGCCGTTTTTCTGAAACGAGTATTTAAAATCGCCGACTTGGCAAGAAGTCGCCACTAATTGTAGCAGTGCTACTAGCACTTCACCAAATTTCGGGAGTTCCGGAGCACCGATTGATTCAAGCAATCCTTGCAGCTTGGGTACGGAGCCTTGCTTCGGTAATGCTTCCCCATTGAGTTCAAGTCTATTCAGACCTGGTCCTGGACATAATCTCTTCCTAGAAATCATCAGTGAGGACTCCTCACCTGCTAAACCGCAACATGCGCATTCATAACCCGCGGAATGCGAAGAAGAATGAAATGTACAGTATATCATGTATTAGCTAGTGCTGGCTACACCTTTGCTCAACATATCTGGCGGGGGCAAACAATAAGTATAGTGGCGCATATTGCAGTGTGGTCTCTGCTGTACAATTCACACATATGCCACACTTATTGTTGGAGGTGCACAAAATGCACAGAAGTTCATTGACTTTTTTCCCCAAAAATCATGACCCATGCATGCGCTACAGCAGGGATTCAGTTTATAAATCAGAGGACCTACGATTTCTGGTGTGTGTTGCGGTGAAGGGCATACTGGGTTGGGTTACACATAATCTGCTGGTGATGTCTTTGTGCCCCAATTGGGGCAAGCAGTTACCCAGGATGACATGGGATCCCCCCCCCCCCCCATTTTTTTAATATCAGATTGTGGAACCCATGCCCCACTCTCACCCTGTTTTCTTCAAGTACAGATCCTGCTTCTGGACCCAGATCCCACGTGGCTTGCCTGCAGGAAGTGTGGTGCAGGGTAGGCAGCGCTGAACGTTTTTCTCATGTTGCATAAATGAAGCATATCCAGTCCGTAAATCCATGTGTCAATTATGGTGGTTGTCCAGGAATCCCGATAAGAGCACCCACACTCTTTTTGTCAACTTAAGTTGTCCTAGCACAACAGTACACGCACTGGTTCCAAGCTCGCCAACATTGCTGGAAATGCTGATAACACTTGAAGTCGACTCCTTCCAAGTTGACGTCATTTCTCTTTTGAGTACGGTTTCTACGACCCCTGGGCGGACCCCGTAATGCTTGTTCCCACAACCCCCGGCCCTGGGCGTTTGAAGAGTGCGCGCACGTAGAGCCTGATGCAGACCAGTCCTAGGGAGGGCCTTGGAGAGCCCTAGCCGTGTGACGGATCCGGAGTTCTTCCTTATCCCAGAGGAGGCAAGTTGCTGTTCGTAGGTAGCACTATCTATTCAAATTAGAGGCTTCTAAATTACAGTTGCAACACTTGTACTACAAGTTGCAGGCAGTTTGAGCAACGAAGTGGTAAGCATGGTCATCTGCAGCTGCAGACTGTACCTGCAGGTTACGGTCGCAATTCAGAGTTTTGGTCTGGACGGGATCCTCCGCTGGTGCCTGAGAAAAGATGTTGAGGGACGTTAGAGCAAGCAACTTACATCATATACCTTTGGTTTGTGCAATTTCAATAATACTGTATTTTTGGTGTATCATCTGTGCCACAGCCTTGTCCACGTTTTCTAGCTTATTGTCAGAGAAGAGGTAATAGGAGCTGCGCTGGAATATAACCAAGGAAGATTGTTTCTGTGAAGGTAGTTCCCAATCCACTAGTAGGTGCTCCTAAGGAAATCAGGAGGGAACTTAACAAGGATGCTTAATCCTCCCCCCAGCCCGCAGTATATATATACTTATACACCGGTATATATATACTTATACTACTTATACTTATATTACACTGGTATATCCCCCCTCTCTCCCCCCCCCTCTCTCTCTCTCTCTCTCTCTCTCTCTCTCTCTCTCTCTCTCTCTTCTCTCTCTCTCTCTCTCTCTCTCTCTCTCTCTCTCTCTCTCTCTCTCTCTCTCTCTCTCTCTCTCTTCCCCCCTCCCTACCCCCTCTCTCTCACGCGCGCGCTTGCGCATACACGTCTCTTTTCACAGTATCTTTCTGCGCTCCGGCCACGCTGACTTGACAATATGAATGGTTTGGCGGGATGTAAAGACAGCTGTCTTCATCAGTGTCCAGACGCTTGCTACACATTAGAAAAATGTTAGTCATATTTTTAGTGTGAAATCTAACTTCCTGCACCCTGTCCAGTTGCTTTTATCATTCCTTGGCCCTTTTTAATGTCGGTATGTGTAGACACTGGTATTCGCGAGACTTATTTCCGCACAATGGTCACTGTGGCAGATTCTTTTCTTCCCTTCTCTGTTCTCTTGAGAACGTGAAGCATTTGATTTGGGCATTGCAGGTGCGGATTCTGGAGAGCGGATTTGGGTGGGAGAGGGATTGTATTTTGGAGAAGAGTATCGCAGATGGGCAGAGTCAACCCCGTGTGGCATACCTTGCAATGTTCTTCCCTGCGGTGTAATGGCTTTTCATACACGCCCCGAACCATATCTCTGCGATCACATGTTACGAAGCACTTTAACCTGTCGTCTGCTTTTGATTGCAGAGCAATTTAGGTGGTTAAATTTCGGCTGAAGGCAGATCCCACGAGGTCCATTCAGTCGTCTTGGACCAAAGTTAGCTACGAAGGGGCGCCTCACGCGGAGATAAGGGGACAATCGGAAATCTTAGGGGGATCTCCCGTTGCTTATTTGGGCCCTTCCGAAGCCGTAAGCGACTGGGGTGAAGTCCAGTCGCAGGTACTTTCTACAGGTACCGGTGTCAAGGGTTCTGCCCCGCATGGTCATCCCGCACGGACAGACGGCCATATTGAGCTCGATACAGGGCACGAGTTAGCTACCAAGGTTTTGCAGATGTAAGACTAAGTAACATAAATTTCTTTCGAGAAATTGGATTCGTCCTCGTGTACGCTGTTCTAGGGAAGTCCTCTTGCGGCAATCACGAACAGTACCCGTTAGTTCGAGTACCTGAGAAAAGTATAGCTGAAGTTGTGGGAAACAATAAATCGAATTCGGTGATCTGGAGCTCCTCGGATACAACAGTGTTCTACGCAAAAGTACCTCTAACCGATGGTCTCCGAGGATCACACTGCCGTTGGTGGCATTTCACAAAGTGCCCCGTTTTGTAGACATTTGAACAGACTTTTCGATGGTTGGTCTTTATAGCCTCAATTTATGCCGGATCATCTATATCTGCGTTGTACTGCAGTTTTCTTTCTGCAGACCGTGGACTTGTCAACATTACGAAGTAGGCTTCCAAAGTTAAGAATAGTGCATCCAGGTGGCCCGAGAGTTAATTGTCACCACTAATAATATGCAGAAAATCATGTTGATAAAAATAGCTTTGAAGGCGGTGCTGCTGTTCCAACTCACATTTTCCAGTGCTCTACTTTACTCCCACCACTTCCAGGAGCTCGCCCCACATGCACATGTCAATACTGAGGACAACAAAGAAGCGGCTCAAATTAGTGATACAAAGCAGATAATCAGTGCGTACTCTTCGAAACCTTCCAACATAGCGACTGGACAGCCGCTCGACCCCAGCGTTCAAGAAAGTAGTCGAGTTGTCACTGTCACGAGGGGGGCAGGAATGACCAGTACGCATCGCCAGCTTCTGCAGGTGACACATCCGCATGTATCACTCGAATTTCACACCAAGTTAAGGGATGTCGCTCATGTTACTTCTTTGCGGAATAGTCAGAACATTTGGAAATTTGTAAATTGCAGAATCTTGTTGGAGCCTGTCTCAGATTCACTGTCCATTTATACTTCTCCAAAATGCTGAAAAACAGAGCCTTTACTCTCCTCCTGGTTGGTAATGGTATCCACCATGTCCATGAGCTATGTTATCTGGAAAGTCTGTGAGCCATGTGGAAAGAAGGCTTCTTGAGGAGTATTGGAAACGATGCTGTAAGAGTGTGGGCGTGTGTACACATGCGTGCATGTGAGGTGTGTGTGTGTGTGTGTGTGTGTGTGTGTGTGTGTGTGTGTGTGTGTGTGTGTGTGTGTGTGTGTCTGTGTGCGCGCGCGCGCGCACGGGTGTGCGTGTGTATGTGTAAGTGTGTAAGTGTGAGAGAGAGAACGAGATATATATATGTATATATTATAGGGGGGAAGGGGATGGGGTGTCTGTGTGTGTATTTCTGTATGTGTGCGTGGTGCAATATGTGTTTGTGTATGTGTGCTTTGGGGCGTTATGATTTGGGTGGGTGTGTGTTTATGTGTGCGTGTATGTGTGTGTGTGTGTGTGCGTGTGTGTGTGTGTGTGTGTGTGCATGCGTCAGTTTGTGTGTATGTGTTTTTTGTGTTTGTGTGTGTGTGTGCGTGTGTGTGAGTGAGACAAAGACATGGAGTGGGGGGGGACTGTAGGTCTCTGTGTTGTGTCAGTGTGCATGCATGTGTGTGTGTGGGGGGGGGGGGGGCGGGGAGACAGACAGACAGACAGACAGAGAAGAGCGAGAAGGGGGGGGAGCGAGAGCGAGAGATGGGGGGGGGAGGAGGGAGAGAGAGAGAGAGAGAGAGAGAGAGAGAGAGAGAGAGAGAGAGAGAGAGAGAGAGAGAGAGAGAGAGAGAGAGAGAGAGAGAGAGAGAGAGAGAGAGAGAGAGAGGGGGGGGGGGGAGGGAGAGAGAGAGAGAGAGAGAGAGAGAGAGAGGAGAGAGAGAGAGAGAGAGAGAGAGAGAGAGAGAGAGAGAGAGAGAGAGAGAGAGCCTGTTGGAGGGTGTGTGTTTGTGAAAGAGAGTGGATACATGGGGATAGAGAGAGGGGACACGAACTCACACAGACAGACACACACACACACACACACACACACACACACACACACACACACACACACACACACACACACACACACACACACACACACACACACACGCACGCACGCACACAGAGAGGGGGGTGGTGAGGGGGGGAAGGAGGAGAGGTGGAAAGAGAGGCGGGGGGGGGGGGGGCACCTGACTGGGGCCTCTGAAGTAGCAGAAAATAACCCATCCATCTTAAATTTCATGCAGGGACCACAGCGGCCCATAGCCATCATGGACAGTGGGGCGCTTTTGGGCAAGGTGACAATCCAAGGTGTAACCAAGAGCGACACCCGTGCCTTTGTGCGGGTCGGAGCAAATGTTTATAAGGCAGTTGATTCCGGGGTTGACGCTACTAAAACTAGCCAGGGCTATGACACATTCTACCTGCATGCCCCTAAGGCTCCAAGTGGTACATCGTACCGTAAACCTCGCGCTGCGCAATCCTTTGACATCCGAGCCGGAGTTGTTGGACCTATGCGGACCCTCCTGCAGGGAGTGCTTGCAAGTGACTCCATTGGCCTGGTCTCAGCCCCAGTGCAATCGAACATTATTGCCAAACCAGGCAATGGGTCCAAATCAGGCAACGCAGCCCTCCATTTTTCTGCTACTGGAGCATCACGAGCACTTCTGCAGGAAAGCGCTGGTGCCAAAGCGGGCAGCACTGCAGGTGAACAGGATAAGGATTTGCGTCCTGTTCCACAGCAAGCGTCGGGCCAGAGGAGCCCGCCCATAGATAAGAAAGACGAGTTGTCAAAAAGCACGGGCGTCAAAAACGAAGTGCTCGCACCTGTACCGGCGACCCCGCAGTCAGTAGCGGTCAGTAATGTTGAGGTTGCTGCACCTCTGGCATCAGTTCTCCGAAGAATCGTTGGTTCCGGAGACGGAGACGGCCCGGCCCCATCCCCCGGTACCAATCACTCCAGTGATCCTCGCACAAGTTTATATCTGTTCTTGATCCACCTGCTGCATGTGCGTGTGTGTATGGCATTCCATGGCTTAACAAGAAGATGTTAGTGAGGTACTTTTATATGTATGTTTAACTATCGATGCAGACTTCGTGTTTGTTTAAGCAGTGAGTCGGTTTGGGGGTGTGTGTGTGTGTGTGTGTGTGTGTGTTTGTGTGTGTGTGTGTGTGTGTGTGTGTGTGTGTGTGTGTGTGTGTGTGTGTGTGTGTGTGATTATGGGCATATGTGTGTCTATGTCTAAGAGAGGGGGAAGTGAGAAAGAAAGAGAGAGGGGAGAGGGGGGAATAGACATAGAGTTTGTGTGAAAGCTAAAAGGGGGGAAGGAAGGAGAGAGAGCTAGTGAGAGGAGAAGAAGGGGTGAGAGGGGGGGGGGAGAGAGAGAGAGAGAGAGAGAGAGAGAGAGAGAGAGAGAGAGAGAGAGAGAGAGAGAGAGAGAGAGAGAGAGAGAGAGAGAGAGAGAGAGAGAGGAGAGAGAGAGAGAGAGAGAGAGCGCAAGCAT
>KV908470.1:327759-349551 GCA_002005505.1 Botryococcus braunii | reverse complement strand
CAACACCTGAAGTGCAAAAGTCCAAGTAACCGCGTCCAGCCACTAGGGTCTAGTTACATGCGCCCCGACGCCCTCAAAGTGAAACCCTTCGCCCCAGCACCCTCATCCTTCACAAGTTGCAACGACCTTCACACTCGGCAAGATGCGAGGCCCAGGAGATCAACTGACTAAATAAAAATGTTCGAAGACCCTTTAGCTAGGCATCAACCCGAAACACCGACGAGCTGGTGCAGCAGCGTGGGGGAAGATTAAGAAGCACCCCCCTTGGGCAATTGTCGACCAAACCTGCTGGGAGCTAGCCCCCTCCAGCGGTAACGATTCCCTCTTGCCCCACATCCTGGTCACGCCCACACAGCAATGCCAAGCACCAACGCGACACCCTTTTGCGCCCTAGTTCAACCCCTGTGCTAGGCAGCCATCCAGGGCCCCGATTCTCATTAAAGAGAAAACGATATTTGTGTTCAGTCAGAATATTGCCGTGCTCTATTTGAAGGTCCTGAACAGCTTTCAAAGTTGTGCAACTTCCTTATGTATGCACCCAGCATGCCCTCCTAGATGAAAGACGTCCTCCTCAAGCCACCCCATCGTGGGCTCTGTGAAAGCATGTGGCATGAAAACCCCAGAGCCTGATTTAGACAGGCACGCATTGACTCGAAGCGAGCAATATGAGCGACACACACCGAAAACATCCGGCTGAATCAGTGTGCTCATGACTGCACACGAAGATTGGTATGACTTCATCCCCGCAGTTCCTCCATCGGAAACCCTCACAGGACCCTCATAGAAAACCCTCATAGGACCCTCATAGAAAACCCTCATAGAAAACCCTCATAGGACCCTCATAGAAAACCCTCATAGGACCCTCATAGACAACCCTCATAGGACCCTCGTAGAAAACGCTCTGAACAGAAGACACTCGGAAGCAACACACTCTAGAAGCACCATTTCAGGGCAAACCTGTGTGATACGCCATGCCTGTAGGCCAAAAGGCCCCCTTAAAAAACAATTGATCAGGAAGCAACGAGGGGCACTTGTGGGGGGAAGCGGGAACCCCTTCGCTTGACACCAAGAGAGCTGCCCGCACTACTGCGCTAACTCTTATGAAGAAGAATACACATCTAGCGTGCTAGCTACAAGCTCTATTCGCAGGGACACCCCTGCACAGGCAAGCCATAGGCCAACAGTGGCCGAAACTGAAACCCAAAACAAAAACAACAAAGTGCAACCCTGTTAATCGAACACGAGAAGACACAAGCAAATGCTTGCAAGCGGAGACCGAAACCTGAGCACAGCAACTTATTGCAATGATGGGATTGCAGGTACGCTGCATTTCGGAGAAAATATATCAGAAACAATCTCCAGATGAACGATGCAATTGCATGCAGCAAATTCACAACATACACTTCCAGGTGCAAGTATGCCCCCCCCCCCCCCCCAAAAAAAACATGCACCCCAAGAGGGGCGGGGCAGAGAGGCTCATTGTGTGATACCCCACCTCAGCTACACACCTTCCACTTCCAGCTTCGCCAAAGGTCTCACGGGTCACTGGTGGGAGTCGCATCGCATTGCCCTCCCTCCCAAAAAAATCAAGGGGGAAACCATGCATAAGGAGGGGCTCAAAAAAGGCACTGCCCTTTGGGCAAGGACTCGCCCCCCTGGGGGAGAGGAGATCTGCTTTATTTACAAAACAAGAATCACATCATAATGCCACGAACCAGTGGCAACAATCATTGGTAGAGGGATGGCTTCACGAGACCCGCCTCACAAGGGTGCGGGGTTGTCGATCGTGACGTCTGCAGACTCGTCCAGGTTCTTATTCTGATTGATATCCCCCATGGACTCCGTCCGGAATATTGCAGCCCCACTGCCTGCCTTGTTCCGGCTGAAAAGGTTACCATCGATATCCCCCTGCAACATGCAAGCCCGCCCCTTCATTGAGCTTCACACTCTGCTGCCCAGGGGCACAAGGCAGCAGAAGGCTCATGCCAACGAACAAGACTCCAATGACCGAGAGGCGGCACATTTCCTCCCATGTGCATCAGGAGTTTCTGGGCTGCCTCCTCTCCCTCTTGCCTCGCCCCATTCGACTTTCTCCAATCCCTCCCCCTTCCTTTCCCCCTTCCCCTCCCACAAGATTATCAAGCACTGCACTGAGCAGTTTAAGAGGAGTTCACTTGTGTATGAGTGGCAGGTTTGAACATAGCCATGGCCCACGACCCTGTGCCATGGCAAAGACAGGTCAGCCTGAAGGACGACTGGAGGCACTCATTGGTTTGGAGCGAGTCCTGTCAAATGAGAGAGAGAGAGGAGGGGGGTTGGAGTAGGGAGAAGGGGAGAGAGTGGGAGAGGGAGAGGGTGGGGGAGAGAGAGAGAGGCGGGACACACACACACACACACACACACACACACACACAGAGAGAGAGAGAGAGAGAGAGAGGAGAGAGGAGGAGAGAGAGAGAGAGAGAGAGAGAGAGAGAGAGAGGAGAGAGAGAGAGAAAGGACACACACACACACACACAGAGAGAGAGAGAGAGAGAGAGAGAGAGAGAGAGAGAGAGAGAGAGAGAGAGAGAGAGAGAGAGAGAGAGAGAGAGAGAGAGATACGTAGAGAGGGAGAGAGAGAAAGAGGGGGGGAGAGGGGGGTGTGAAGAAAGGGGGATCACACCCATAGCCAGCGTCAGACATGTCCTCTAAGGATCCTGGTATTGTGCCATATCCAGCCCCAAAAGTCAAGTTCCTCGTATTTTGTCATCTCCTATCACTCACACAGGGATGACGGGTGGAGGAGGGGAGAGACCGAGAGTGCGGAAGGGGTGCAGGAGGGAGGGCTAGGGCAGGAGAGGTAGAGAGGGGACGCGGTTAAGTATGTCAGCCTATGCAACAGGGGCGTTTGGGAGGAAGGGCAAGTTTGCAAGAATATCCCAGGACTTGAGAGAATGGGCATACCGCAACATGGGAGTCGTAGATGGCCCCACCCTGCTGGCGAGCCCTGTTGGCTGTGAAGGTTGAGTCCCGGATGTTGCCCGTTGTAGATCCCCTGAAGATGGCCCCCCCAAAGGAGCCCGCATAGTTGTACTCGAAGATGCTGTCATGAATGTCTCCCACTACTCCCTGCTCGCACCATGCCGGCCATGTCACTCTTCTCCCTTGAAGAACATGCACCATTTGCCCAGACCGGTTTCCTTAACCATGTGGATGCGCCCCCCCCCCCCCCCCCCAAAAAAAATATACCCTACCAGACCCTTCCATGCAGACCCATTTGAACCTCGAGAACAACGCCGTCGACACAACAAGCAGAGTAGCGCCCGACAGACACGGACACAGGCCTGCATGGCCTCACAATCACCCTAGGGCGGGTTGCGCGCGGGAGGGCGAGCTCCGCGCATCCGTCCGCGCACGCGCACGCGCACGCGCACACCCGCACGCACACGCGCGCACACACACACACACACACACACAGACACACACACACACACACACACACACACACACACACACACACACACACACACACATGCGCAATTATACTCATGGCCACAGTACTCATGGCTACAGCCCACCCTGAGTCTCTCGTACCGAGGACAATGAGCAAAATGAACATGGGGAGGAGCGAACCTGGGCATAGATGGCCCCCCCCTTGTCGCCCTTCTGAGAGAGGAAGCTGCAGTAGCCGATGTCAGCGTTGCACTGGTTGATCTCCAGGCCCCCGCTGCCCTTGTCTGCCGTGCCATTTGCAACCACGTTGTTGTCCAGGGAGATCTTCTTGATTGCATTCAGCCACAGCGTGCCTCCGTTCTGACCCTTGTTGAATTTGAACGTGTTTGTTGTGATCACGCCTGCCCCCCCCCCCCCCCCCCAGCCCCAAACCCCGGTCAAGACCCAATAATCAGGACAGATCACCTCCATCGTGATCTTCCGACAAGGTTTGCCCTCCTCCTCCTCCTTCGCCCGTCCCCTTCTGGCACTATTCGACCGGGACACGTTTTTTCCCTTCCCCCCCCCCCCCACCCCTCCAAAACAAATTGACCTCTGGTCCCAACATCCGCCAAACAAACGCAATATCCAAGTCAAACAAACGCAATATCCAAGGCAAACAAACGCCTCCATGCGGAGAGACTTCAGGTCAAGTGTTATTGTAGACCCCCGTAACTGGTGCTCTGGCATCCGCAGCAATCCCCCTCCCCACGGGAGGGCAAATTACAGAGGCTTCTCTAAAGGCGCAAGTGCGCTTCTGGATAGCCGTACGTGCGCATTGAAACCGTCAGTTGCTTCAAAAACGTTTGCTCTTCCAAACCCCATCTTGCCTTCGAAGAGCCACTCCCTGCCCCCTCCTCTACTTGTCTCCCCCACCTGACCTCTGCAACTCTGCCATAATCTTCCTTGGTTGAGAAAAGAGGTCCAGAAAATCACATCATCGACACCCAGGGTTGATACCTAGGCAATAATAATAAGCTTTCCAAATGTGATGGCGGGCGCAGGTCCTGACTTGCACGCTTCTGCAGAGACTCACTTGGCCTTGCTTTGAACTGCCATGGCTTTCAACTGTCATGGCTGTGATATGCCTCCAACACATGGCTACCGCACCAGAGACATTGCAAAGGGTGCCGCAAGGGCGAGCTTGCAAGCAGCCTGCCAAACATGTGCCACTACACGCACGTGGGCCCACATGACCCATATGAGGATGAGAACCCCCGTGATAACAAGTCAAAACGCGCCCATCCGCACGCCCAGCCCCCCCCCCAAAAAAAAAACAAACACACAAACAAAAACACGCACCCACACACACGAACGAGAGAGAGAGAGAGAGAGAGAGAGAGAGAGAGAGAGAGAGAGAGAGAGAGAGAGAGAGAGAGAGAGAGAGAGAGAGAGAGAGAGAGCGAGCGACAGCGACAGCCAGAGCGAGAGCGAGAGCGAGCCATCGCACGCGTGCATGCGTGCGTGTGTGCGTGCGTGCGTGTGTGTGTGTGTGTGTGTGTGTGTGTGTGTGTGTGTGTGTGTGTGTGTGTGTGTGTGTGTGTGTGTCATAACGGGCCCGCACCACTACACTGTGTCTGCCAATGCGCGCCGCCTGCCTTCAATGCTCTGTTGTAGGAGTACACATTGCCAATGATGGCTGTGTGGTTGCAGATGTTGAGGTAAATACCACCGCCGTTTGTTCCCGTGTTGTGGACAATTGTAGAGTTTAAGATCTGGATGACGTTGGAGTTCATGGCCGTCACCGCTCCACCTGGGTTCAAATCCCACCAGCATTATGTGAATCTGGCGTGCTTCCTTTTTGCAAGTCAACCCCGTTGGGTCCTCCCCCACAACCCTAGCCTACGCCTAATGAAGCTGTTACTCTACCAGCTATTCCCAAGCCGTCACACAGTCTCCAAGATTGTGGATTCTTCGGCGGAAGCCCTCCAAAAGTTCAGATCCCCTGTAGAAAGCAGTACATGCAGTGCTTGACATTCGTTAGTCAATAGTGCTTAATTTGTAAAACTAGCCAAGCCCTAAACTCCATGCACAGGCAGCAGCACCTCGCCTCAATGTTTCTACCCACAAAGCAGACCAAAGCACTTCACTTCTTAGACCTCCCCTATCTTTCTAGCCACCCAGGAATATATTGCAAGCAGGGTGGTTGACGTTCCACCACAAAAACACGAAGGAACATGAGACACGTCAAGCACACGTGTGGGGCACAGCACACCAGTCTACCGTGGTGCCCACTGCCTTACCCAGGGGTGAATGATAAAATGCCCTGTCCAGCAAACTGCTGAGACGCTCTGGAAATCATCTAGTGCTGCTAGGCTGCGTGCATCCCCTCCTCCCTTCCCACCCCTCATCTCCCTGTGTGCATCCCCCTTCTCCCTTCCAGTGCCATCTCCCTTCCCCCATCTCTGTGGGTGTCTGGATGGGTCGAGAGAGAAGAGAGCGGCGAAGGGAGAGGAAGGGTGGGAAGGAGGGGACAGAGTGGGACCTGGTTTGTGAAGACATGTGCGTTTGCAGGTCTGCATCAAGCCGCTCTCTTTTAACGACTCGGTAAAGACACAAGCCACCATTCCGGCGGTCCCCCCCCCCCCCACCCCCGCCTGAGGGGGCGGGCAGGGACACTGACACGGCACCTCAAGATCTGGGAGAGAGAGAGAGAACGCTCACTCCCACGGGAGTAGAGAGAGCAAGTGCGGGAGTAGATAGAGGTAATGCGTGAGTAGAGAGCGCGCATCCGGGTAATGAGAGAGCGAGTGCGGGAGTAGAGAAAGCTGGCAAGTGAGTAGAGATCGCACGTACGGAAGTTGAGTGAGCGAGTGCGGGGGTAGGGAGAGCGAGTACGGGAGGTGTGAGGGGTTTGAGGGAGGGAATCTAGCAGGGGCGATGCAGCGAGAAAGCAAGTCCAGCATGCTCCTTGGCAAAACTCTAAGCAAAACCCTAAAGAGGCGGGAAGGTCGGGGAAGTCAAGTTGTGCGCGCACCCTCCCCTCGGCTGGTGTTGTTGAGGAAAGTGGTCCCGTTCACAATGAGGGAGGAGTTCCAGAGGTTAAGAGCTCCTGCCTGCCCTCCGTAGTTGTTGGTGAAGGTGCTGTCCAGGATCTCCAATATGGTGGACTCATTGGTGTGTATGCATCCAGCTGCATCACAATTTAACCATTCAGTCCTATGGCACCCCATCAGCCCTCCCCAAGAACACCCTCCCCCCTCCCCCAGGTTTCCCCAGCAATCGGTCGTGGTCGAGCAATGCTGTTAAGGGGTTGGAGCCCCTTCCTCCTCATGGCATATCCCCAATGAAAGCTCGCATCACCAGGAGCCAGAGCACTTCCAACCCCCCCCCCCCCCCCCCACACACACACACACACACACACACACACACACACACACACACACACACACACACACACATCCTTTACCCTTTACCCCGGTCTCAGCTGGCATGTGCATCCTTACCCTTACCCCAAGCTCAGGTGCATGCGCAATCTTGCCCTTCCCCCATGCTCAGCAGGCGTGAGCAACCTTACCCTTACCCCAATCTCAACTGCCATGCCCATGCCTTGCCCAAATCTCAGCTGCCATGCCCATCCTGCTCAACCCAATCTCACCTGGCTTGCACGTCCTATCCCTTACCCCAATCTTGGTTGCCGTGCGCAGCCTTACCCTTACCCCAAACGAGCTCTCATCCTGCCCAAACGAGCTCTCATCCTCGCTAACCCTTTTGCTCTCAGCTGCCATGCACATCCTTGCCCTCATCCACGGCTTGACTGCCAGGCAATCCCTGCCCATACTCCTATTCTGACTGCCCGCGCTGATTCTTCCCGCTACCGCAGCCGCTGGGCATCGCAGGTCACTGCCACGCCCATCTTCGGCTTACCCTACTCTGATGATCTGCACTCCCATCCTGGTCATAGCCTCACTCTTGCCAAACCCTTGCACCCATGCCTGCATTCGCTCGCATAACCCTGCCGCCAGAGTGATATTGCCCCCGACCTCACTGCCATTTCAGCAACCCTCTGTCCCATCGAACAACTCCCATTTCCCAAACTGGCCGTTGCACAAATGCTGCCCATGGCATCACCCTCTCAACTCATAGAGCTTTCGCAAACCGGCCTTGGCACGAATGGTGCCCATCCATTACCCTCTCAACTTACAGAAATTCCCAAACTGGCCCAGTGGTAGTGGCCAGGTCAGGCAAGGATTTGCCTTGGCAAAGTGCTGTCCACTTGCCCACCAGGCCACGGTGGGCGCTTTGCCCGGTGTGTGCAAAACTCCGCAAATGGGGCCTTGGCCTGGCCTGTGGTAGTCGCCTGGCCAGTAGTGGCCTGGCCTGGCCGTGCCTTGGTTTGAGGATTCCCCTCCACCCGTTCAGAAGGCAAGAACTAGGCACTTTGCCTGGTGGTGGGCCACGTATTCCACCTTGCTACATCGGCCATGACCCTTTGCCTGGTGTTCGGGCAACATGTTCGGCCTTGGTAGATCGGCCATGACCCTGGGCCCTGGTGTTGGGCAACATATTTGACCTTGGTACATCGGCCATGACCCTTCGCCTGGTGTTCGGCCACACATTCGATCTTCAATACATCGGTGCAGAGACGGAGCGGACGATGATGCCCTGATCGAGGATGGGGGGAGGCAGCGAGAGAAAGACGAGGACCGGGAGGAGGGGGGAGGAAGAGGAGACAAGGAGGACAAGCCTGGACGGAAGGAAGGAAGAAGGGAAGAAGATAGATGGAAAAAGCCTGAGAGCGCATGCTCAAAACGGTATCGGACAGGGGGGCCAAACCTGCGGAGTTGTTGTTGGCAACGAAGGTGCTGTTCATCAGGGTGACCCGCATGTCTGAGAAGGTGATGGCGGCCTTGCCCATGTACGCCAGATTCAAAAAGAAGCTGTTTTCAATGCTGATGTCCTGACCTCGGATCTCCACAGTGCCTCCAGGCAGCTGCACCTCCTTGATGTAGTTCACCCCTACAGCCCCGCCCCAAAACTTCAATTACGCGCGGTTCTTCCATTCACAGCCTCCCGTTCTCACATCTACTTGCTCCTATTCTGCCATGCTCCGCTCTCCCATCCACATGCTCGCTCCTCCCATGTACTTGCCTCTTTTCTTCCATGCTCCCGCTCCTACCATTTACATGCTCATCTTCTACCATTTACTTGCTCGTTTTCCTTCCGTCTACTTGCTTCTTTTCTTCCACGCTCCCCTTCCTACCATTTACAAGCTCCTCTTCTAGCATTTGCACACTCCTGTTCTTCCATCTTCGTGCTGCCCCCGTGCTCCCATCTACATGCACCTCTTCTTTTGATTACTCAAAGAGCGGCCCAGTGGGGGGAGGGGCCGGCCACCTTTACGCTGAAATGCCTGGGTGTCCGCCACCGGCCTCAAAAGCCACTGAAATCAAGCTTTGGGGCCTAGTCATGTGATCACACACAGGAGATCCCTTTCTCTGCTGCGGAGGGCCACAACGATGTGGTGACGGTGCAGTCTGAAGGAGCATGGCCTGGATCTGAGAACCCAGGAGCCGTACAACCGCATGATACCTTTCGCAGTATTTTAAATGCTCTAGTGAATGTAATGCAATAACCCCAACCCTTCAGTAGGACTGCTGCTTCTCACCGCTCCATCCTATGTCTCAGCAACTCCTCCAATCCCCTCACGGAGGGACATGCAACTCCCCATTCGCCCAAGCGGTACCTCCTGAACTCTCCAAGGCCCTGATAGTTCCAATCACTGTAAGGACCACCCTCACGCCCTCACCAACGACACAACGCTCCCATCTAACTAAAGCGGTACTCTCACACCCTCTTTCACTCCACTCACAATCGCCAGGACAGAAACCTCAAATCCCGTCCTCCGACATGGGACTCAGGACCGCCAAAATGCGGTACGCTCCCGCCCTTGTTCGTTGACATGAGCCTCAAGATCCCAGAAAATGGCCACTACCCCCCCGTCCTCCGCAAAATGACACTCACAACCACCAGAAGTCAGAACTCTGACGCCCTCTCTGTTGACATGATGCCCACAACCATGATTCAGGTATAATCAAGGTGTACGTCTGGAACCCAAAAATCCCCCATTACAACCCTCTCAGAGGGTGTTGCGGCACGCTTGGCTTTCAACCTTATTTCCTCAAGTCCCCCCCCCCCCCACCCACCCACCCACACACAACACACCTCTTCTCCTGAACCCTCCACTCTCGAAGAAGCCACACCCTTCTGCTTCTCACGTCGTCGATTCCATTCCCCCCCCAGGGGGGGGGGGAACAAAGATGGCCACCACCAAGGGATGCAAGCCCCTCTACCCACAACCACCATCTGTCCTGCAATTCAAGTGCCTGCTGGGAAGGTATACTCCTGGCCCAGAGTCCGTGTCATCCCCCTTGAAGCCCCATTCTTTTCTGGCGACCACCTCCAACCCCCTCCCCCCATTTCCTGCAGTCCTGCAAGCCTGGTGTCCGGCATGCTGACAAGGAGCTTCGGCTCCTCCACTGGTTGTCCCTTGGCATGAACACTGGCTTTGCGCCTCCTCGAGCCGCTTGCCACACACCTAAAGTTTCCGAAAGCCGACTGGAGGAAAGCAGTTCACGCCAACATGGTTTAGAATCGATGGTTTGTAAGACCCTCCCCCCCCACCCCCCCGCACCAAAAAAAAGTGGTGGGGAATTCGTCCCTTCTCCCGGGGGGAAAGAAACCCGGCTCCCAGACTCATTCTGTCAGTGAAACAGTCGCACACAAAACCCATTCAGAGTGTACGAGGGGAGGAACCACTTGTTTCAAGACAACACTGAAGACTTGTCATCCTCTCCCTGCTCTCTGAGCCTCCCGTACGGTTTCCAACGCCCACCCACGTCCCTCCTGACTCTCTGCCGAGATTCCGTACAGTTTCCAAAGCCCACCCACGTCCCTCCTGAATCTCTGCCAAGAATCACAAACCAGATTACTTTGCCGTACCCCTGAAAGTGGAGGCGAAGGGCTCCAGGGCGGGTCCCCCGTGGATGGTGAGTGCCTGCGGTCCCCTGCAGTTGATCATGCAGGTAACCAGCGGTCGGTTTCCCGGATTGATAGATCGCCCAGGAGCTGCTGAGAGACTCTGTACCAAGTCCGGGGTCGGCCCTGCCACAACCACGGCCCACAAAGTCAGTAACTGCTCCATCAGGTCGACGATCTCTAGATAGCACAACTTCCATGAGGTGTGGCAGCATGTCCACACGTATGGGTGAGAAGCAGCGTGCGCAGTCGCGCGTATAAACTTGCCAGTCCCCCCTCCCCTCACACCCCCCCCCTCGGGCTGTGGGCTGGGGTTGTGTGTGTGTGTGTGTGTGTGTGTGTGTGTGTGTGTGTGTGTGTGTGTGTGTGTGTGTGTGTGTGTGTGTGTGTGTGTGTGTCCCATCCAGTCTCCCAAGCTTTTCACTTACACCCATGATCCATCACTCCCATACCATTCCTCACCCCCCCCCCTTCTCTCTCTCGCGCGCGCACACACACTCGCCCCCCCCCCTCTCACCCACAAAAACTCTCGCACCCCCGCGCTGTGTGGAATTGAAGCAGGGGATAGGCGGTGGGCAGCTTCCCACGCCTGCATGACGTGGGTGAAGAGGTGGACATGCCACCCAGCCACCTCCATGCAAAGCCAGGAACCCCACATTGCAAAAAGCGATGGCAGAAAACTTGCCGCTTTTGTACATTGGGGTTTTGGCCGGGCAACTTTTTTGGTTGTGATTACACTGCTCCAGAACCCCTGTCCGGTATCTCTTCATTTCCACATACATGTGTGCCACACTCTGAGATGCTTCTCTTACAATCTCCACTCCCACCATCCCTTTTCAGTGGGAAACATACAGCCTTAAAAATTCACTTTGTCAAAGGCAAGCAATTGAGATAGGACACTTGAATAATTTCCCGAGTGCCGCAAAACACTCCACAGGGGGTTAGTTGTTGAACCTCAAAACTCCTTGGACTCAACAGCAACCTCCGAGAATTAGTGTGTACTTGGAGGGCCATAGTAAACAAATGTGTGAATCAAGGTTGTGCTGTTGCCGTCCAAAGCCGCTTCGAGAGAGGTCCAACTGCCCAGATTCCCATTTAAGTCCACCCTCCTCGGTCGCGATCTTCTACATCTTCCAACGTCAATGCTTTGCTCAAAACTATCACATTGCCCCCCTATAAGACCTGAGTGCGAGTCGCAGTCCAAATTCCAAATATTTAAGCTCGTTATGTTTCGGTACCGACTCCCAAAGGTGCGAAGCCAGGGGAAACGGCGTTAATGCTTGACGAAAGTACGTTCAATACGTCACACCTTGCATGATCATTTCACAGACTGTTCGACTGTAATCTCTTGCTACTCTGTTTTCGTTTAGTGATCCACTCTCTGGTCTGTCGGACGTTGGCAGCCCGTGTTCATCTTCCACCGGTCCTGAAGTCGCGCAGCGTCCAGAAATTGCAAGCAGCATCAAAGTGCATACACTCAAAATCATTTTCGTTTTCATTGGACGAAAGTCTGCCTGGGCGCAACGCGCCCTGTCCTCGTCGGTGCCCTCGCCCGTCTGATCTGGTCGATTCTGTACAACAACCCCTTTTCCCCGTTCAAGAAGAAAGCTAACGATTCCCACGCCCAAGTTTTCTGCCTTCGAAAGACTTTTAAATTTTCTCAAAAGGCTGCATAAGCCGTTTATGGAGCAATACTGGCATGTGGCCCGTGGGCTCGGCTAGATTGAAAATTTTCGCGTGAACCGAAACATCCGTCGACCGTGCGATTAATCTTGATCATTCCATCAAATTGTGGCCGGTCATACCTCCGCCGACACCCGGCGTGCCCTTGCTACACCCCCTGGAAATTTAGTTGAGCCTGAAACAAATTTCTCATCAAATTTCCCGTCGCTGTTGCATTCCTGGGAACCCATTGCCGAGGATTGCCTATTCGGCACCCCACACGGCCCCAACTACCTCAGGCCAACCTAGGACACGATCCCCTAATCCCCAGGTACGGCTATTGCCGAGGAACGTTAAGGATAATAGCACCGCTGACAAGGCTATCCATTCCGTATGCTTTCCAAGTGGTCCACTGGGTGTTATTGGTTAACTGCTAATTGTTGCCAGGGTGGACTTGGTCTGCAAATAAGAGCTCAAACAGCTCTTGCAACTTGTTGACCTCTACCACGGCCGCCGCTCCTGTGGGTGTGCTCTGTCAGGACTTCAATTCTGTACATGGTGCTGAGGACGCCATGCGTGTAAATTGAACTTGCGATTCTCTGGCTCGTACTGCTTGTATTGATCAGAAGAGCCGACCTCCTTATCCTTACCTTTGTCGTTTTCGCCGGACGTTCCGCCGCCAGGTTTTTATATCACCGCACCTTCAACCAAGGTCTCAATTTATCGCATCTTAGTTTTTTTGGAAGTGCAGTTTCTAAAGATGAGAAACGGAAAGTTGTACAATCACTCTCATCCTTGTCTTGCAGCAAGCCCACGTTAAACTTACCCACTCTTGCGAAGATTGTTGGGAAAATCTTACCAAATATTTTCTGTTCGTGCACTTGCATGCAACAAATCCTTCGCCCTCGTTCAGTCTGTGATGTTGCAAGGCAGGCTGTGATGAATCTGTTCTTAACTCCCCAGTGGTTGCATGCTTGGAATTTTACATCACTGGCAATGAAATGTGTTTGCTGCTTCTACTGTGGGCTAGGCATGGTGGCATGAGTCCACCTTGTCCACATATCACTTGGTGTATGACCTTAAAGGAGGTTGACTCGGACACATCGACAGCTCAGCAAGCCCTTGCTCCCCTAGCTCTCCTGCAACCAGCTGCAGTGCATCAAGACATAAGTACGACGGGTCTCTTGGCCAAGCGCTTCTATAGTTCAAGGAAACAGGATCCTACAAGAAGCTAACAGCATAACAATCTCCTCTGAAGGAAATGGGGTGGGCACATGGTCTCTAGCCGTGTAACTAGATTAGCAATTAGGTTAGCTTGTAACTAGATTAGCAACTAGATAATGCTTGTAAGTAGATGTAAGTAGATCAGTTTGTATGCAGGCACGTGCCATCGTCCAACCCAACAAGCTGGGTTTATATTCAGCTGCGGCTATGAGGGCACTGGTAACTGCCCTGCGACCAAGGCTGCCCCTCTTGCGATCACAGCCGCACAGCCCCTGGCTTTTCACACCAGCCAATAAAGCTGGCAGGGCAGGGGGAGCAGGCAGGCCCTGCAGCTACACCCTCTCAGGGCAGCGCGAATTCATAGCCACCAGATCGTCAGCAGGCCAATATGACTACACAGGTAAACGGCCTTTGCAAGGCCACTGCTCCCCGGATGGGGGCTCTTTTCTCTTGTAGAGCCCAGATTGGAAAGGTGCCAGCTTCTGAGGAGCAATAGCACCCTCATAGACTTTTCTCCAATGGAGAGACTGAGCTTTGGCAAAGGTAATAGCCGGCGTCGTTGTTACAAACAGAGAAGGCGTGTCTCTGCCAATGACATGTGACTCTGTCAAGTCGCCACCCAGGGAGTCTGGTGGCAGCGCTGAGCTGGCATACCTGTTGTTTGGTACTGAGCAGCTGCGGTACTGAAGGCAACACCAAGGTACTGAGCAGCAGCTGCGGTACTGAAGGCAACACCAAGGTACTGAGCAGCAGCTGCGGTACTGAAGGCAACACCAAGGTACTGAGCAGCAGCTGCGGTACTGAAGGCAACACCAAGGTACTGAGCAGCAGCTGCGGTACTGAAGGCAACACCAAGGTACTGAGCAGCAACTGCGGTACTGAAGGCAACACCAAGGTACTGAGCAGCAGCTGCGGTACTGAAGGCAACACCAAGGTACTGAGCAGCAGCTGCGGTACTGAAGGCAACACCAAGGTACTGAGCAGCAGCTGCGGTACTGAAGCTGGTGGGCGAAGCCCCCGTTCCCGTGCCCTACCCCCCGCCCCCTCTTCACCTTCCCTCCTCCATCTTCTTCATCGAGGCGTTGCTCTTCTTCATCGAGGCGTTGCGCGGAAGCATGAGGAGAGGGAGGTGGGGAAGGGAGAGGAGGGGTACATGCCCAACTTCCAGCAAGATACCCATGGGGAATGTCCTTGGCGCCCCTCAACACACCACAATTAGTAATTTACCCCGGGTGTGCAAGTGAAAGGGACATACGAGAAGAACTTCAAGGTGGTTGAAATCGGAAAGCCGGAGTCGGGCTTTTCCATCCCTCGCTCAAAACACTGAAACCTCTGGAAAAACGCTGAAGGCCGCCCCCCGCCCAAAAACCTCTGGGAAAACACTGAAACCTCTGGGGATAACACGACACCTGGGCAGAGTGCGAGCGCTGGCGGTGGGGTCGTAACAGAGGGACCGATGAATGTGGGGGTGGGGTGGGGGGGGGGGGCGCTCTACCGGACCAAGATGTTTCAGATTGAACCATTTCAATCTGAAGTGGTCCAGCGACCATTTTTCCTCCCCCCCCCCTCCTCATCCTCCTCCTCCTCCTCCTCCTCCTTTTCCTTGTCATTCACCCTCACACACTTTTCAGCTGGTAGTGGGCTGCTGGTTGCAGCCAATTGCCTGAGTTGGGACTGTTGGGGGGACTGGATGGCAGGAGGAGAGACATCTGCTGCTCCCGAAACAAAAAGCATTTTCGTGAATAACCTGCCATTTGACTACACGTAAGACCCGGCTGCTCGCTAGATAGCATATTTTGTATCCGTCTTCATGCTGCTGCATCGCTGTTGTTCACCGTGCAGGACTGTTTGGGACACGTCTTCAAGTTTTTATGTTTTTTTTTTTCCCAAGTGGTTGAGTTGGATACTAGGTCACTGGTGGGCAAACGTCCCGTTTTGGAGACCAAGCCGTACCCGAGAAGGTCAAGAGGGTTTTTTATTATTTATATTTAGGGTTTTTTATGGAGAATGCAGAAGGTTTGAGGCAAGCAAGAACACAAGCGTCGGCTTTCAATTTTAAGAAATGTCCACATTCTTCATCTTTATGTCTACAATCTTCATTTTAGTCTGTGCTTTGCCTCCATCAATGTTTTTCTAGTCGGTATATGTCCCAAAATGATTATTACTATCTCCTTTACAAGTGGGAAAAGTCCCAAGCGGTCGCCCCTCTCATCTGCGGGGAGAAGGTGGGGCCCTGCAAGGGGTAAAAGGCCCTTGAGGTCTTCCTTCTCCAGATATTTAGTACTTTAGAAGAATCTTCATGCCGTGCATATTATGTTGAACTACAGCACATTAAGTTTGCATTGTTTGCTTAAGGGATAGGCTTTGTATAGAGTCTGGACTGCTGCACATCTTGTCCCTATGCCGGGGGAATTGTGTCATGCTTATTCATACATTTATCGATGAAGCACATCTACAGTCATCATCATGTGACTCGTGCTCATGTGCGCATGGACTGGCGCAGGCACGTGTGAGCCTCTCGCCCAAATGTGCAGTGCTCTCACGGCTGGCTCCTTCATGAAACTGTGAAACTAAAGGCCGTTTTTTGTTGTTGCAGGTCGGACGACTTGAAAGATCACTTTGGGAGCGCTGGGAATGGTAAGCATCATTTGGCCCTTGTTTGTGACCCTTTTTTGTGATGTGAGGGGCTACGACACTCTCAGTGTGTGGCAGCGACCCTCGCTACACCTGACTACAATCACTGTCAGTATGTGGCAACATGCACGTTCCTATCGGCAACAACCCTCTCTATATCTGGCACCAAACTCCTCAGTATGTGGCAACATGCCTCTCAATACATGCTTACAGCCCTCACCTAGAGCTGGCAACAACCCCCTCAGTATATGGCAACACGCCTCGCAATATGTGACAACCCCCTAAGTATTTTTGGTAACATGCGACTAGTCTAAGATTTAGCAGTCCTCTCTCTATATCTGGCAGCAATGCCCTCAGTGTGTGGCAACACGCTTCTCAGTAAATTGCAGCAGCCCTCTTGCCGGCCTCGCAACCCCCTCCATCTCACGGGCAGCCATTTTCTGGATGCAACAGGTGCCTATCAATATATGGCAACAGCCCTCTTAAATGGCATATATCAATATATGGCAACAGCCCTCTAAAATGGCATACATCAATATATGGCAACAGCCCTCTAAAATGGCATACATCAATATATGGCAACAGCCCTTTTAAATGGCATACATCAATATATGGCAACAGCCCTCTTGAATGGCATGTATCAATATATGGCAACAGCCCTCTTAAATGGCATACATCTATATATGGCAACAGCCCTCTTACACGGCATGGTGACAACCCTCTAGTCTCTCGGGGCAATATCCTCTCCAGATGCCCAGGCACAAAGCCCTCTCGTTGTTGTGTAAGCAGGCCTCTTGATGTCATGGCACCATCTCTCGGAATGTCATGGCACTACCGCTTCTGATGTCGTGGTACCGTCCCTCAGAATGTCACGTCGCAAGCCTTTCTAATGTCATGCCAACATCTCTCAGGATGTCATGACACTAACCCTTTTGATGTCATTGACATCTCTCGGAATGTCACGGCGCAAGCCCTTTTGATATCATGGCATGGACCGTCCTGATGTCATGGTACATCAGCACAATTCTCTGTATGTCGTTACATCAGCACAATTCTCTGGATGTCGAGGCAACAGCGCCTCTTAATGTCGTGCCACCCGCTAAATGCAGTGACATCTACCCGCCTCCCTCCCTCCCCCCTCCCCCCAGGTCCCTCCCTCCCTCTATTTTAGAAGCCGCCATTGGTTGCTGCCGGATGGGGTCGGGAATTGTGGGCTGATTGGGCTGGGAGGGCTTTGCAGTGGTCAGTGCTCGGGTGCTTGCGGGCAGGGACGCCAGCAAGGTGCTGTTCCCTTTTGGTCGTCCCTATTCCCCCCCTGCCTTTCTAAGCAACCCGGCGTGGACCCGCGGAATGAAGTGATTTGTTCCCCCCTTTGTTTGCATGCACGGGCGTGCCTGGATGCGCACGCGCGCTCGCGCACGTGTGTGTGTGTGTGTGTGTGTGTGTGTGTGTGTGTGTGTGTGTGTGTGTGTGTGTGTGTGACAGTGAAGGGGCTGTGCGCATAGGTGTGTGTGTGTGAGTGTGTGTGTGTGTGTGTGTGTGTGTGAATGTGTGTGTGAGTGAAGGGGTTGTGCGCATGAGAGTGTGTGTGTGTGTGTGTGTGTGTGTGTGTGTGTGTGTATGAGAGAGAGAGAGAGAGAGAGAGAGAGAGAGAGAGAGAGAGAGAGAGAGAGAGAGAGAGAGAGAGAGAGAGAGAGAGAGAGAGAGAGAGAGAGGGGGGGGGTGTGTGGAGGGAGGGAGGGAGGGAGGGAGGGAGCACAATATACCTTGGACCTCTCAGATATTGGCAATAGGATAGAACTGAGTGCGGGGCGTGTTTTGTATGGTATGACTGCAACCTTTATGTGTAGAGCCAGGCTCCAACAGCAGGACTGAGGTATGTCCCTGGGTGCAGCAGGGATGCGGAGTGGTGGAGTTTGAGACGGCGGAGGAGGCATCAAAAGCAATCGACACCCTCAATCAAACCTCAGTGAGTGCACAGCCCGTCACTCATCCGTCGCTTGTGTGTGTGTGTGTGTGTGTGTGTGTGTGTGTGTGTGTGTGTGTGTGTGTGTGTGTGTGTGTGTTGTGTTGTGTTGGGGTGTGTATGTTGTGTGTGTGTGTGTGTGTGGATGTGCGTGTGTGTGTGTGTGTTGTGTTGTGTTGGGGTGTGTATGATGTGTGTGTGTGTGGATGTGGGCGTGTGTGTTGTGTATGTTGTGTGTGTGTGTATGGATGTGCGTGTGTGTGTGTGTGTGTTGTGTGTGTGTGTGTGTGTGTGTGTGTGTGTGTGTGTGTGTTTGTATGGGTAAGTGTATGAGTGTGTGTGTGTAAGGGGGTGGGGGGGGGGGGCTGTGGCTGAGCCTCCCTGTCTTTGGCCTTGAAATAGGCATCACGGTCGGCCTTTACACAAAAGCATCGCCCTGTGATCATTGTGTAAGGATTGGCATGTGGGCCTTACCTGAGCCTTCCCATATGAGCGTATGTGTGGCAATGGTGAGCTGTACCTAAGCAAGGCCATGTGAGCAATATGTGTGGATGGCCATCCTGTGCTTCAGCCCTCCTTTTCTTGGGTCTCAAAACCCAAGCATGACCATACCACCTTTCTTGGGCCTGGCCGTTTGAGCAATTTGCCAAAGGATGACAATGCAGTGTTCGAAGGGTTTCAAAGACATGGCCGTGTGGGCCAGATCTCAGCATTTCCCTGCAGTGTTTTGACTTATCGAAGGCGTGCCCGTGTGAGCTAACACAAAGCAAGTCCATGCAGTGTTTGAGGCTTTCAAAGGCATGGCCGCGTGGCCCAGCTCCAAGAAAGTCCATGCAGTGTTTGAGGCTTTCAAAGGCAAGGCCGTGTGAGCCACGTCCTGAGCATGGCCATGCTGTGTTCTGGGCTTCCGCGCCTCTCAGGGGCCCCCACGTGAGCATGGCGGAGGGAGAGGTGCGCAGGTGGGGGGCCGCAGAATCAGCGTCCGGGAGGACCGCGGGAGGGCCCGGGCGCCCGGCGGGCAGCGGTTCGGGGGGAATTTCCAGCGGGAGGATGGCGGAATGCGACAGAGGGGCGCCGGCGGAACGCAGGACTGGTGGGATGGTGGGGGTGAGGGAACGGAGCCGTATTCAAGCCCTGGGGATGATGGATGGTCGGGCGGGGGCTTTGCACGGGGCGCCCGCTCCAGGGATTCTGGCGGGCGGTACGATTCCAGCGGAGGCCAGTCCCGCAGGGGCCCCAGAGACAACGGATGGGGGGGCGGTGGCTCGGGGAGGTCCCCCCCTCCGGGAGGATATGTCACTGGGTGCGCACCTCGACATTGAACGAGCAAGAATTGATTTCACCATCACAAGCAGTGTGTGTACTGCCACAAGCAAATGCTTGTACTGCCACAAGCAAATGCTTGTACTGCCACAAGCAAATGCTTGTACGGTCACAAGCAATGCTTTTACCGTCACTCGGCAGTTCAGAAGCAAAGTACCCATTGTTGCGTGAGGTGTTTTTGGCGGGAGGTGGGTGTGAGAGGGTTGCCTCGCATAGTGGTGGCCAGACCGCGAGTTGGAGCGTGTAAGCGTTTGCTGTTTTCGGCGAGTTTAGGCGAGATAGGCAGGATGGAAAACAAGCACACTTGCAATTTTTTGAGGCAAGACGGTGAGGGTGTGAACGGTTGGTGGGGAGGTGAGGTTAGGCATTTAAACTTTGGGCTAATCAGCCAGCAGCGTTTGCATGTGGGGGTTGAGGCCAGGCTGTCAGAGCGGAAAATGTGTTTCCACCTGCAACTAAGGAATGACAGTTCGTGTGCAGACGCTCTGCATGCGAACTGTCACCCAATTGCATCATGTACCCAGTTTTCTCCCTTTCTTTCGCCCGCCCCCTTTTGATTTGTTCTCATGATTGTAATAAATAGAGAACACTGGTTTAAGGAGGAGAAGACCACGTGCTTGTCAACCTTATGGTGTGACTTGCTTTAAGAGCACGGCACGCAGGCTTGTAAAATATATGGGCCAACGGGGCCCAGCTGTCATGTAGGCAACACAGTTAAGTGCGTAACCCCTGTCTGCATCCAGAAGCTCGAAGCAAGACCGTCAAAAGCCCTCGTCTGGATCCGGAAGCTGAAGCAAGGCAGTCAAAAGCACTCGTCTGGATCCGGAAGCTGAAGCAAGGCAGTCAAAAGCATGATTAAACTTTTCCGGACATGCTTGGTTTCTGATGCAACAACAACAACAATTCTCCTATCAGGTTTTTAGCCTTTTCTGTTGCCGGGGTGCATGTTCAGGAACAGGGTGTTTGTGGGCAACCTGAGCTACGAAACGTCGTGGCAGACGCTGAAGGACTTCTTCAGGCAGGCAGGCGAGGTTACGTACGCTAAAATCCTGGAGGTACATCCCTGCGCGTCTCTCTCATGTTGCTGCATGCGAGTGTGTGCCCCTGCTTACCTGGGTCTTGTTGTACAGGGTCCTGCATTGTGTGTGTGTGTGTGTGTGTGTGTGTGTGTGTGTGTGTGTGTGTGTGTGTGTGTGTGTGTGTGTGTGTGTGTGTGTGTGTGTGTAGGGGGGGTGGGATTGGGGTGGGGTTGGGTTGGGGGAATTGACTTGTCATCCGCACTTAAGCATGTTAAAGCCAGAGGAGTATGTTGTTGGAGCCAGAAAGCATAGCCTAGACGGTAGGGGAGCTTTACACGTTCAATCTGTGAGGCGGGTCTGTCTAATCTTGTCAAGGATGTGTTCTGTGTCCAATCAAGCGTTTGATGGCACCCTACATGCCGATGATTACATCCTCAAAAGCTTTCACAGTTGCTGACGCATGTGTGAAGAAGAAACGTACTGATGAGGCTTGGGTGCTTCAGAAATCATTCCCAACATGCTGTTTGTTTGCACATGAAGGATGCTGTTTGCGCATTTGCCAGTGCCAGACTGTCTGTTTTTCACATCTACGACGCTCCACAGGATGAGCTCGCATGTTTGGCATATATTTGATGTTCATACCACGAGGCGATGTGTTTGGCGCATCTAGGACGCTTCAAAGCATGAGGCCGTATGTTTGGCACGTGTACCATGTTTTGCAGCATGAGGCCGCATGTTTGGCACATGCGCAATGTTTTGCAGCATGATGCCATATGATTGGCACATGTACAATGTTTCGCATCATGAGGCCGCATCTTTGGCACGTGTACGATATGGTTAACAGCAGGCAAGACGTCAAATAGGTGGTATGTGTAAGCAAAGCAGGTGTGGAACATGAGGCGCCTAGGCAGATGGTGCGTACCGCCAGCAATAAGAAAACTTCGTCGACTCTAGGGGCGGCCAAGTGTTGTCACAGGAGACAAAGGGATTTTGGGGTGGTGGGGGAGAAGGGATTTTGGGGTGGCGGGGGAAGGGGATTTTGGGGTGGCGGACATAGGGCTTGCATTCCATGCCCTATCTCCGCCAAGAGCCACAAAGTGCTGCAGTAGCCCCTTATCCAACGGCGTCTATCAAGAGCTCAAAGTTGCAGTCCTGTTTGTACCGTGTACAGGGCAGAGAAGAATGTTCGAGGGGCTGCAGCATCTTAGCAGATCGCAAAGTTGTGGGCGTGTTTGTCCCGTATATTAAACTGAGAAAACGACATTCGAGGGTCAGAATTGTCCATGATCGGGACAATGTTGTCCCGATTATTGACGAGAGAGAGAGAAGGATGTTCATGCGGATTGTTTGTCCCCTTCATACTTTGATAATTCCAAGATTTGTAGTTTTAAGTTTTAAAAGGATATTTACCGGGCTAGTTTTCCCGATAATGATGCGAGAGAACGATATTCATGGTGCTAGCTGTCCCGGGTGTGGAAACGGGAGAAGGAAATGTGTCCATGGGTCCAGTAT
>KV908470.1:322759-325259 GCA_002005505.1 Botryococcus braunii | reverse complement strand
GTGTCGGCGGGCACAGGTTCTTTTTCGCGGGCTGCCCTACAGCACCACTGCTGAGGATCTGCAAGCCCTGGTCGGGGACAGTGCAGCCCATGTGGAGATTGCGACTGCTTTAGATGGATCCTCCAAGGGCTTCGGGACGGTCCGCTTCGAAACTGTAGAAGCCGCTGAGCAAGCAATTGTGGTTAGCTCCTGCCATGTTGTGTGTGTGTGTGCGTGTGTGTGTGTGTGTGTGTGTGTGTGTGTGTGTGTGTGTGTGTGTGTGTGTGTGGTTGTGTAATGGGGGGACTGCATCTGGGTGTCTGTCCGCAAGCTGTGTTCGGTGTCGGGACACCCCGCCCCATTGGCATATGTAATCCCAACCGGGATATGTACTGTTCATTTGTGTGCTGCACACAGGCTGGCTTGGCAGGCCAACCGAGCCCCCGGGTCTCAAGCTCTTGGAGATGCAAGGGGCGTCTTTGTTTAAAAATCTTTGAGGGTGACCTCTGTGGGTGCTTCCATGTGCTGTGTAATGTGCCTGAGGCTTGCATGCCGCCGAGCGAGATGCTGAGTAATGTGGGGATAGGCTGGAAAGTAGGAAGGGAAGGAAAGTAGGAAGGGAAGGATCAGCGCTGTTCCTGAAGGAGCTCTCAGGAGTCTGAAGATGCCTTTGCGTGGAACTGGCAGGAATTCCGGAGTCTGAAGGTGTTTTTTTTTTTTTTTTTTTTTTTTTTTTTTTTTTTGGGTGGGATTGGAAGCTTTGGGGGCCTGAAGGTGATTTTGTGTGGCAATGGCAGGACTTTCAGAGGTCTGGAGGTGTTAGACGTGGCAACGGCAGAAATTCGGGAGTCTGAAGGTGTTGGATGCAGCAATGGCAGGGTTTCGGGAGTCTAAAGCTGATTCTGTGTGTGGCATTTCCAGAAATTCGATCAGATGATCTATCAGGAGCGACTGCTGCGTGTGACGTTTGACAAGTTTGCCTGAGTCCGGATCAGTCAACCGTCCCCGTCACCTTCAAGGGCAGTGAGACAGCACTGCACTCCACTCCAGGTCAGCCGTGGGTGATCAAAGTGGAGGTTTTGTGCGAGCCATTAGGCACTTGCTGCCACAAGGAGGATAAGATGGCCACATCAGCATGCCACGTCGGCCAGCATGCCGTGACCAGATGCCACTTCATCATGCCATGCCACGCTGCCACGTCAGCATGCCACAGGATTGTGTCATCACGTGGGCCCTGCATTGGCCCACCTGGCAGAGTGTTTCTGTTCCCGCGTACGTCTGCACCTTTTGATAGTCTGAGGGGGGGCCCCCGCAGCCTCACCACGCAATGCTTCAGCCATCTTGTTTGCATGTTTTAGCCATCTTGTTTGGATGTTTTAGCCATCTTCGTTGCATGGCTGCAGCGAGAGAGTTTGTGCAGCACCTCAGATGCTAATGTGGGAGCTGCTTGTGCCATCCGATTCCAATTTTGGGTCTAATTTTGGTTGCAAATGTGTTTGCTTGACCTCGTGCAATGGCATGACCTCGTGCCACTATGTATATAGACGCGAACAGGCAGTGGATCTAATCAGTAAAGCGTTTGTCAATCCGTAAACTATTTGTCAATCTATGCTTGCGGGCCAGTGTTTGGTGTCAGTGGGTCTGCCAGCTATGTGTCTTGTAGCCCAGCTCTGACTTCAGGCTTTGTCTTCAGCACGCAGCTCGACGCTGTTGGGTTTTTGGGGCGCAAAGGAAAGTCATTGTCGGGAGCTTTTGCCGCTAAGTAAAGTCATGGTGTTAGGATGACAGCAGGCCTTGCTGGTCCGCTCCAAAAGGGAGTGTAAAAGGATTACTAATACCTTGGAAAAGGAGTGTAAAAGGATTACTAATACCTTGGAGCTGGCCTTCTTGCCGTTAGGCGTGCCAGCGACAGAAATACCTGATAGGGACCTGATGGCGAACGCTTCCCAAGACAGCTTTGAGATCCCCAAAACAGCTTTGAGGTCTCTTTATGCCGAATTTGCCATTTTTCGTACTCAAAATTTGTTGGCGTCATTGTCCAAGGAGCAGTGCGTAGAGGTGCACCCGCTGTGCGGGATTTGACAGGGCTGTAGCCTTTGTCTCGCAGCCGTTAACGTTATCAACGTTGATAACGCCATTGTTGGCCGGGGACAACGTGTCACATGTGGGGGACAGAGGTGTGATCTATGTACTATTTCGGCTGTATACCCTGAAAATATGCACTCACTCTAGAATTCCCTATCGGACCTGCGTGCTTGGCGTTGCGTTGGCGCACCATTCCGGGTGGGAAAGGAAATTGAACATTTTGTACGGTAAACAAGGGTGCCCAGAGCAGAGGGACTGACGGAACAATGACAATTAACCGTCCTGCAAGGTGCATGTATACACTCATGTGGTGTCGATTTGTGTTGACGTGGGCAGGCCTACGTGGCAAGGTGTCCTGAGGAGTAGGGGAGTTCGAAGTCGGATATACTTTTCTTAAGGTCTCCAGTTTGAAAGTGCTGTGCTTGTGAGCGCAGCA
>KV908470.1:310649-313149 GCA_002005505.1 Botryococcus braunii | reverse complement strand
AACACACACACACACACACACACACACACACACACACACACACACACACACACACACACACACACACACACACACACACACACACACACACACATGTGTTTCTACCTTGCAAGGCTCTTGTGAGGCAGATTGTGTTGGTTTGAACATGGAAGGGGGCAAGGGTAGAAAATGTGGGTGAGTGGATAGGTATTGCCGAGAGAAAACAAAGAATGAGATAGAGGGAAGCTGAGGACCTAGATGGGGCGGGGGAGTGAGATGGGGTTGGGGAAGTTGAGGGGGAAGGAAGTTGGGGGGGGGGGGGAGAGAATGAGAGCAGGTGCTTGGGGAAGTCGGGAGGACAGCATGGTTAGGAGTTCTGGGCGCTCGGCTTTAGGATCGTCCTGGCTGGCTTACCAAAGGTTGGGACGGAGCGGCTCCTTGCTGACTGTCTTTAGGGGCAAAACATCCACCCCTGCTTCAAGCTCATCGTGTGTGTCATTTTGACGGCTGCTGCCTTGTATGTTCTTGGTGCACACAAGGTGTGTTGCGTAAGAGTGGGGTACGCAACGACGCATGGCAATTTTGTTGAGTGTGGTACAAAATGCAGTAGTGCAGTGACGCACTAGTGTTGTGTTTAATTGGTACAAAAATGTAGTTTTGCAGAGGAGGCAGCACTGGACGATGCCGAGCACCTGCCAGGCTGTCCGACCCATGCCAGTGGGGTTGTTATCTTTGAAGGCTGTCATATTTTGATGATTAAGGCTAGTGTGGGTCTCCGTCTGCCTCGCATCGTGTCCAATGAGAGTGAATACTCGTTGTGGGTTCAGCATAGTCAAGTTGCGGATCCGACGCTCTTCCTCCAGTGAATTGCTGCTGACTATGTGAAGATCATATGGCAGGAAAAATTTGGAGGGCTGACTGCCTGGAGGCAATGAGGCGGGACGAAATGGTGCCGCAAAGGGCCGTTGGGGACCGCTGCATCTATGAATGCAAAGGAATGAATGCAAAGGAATGAATGCAGAGGAATGAATGCAGAGGAATGAATGCAAAGGAATGAATGCAGAGGAATGAATGCAAAGGAATGAATGTGATGACAGAGCCGCCACGCTGCAGCATCCGGTCCCCCCGGGGCCCGCGGCAAGTGCTGCCCAAGACAAATCGACGAACCGTAGCGTTGTCTATTTAGCTGGCGGGCCATTTGCCGCCAGTGGTACTGCCAGGCCCAACCCTCTGAAGGGCTGCTGGGGGTTGCCTTGACCCTGTCGAAGCGGCTTGAAAGATTAGCTCGTTAGTGCTTTCCAGGAGCACAGGCCGTCGTGGCGAAGGAGGATGGCGGCAGACACGTCGTTTCGGAGCACTCAACCAACTTTCTCAACTGCTACGTTTGACCTGTTGGGGGTCAGTCATGCTCCCACTCACTTTCAAACAATTGCTGTGCAGTTCGTATCTCCTGTTCAGGTGTCAGGGGGCTGGTAAGGTGGACCAGTCTTGAAGTTCCTGGAACCACCAACAAACAATAGCCAAGTTCGCCACAGCCCTCGAGTGGGGTATTGAGGCGAGGGCAACACCGCCACCCCAACCATCTCGGGAGGGGAGTTGCATTGTGTAGATCGTGCTGAAAGACCCGTTTGCTATATGGCAAGCAGCGTGGTATAATTTCTTCCCTCTGTCTCGCCCATGTTGAAGGGTTCTGATGCGGAGTTAGGGAGGATGCCAGAATTGTTGTCAGCGTTGACCGACCATTGTTGTGAGTGTAGCTTGAGAGGCACACCTGGACTCTCAGCCGCTGGTCATCAAGCTGCATCTTCATGCGACCGTTGGACCAGGAACTGTCCTGCGTGCCAGATGACGGTGGCCTCACGCTCCAAAGAGGTGGCACAGCTTGGCTGCAAACTGCGCCTCTTCAGGTCGCCACAGGCTGAGGCCACTCCAAACAATCTCTGGTACTGTCGAGAGGTTGCAGTCCACGTGAGATGCTTATAAGTAACTACTTGGTTGCGTGGGAGTAGTATGCATATATGAATACTACTCCTCGTTCATATGAATCAACGAAGTGCCAGGTGGCTGGTTGTACGTTTGTGCGTGTGGCAAGCGCTGGCAAAATTAGGGGTCAGGAAGGAGAACAACGTCGGGACACATTTTTGACGGAGTCGTACGGGTGCTGCAGCGGGCAGATGCAACAAGATGCAGGTTTTCAAATGCCAAATGTCTGATTGTAGCCCACCTTGACTTGGGAGGAGGCATCTATGGCACCGCATGAGGTCGGCTCATAAAGGGATTGCTATCACTCAAAGCAGCGAGCAACGAGGTGATGAACTGGGTCTGTCAAGGTTGAGCGCGCCTTGAAAGCAGTGAGCAGTGTCGAATGGTGAATATGTCATTGAACCTCGAGCATGCTGAAACTCGTCTTATTCGTACCTCCATTGCATGAAGTGACTGACGAGCTTTCCATGTAGCGCCCCCCCTCTCACCCCGGGGGGGGGGGGGGGGAATGGTAACCCGCTCTGGGTTTGTAATATAG
>KV908470.1:300649-305649 GCA_002005505.1 Botryococcus braunii | reverse complement strand
CTCTCTCTCTCTCTCTCTCTCTCTCTCTGTGTGTGTGTGTGTGTGTGTGTGTGTCTTTCTCTCTCCCCCCGTCTCTTACTCCCTCGGCCTCACCCTCACCCTGATCAGTGTTTTCTCCCCCCCACCCCCGCCCCATATCTGTGTGTGCAAGCGTGTGTGCATGCCCGCGCACGCCTGTGTGCGTATGTGTGGGTGTGGATACATATGTATACATGTGTGTGAGTGTTTGGAGTGTGTGTGGGTGAGTGTGTGGGAGTGGGTATGTGTGTTGGGAGTGGGTGGGAACGAGAGAAAGAGATAATGTGAGAGAGAGAGAGAGAGAAAAGAGAAGAGAGAGAGAGAGAGAGAGAGAGGAGAGAGAGAGGAGAGAGAGAGAGAGGAGAGAGAGAGAGAGAGAGAGAGAGAGAGAGAGTGCGCGTGCGCGTGCGCACGTGTGCGTGTGCATGTGTCCTTCCCCCGCTCCGTCCAACCCCATAATCTCTCCGAATCTCTTTCCATTAAAGGTACAAACCATTCACAAGAGCGAATACAGGCTGCGGGCAGGAGCACACCAAACCTGTCCCGAAGCACTGCCCCTCCCCCCCCCCCCCCCTGGACCCTCTCCCTCCCCTTCCCCTGCCCGTCCCGGATCTACTTCGATCAGCAAATCCTCCCAGCGAGACAGCGGGAGTGAAGAAGCTCACCAAACGTGATCCGAGGGGAATTTCGGCATGATGCAGGGGTTGACCAGGACATCGTTGGTCAGAAACAGGTAGCCTCCCCCTGAAGGGACCGGGTACTTATGCATCACAGCCGCCTGGCACATCTGTACCGCCAACAGAGACCGAATTTGGTCCACGTTTTTGCGACCAACGACGATGATGGTGGTGGTGATGACCATGATGATGATAACGAAATTCCATTTGTGCATATGGGAGGAACACCTTACATGACCCCGAGCTGACTCACCTTCTACGGTCCACTTTTGGGCAGGAGGGGTCCAAAACACGAGGCCACTCCGCATGAGGTGTGAGGGGGTGTGAGGGAGGTGTGTGATTTCGTATCAACAGAGAGCCCCGCGACGGCCACTTTGGGTAGGAGGGAAAGCAGTGCGAGACAAGAGATGTGAGCCTGCTTGACGCTGCTGTGCAGAGAGAGCAACACGTGGGTCAAAGGAACAAGAACAAGTGCCCGCGGGGGGGGGGGGGGGCAGAGACAAAAGAAGGAAGATCAAACGCAGAAAGATTAAAAGCAGAAAAGGAATTCAAAGGAAGGAAGTAGCGCAAGGAGAAGAGCAAGCAAGATCAAACGCAGACAAGGAATCGAAAGGAAGGGGGAATGCAAGGGGAGAGACGTGCAAGGAGGAGATAGTTCAAAGGAGTAGCGCAAGGAAGGAAAAGCTTTAGGGGGGAGAAGGGCAAGGAGGGGAAACTAACAATGGAGTAGAAGGGCAAGGAAGGGATAGTGCGAAGGACAACTGCGGAGGAGGAGAGGGGCAAGGAAGACAAAGTACGATGGAGGCGACGGGCAAGGAAGGGACAAGTGCGATGAAGCAGATTCGCCATGGAGCAGAAGTAGGATAGAGTAGACGGGCAAGGAAGGGAAAAGTGCGATGAAGGAGATTCGCAATGGAGCAGAAGTAGGATAGAGTAGAAGGGCAAGGAAGGGAAAAGTGCGATGAAGGAGATTCGCAAGGGAGCAGAAGTAGGATAGAGTAGAAGGGCAAGGAAGGGAAAAGTGCGATGAAGGAGATTCGCAATGGAGCAGTAGGATAGAGTAGAAGGGCAAGGAAGGGAAAAGTGCGATGGAGGCGATGGGCAAGGAAGGAAAAGTAAATGAAGGAGATCTGCGAGGAAGCAGAAGTGCGATAGACAGAGTAGAAGCCCAAGGAAGCCGAAGTATGATGGAGGAGAGGGGCAAGGAAGGAAAAGTACGATGGAGGCGATGAAGGCAGTAATAGTATGATGGAGGCGAAGCGCAAGGGAGGCACAGTACGATGAAGGAGAAACGCAAGGGAGCAGAAGAACGATGGGGGAGACTGGCAAGGAAAGAAAAGTACTTTAGGGAGGAGCACAAGGAAGGAGGGCAATGAGGGTACTTTAGGGAGGAAGGAGAGGAGCAATGAGAGAACTGCTGTGAGGTTTTGGTTCAAGATCGGGAAGATTCGGGGGCCTCACAATTTGCATGCTCTTCAGGCCTAGCACATCGCAGTCCACCCAGTGCACGTCCGGGGGCGGATTCTCCCAAATGAAGCCAGTCTGTACCACCTGCCCCCTTCCCACCAAGCACTTTAGATAGCATCCCGGCTTGCCCCATTCCCTCATGAGCCTATTGTTACCAACTTTGCTACATTGTTGCCAGGGGGCGTCCTGCCCCTCCCTCCCTCCCCCCCCCTGTCTCTCTCTCTCTCTCTCTCTCTCTCTCTCTCTCTCTCTCTCTCTCTCTCTCTCTCTCTCTCTCTCTCTCTCTCTCTCTCTCTCTCTCTCTCTCTCTCTCTCCCCCCCCCCTCCCCTTCTCCCCAGCTTCCTGTTTCCCCGCAACTTCATGTCTCTCTCTCCCCTCCCTCCTCCCTCCTTCCCCTCTCCCTCCCTACCTTCAGACCCCTTCCCTCCACACACATGCACGCACACACAACACAACACACACACACACACACACACACACACACACAGACAGACCCACACATGTATGGAAAAGAAATGTTCACTCTTCTACTCCATCAGTTGGTAATCTGCTGCCAAATCCCCGCCGAAGAAAGCAATTCCGCACACGCACGCACACACACATGCACACACATACGCACACATGCGGACGCATGTGCAGAATGCGTATGCATGGATGTTTACGCATGCAGTCACATACATATGGCTAACCCCGCGCTAGCATGCAAAGTCAGACCTGCACACGCGTATCTTTCTCTTTATGAATTTTCCCCGCAGAACAATGCCACCCTCTAATCTGAAGGAGGGCGAGGGGCATGACTTGTCATACATAGGGTATTCCAGGCGCAATGAAGCAACATAGGGCATGTGTGTTGGTGTGTGTGCGTGCGCGTGCGCGCGCGCGTGTGTGTGTGTGTGTGTGTGTGTGTGTGTGTGTGTGTGTGTGTGTGTGTGTGTGTGTGTGTGTGTGTGTGCGTGGTTGGGGAGAGGTGGGAAGTCCGCAGACAGGGAGAGTGGAAGCAGGTGCAAGCATGATGGGGGCCAGGGGAAAACATACCTTGCCAAACAAGGGCCGATACATGCGTTGCAGAGAGCGAGCTATGTTGACAGACACGTTGCCGTAATGCGAGAGGATGACCACAATCTCCGGCCGCCGGAAAAACTGGCGCGGCGCCAGCTCGCCATTTCCGGAGAACACCCCCGGCACCGAAAAGCGAAATTCTGGGAGGCGGTCGAAGGCTGGGTCCGGACTCAATTCCGGCCATGCATATCCGAGCGTGTTTAGATCCTGCCCGCCCATCCCCACCTAACTCTGTGCGCAACTCCTTTTCTCACCTTGCCTAAGGGACATAAGTCTCCGTGCTAGGCTTATTCCAAGTGCGGCCCTGCCTTTCCTTTCACCCTTTTTATCTTCCCTGCCCAGGGGGAGAGCTCCTATCACCAGCGAAAACTCATTTGGACGAATGAGAAAGGAGCTCCCAGACTTCTTTGGGAAGAAAGGTGCGGCTGATAAGCAGAAAAATTCAGGAGGAGGGGGAGGAGGAGGTTGGAGCTGGAGGGGCAGTGGGATGAGGAGGGAAAGAGGAGCCCCTGGAACCACACATGCAGAACTCCCCCCTCTCTTCCGTATCTCCATTCCCCCCCCTCCCTCCAGACACACACAGACACACACACACACACACACACACACACACACACACACACACACACACACACACACACACACACGCGCGCGCGCGCGCGCGCACACACACACACACACCTCCTCCTCTTCCCCCCCGTACCTAGCCCCAACTCCCCCACTCCCGCTCTCACTGTACGCGAGCCCTCGCGCGCGTGCGTGCGCGCGCGCATGCGCACACATGTGGTGTGAGGAGTGGGAGCACCTTGACCCAGGCCTCTGCGAGTGCCACATCAGCCTGCTTCAGGAAGCCGGCCTTCACCATGGCGTTCGTGAGCTCAAGCAGGAGGGCGGGGAAGGCTCCAGCTTCCGGCAGCCACTCCACCAGGAACCGCACCAGCCGACCCGCCTCCTGCCCACCCCCAGGCGGCACTCCCCCGCCTCAGGCCCCAGCTTCATTGCCTGATAAGAACCAGGGCCCAGCTTCATTGCCTGATAAGAACCAGGGCCCAGCTTCATTGCCTGATAAGAACCAGGGCCCTGCTTCATTGCCTGATAAGAACCAGGGCCCTGCTTCATTGCCTGATAAGAACCAGGGCCCAGCTTCATTGCCTGATAAGAACCAGGGCCCAGCTTCATTGCCTGATAAGAACCAGGGCCCTGCTTCATTGCCTGATAAGAACCAGGGCCCAGCTTCATTGCCTGATAAGAACCAGGGCCCTGCTTCATTGCCTGATAAGAACCAGGGCCCTGCTTTATTGCCTGATAAGAACCAGGGCCCTGCTTCATTGCCTGATAAGAACCAGGGCCCTGCTTCATTGCCTGATAAGAACCAGGGCCCAGCTTCATTGCCTGATAAGAACCAGGGCCCAGCTTCATTGCCTGATAAGAACCAGGGCCCTGCTTCATTGCCTGATAAGAACCAGGGCCCTGCTTTATTGCCTGATAAGAACCAGGGCCCTGCTTCATTGCCTGATAAGAACCAGGGCCCTGCTTCATTGCCTGATAAGAACCAGGGCCCTGCTTCATTGCTCTAGTGGCGCTCCAGTGACACCTACTTCAGGAAGGGCAAGCCATCGAGGCAACTCGCAGTGATCTGCTGGAATAAGGCTGGGATGGTTCAGACTGGCGTAGTGGCCTAAATTGGCCCCTGACGTGCGCAGCCTGGACACTCGCGCTGAGACAAGCATGGAGGGGGAGGAATAGAGGGAGAAGGGTGGGGGATGGGGTGGGGGATG
>KV908470.1:280649-295649 GCA_002005505.1 Botryococcus braunii | reverse complement strand
TCTCTTGGGCCCTGCTGATGAAGCAAGTGGAACCCAATAATCTGGTGTCTGGATTCAGCACTAAATGTCATACCTGGCAGAAGGAGGAAGCAGATGATTGAGGGTATGAAAAAGACCCGGAGTATTTTGCTCATCGTAAGTGTAACCCATTCAAAGCTGATGTGTTACTGTGACTCATTTTCATCCCGTCCTCAACCACGCCTGGATTCTGCTCGAGGTAACGATTTGGCAACCTGTCTCCCCACACAATCCTTGGATACATCCCTAGATCTGGCGTGGGGATGGACGCAACGACGTGATGGTCAAGCTTACAGGTCAGACACGAGACGTCCAGGTCCTAACGTGCATACCTATTGCATTCATAATATATTGCTGTGATGATAGCTACATTCTCAACAGGGGATGTCTTTACTGCCATCAGCCATACCCCCAAGCACAAAGAGTAGTGCACGTCCTCCTTCACGCACGAAGCAGCACTGGAAAATAGATAGGAGCGTATTCAATGCAATAAAATGATGGATGGTAATGCCAACCGGGTTACGGAAGCAAGGTGTAGCTCGAAAAGTTAGGCACCCTAACGGTCCAGGGTGGGGTTGCACCCGGTCACTCACATAGACCCACGATCGCAACTCTCAAACCCTATATTTTCAATTATAAACGGTCAAATGACAATTGCATGCAGCAATTCGATCTTCTGGGACCTTAACATGGAGTGGTAAAACCAATAAGGCAGACAGCCGGAAGTCCGGAGTTATTTCAATTGAGACGACCAATAGATACAAATCCTTATCAAAGGCTTCCAGTTTTAATACTATTGATTCTCGATTGTATAACTCGCCCGGAGGGTCACCAGGCTAGTTCGCCCACCTAGCTTGACCCCCGTGCTCCGCCTAGTTTTGAGCTTGATCTAAGGTTTCGCAGTACACGATTGAAGGTCCTGGACCAGGGACTCCTGGTACGGTCTATGCGCTGGCTATGGACCTTTGACGCGTGTTCGCACTGGACAAAATCCGCATGCTCCGAGCTCAGTCCACGAGTAAGGTTTGCAGTGGCATCCCATTGTTCTTCATGCAGTCACCAAGTTGACTAACCGACGGGTTAGAAAGGGTGATGCGTCCTCGATGGATCGTCGGTTTCACAGTCTGGGCTAGATCATGCGACGATTCCGGTTGGGTTGTTGGTGCACAACCGGTTTGATCTGTTGTTTGCTTGTCGTGAGCTCGGAAACAAATAAAAATCACGCTTTGTATTCACAACTTAGAGATCAGGGTGAAGAGGTAGACAACAGCGGTGGTCAAACGCTAGTAAAACTGTTCACGAATGACCAGTGGACACACCGCCCCGTATCATCACAACCGAGTGATAGACAGCTTTATTCTGTGGGTTTGGAGAAGGTTCAAGAGCTGAATTCTGGGAGACAAGAGAGGACACACAGCAGCAACGGGCCGGAACAGTTGAACCGAATACCGTTTTTAAGTGCGTACGCATACAGTAGCACTTGTTGGTCCTATATTCAGGCAACTGGTTCAGAAGTACCTTTGCTTGATTGCCGTGACATGTACTGTAGACATGAATTTTGACTAGGGTCGGACGTTCGCTTACTCAGCCACACCTGGTCTGTTCGCTTTAAGAAATACATGAAACCTTCCTGCTTAACTACTGATTAGACTGCCTATGTAAGCTCCAAATCAGACGATGGTCTTCTCACGCATGAGGATGTACAAACCCCGCTTTTATGCTCATCCAGCTCAACTTATCTAGTTGGCAATCTTCTTTCCAGCCCTTAATGTGATGCGGATCTTGCAATTCAAATTTAAGGCCGACAGGCTTCGGTGATTAAGTATGCAAAGCTTCATTCATGTGAGAGTTGAATGCACAGAATCATTCACTGGCCCACAACCTCGGAAAATCAACCCCAGTTCCGAAATGACATTGCTAGTACAGTACAAGATGTACAGTACAAGATTCCTTCTTCCTTTCCCTAAGGTTTGGGGCTTGGGAAGTACATCAGCTGAATCAGCTCAATATCCATGCCTTTATGTTCTGTTGTGTAATCTGAAAAGGTTCTCCCTCGAGCCTCGTCTTCCGATCCAAGACAGCTGGAGGGAAAGGCATGGGGCGGTGATGGGGTTGCTCAAAGCCCTGCCCTTCAAAAGTTATGATCCACGGGGATCCATCCACTGGTGGACAAAGTGGGCATCATGAAAGCCCGGACATTGAAGCAAACAGATTAGGCACTCTGGGTACTACTACATGGCATATACTTAGCTTTCATGTGTGCGCCAGGGTACAGTGCCGCACAGGACAGCCACCAGACTACTTATCTGGGACTTGATAACACAGATGCTGGCCATCTTCCTCCGGAGCTCCAGCTGGGATGGACGAGTGGGGAATCCCTGTCAATCTTGACAGGGGTTCAAGCCCCGGAAATTCCGGTGGTGCATGGCCAGGAATTTTTTCCGGACGCACTCCAATATGCCCTTATCACCTCTGGGGCCGCTGCAAAGCGGCGGAGGCTCAGCTGGCGGTACGAGAACGAACCGCCGGAGCGGGAGCGGGGGCGAGACAAATACAACATGGCTGGCTCCGCCATAGCAGCTGAGGCAGAAGAGGAAGAGGGGGAAGATGAGGAGGACGACAATTCTCCGCCATTGCTGGGAGGTCCTGGGAATCTGGATGAAGAGGAGACCGAAGTTAGAGGAGTGGATGCTTTCGCACAGTGGGCAGCCCAATTCGGGCCAAACGGGACCAAAATGTTTCAGGAGGACTTGGTATGTGTTGATCCTCCTCCGCCCCCCCTCTCTCTCTGTCTGTCTCTCTTCTCTCTCTCTCTCTCTCTCTCTCCTCTCTCTCTCTCTCTCTCTCTCTCTCTCTCTCTCTCTCTCTCTTTCTCTTCTCTCTCTCTCTCTCTGTGTGTGTGTGTGTGTGTGTGTGTGTGTGTGTGTGTGTGTCTGTGTCTGTGTGTGTGTGTGTGTGTGTGTGTGTGTGTGTGTGTGTGTGTGTGTGCGTTTATAGTTTCAGATGTGTGGGTTTGTGTGTTTGCATTTGTCTGCCTGTGTGTGTGTGTGTGTGTGTGTGTGTGTGTGTGTGTGTGTGTGTGTGTGTGTGTGTGTGTGTGTGCACGCGCGCGCGCTTGCGGGCGTATGCGCAGGGGAGGGGGTTGAAAGGGAGAAGGTCGAAGGAGCAAAACACTCGTCTTCCCATATTGCGCTATTCCCAGACAATTTTCCCTTCATAGCAGCATCTGCGGGGCCTCCATGATGCATGCAAAGTTGAAGGAGGCGGCCTCCACAGTGTATTGGCAGCGCGGACGAGGCCCCTCACAGGGGCTTGGCCCCCAGCACCCTGTTTCATGGCATTCCGCAAAGGGCACAGGGGCAAAACGAGACTAAGGGCGGCATCAGAGGGGGATGCTGGGAGCGGAAACAGAGACAAAGACATCGTGAAAATGACGTCGAGGGCTTGAAGAAATGACGGAGATGTGCGCGAGCGTAGGCTATATCGCAAGAGGAAGCGCGGAAAAAGGACTGGGGCGCGTCAGCCATGTTTGACCCCAACGTGGACTTGTCCGGGGATATCCCTCTGAAGGAAGGTTACGGAGGGCCGTTCTTCGCGAGGGCCTTCATCGCGACGGTTGCGCTGGGGGAACGACACCCCTTTCTGGCCCCAGGGCAAGAGCCCGCGCGGCTGGGGCCCCGAGTGTGGGAAGACTCCCCCGAGTTCAACACCAGCGCCAACATGTCGGGGCTCGTCCGCATGAAGGAAGGCTTCGGGGGTTCTTATTTTGCGCTCGCGAAGGCCTTTAATGATCCCGTCGGGGTGCGGCGGCCCTTCCTTGCGCCCGGGGTCGTGCTAAAGGACATGTGGATCATTAATCGCGGGGCCGGGCCCAGAGAAAAGGCGCCCGACTCGCCCGAGTTCAATTCCAGTTTTGCGGCGCCTGGAGAGATAGAGCCCACACTTGGCTTTGGGGGACCGTTTGTTGCCCGAGCCGCCTGCGGGAGCACCCCCCTGGGTACCCGGAGGCCGTTTCAGCTCCCAGTCGTGCGCGGGCAGCGGCCCCGTGCCGACCCTTTCAACATCCTGGGAATCGATGAGGGTGCGCTGCCCCCTCTGGGGCTTGTTGCTTCCTCATTGCTTCGGACAAGAGCTTGCTGTTGATGCCGGCTTTGGCTTTGCCCGCTCTGGGGCTTGTTGCTTCTTCATTGCTTCTGACCAAGGCTTGCTGACGATGCCGGCTTTGGCTCTGCCGCGGGATGGAGCTTAACAACGGTGCCTGTGTTTGGTGCAGTGGAGATTTTTGCGGTCGGAGGGGCATCTACATCAAGGCTGCCTGGGGTTGTGCGACGCCCGTTCAAGGAGATCAGGGATGCTAACACCACATTCAACAGGGTGCCGGACCGCCCGCGTCCCCCTCCTCCCCCAGCGAGGAAGTACCGCAAGTATGTGATGCCGATTCCCCCCTCCCCGCCCCCCTCACCCGCAGTGTCCTCTCCCAGCGAACGTCAGAGGCGCAAGCACGAGGAGGGCCCAATGAAGTATGGGCCGCGGCTGTCCCAGAACTGGTTCTTCTTCCATGAAAAACTCGTGGATGAGGTGCGGCTTCCTCGCCTCGGTCGGGATTCGATCCTTGCCCGTCCTCCTCTCTGCAGCGACTCCTCCCCTAGTTCTGCTCCCCTCTGAAGTCATTACCGCTTTCCCCCGGTATCTGACCCTTACATAGGGCGAAAAAGCATGCTCCAAGCACAAAGATCACTGAATTGTGTCTCATGCATTTTCAGTTCCGTGCACGCCCTCGTCCCTCACTTACTAGTCTCCCATGTTCAGCATCTTTGTGCCATTCCTCATCCCTCTGCACTTCTGAATGAATGAAGGAATGCTGTACGCGACCTGTTTTGGTGAATAAGTTTGCCAATCAGGAAATTTGCTTGTAAGATCCATACATTTTATCGAGGGTGCAGTTGCTGGTGGTAAAGCCTCGTTCTTGCACTTGGGCATTGCCGCTTAAATAACTGGTTTGGCAGAACACCCCCCCCCCCATGCCAAGGCTCTCATGGGTTTTGAACCGCGGCCGCTCTTGTCCCATCATGCAAATGTTAACCACTCGACCCCACCGCAGTTGTCTCACTGTCCAGCTTCTCACCGTTATGTGTCTGTTCCCGCAAAGTTTGGATCCACAAGTTTGATGGATTTCAACGTATCAAGCTCGTCTTGAAGCATTTCAAGCGTTGCTTAGGACCCTGCAGATGCACAGGAAAGCATGCGGCAAGCGGGTGTGGAGGAAGCATGAGGGGCGGCGGTGGGGTGGGGGTGGTGCAGTTAAAGGAGGCAGAATCGGAGGGGGGCTGGGATGTGCTTTTCCTGGGGGACTCTCTCTTCGAGCCCTGGCGAGGGACCAAGATGGACCAGTCGTGGGCGGCCTACGCTGACGTTCCCGCCACGTGGGACGCCTCTTTTGGCAAGGTTTATGGAAGGAAGGCCCACGTGATGGCCATCTCTGGTGAGCCCTGATGCCGACTTCTGCCCACTTTAGTTTTGATTAGATTAGTTTAGATTGGATTAGTTTTGTTGGTCGGATGTGTTCATGTGTTTGCGCGTCGCGTGCCGGTGGTAGTCGGGAGACCCAGTATCCTGAGATTCTGAGGGGAAGAAAAAAAAATAAAAAATTAAAAAATACAATTAAAGAAATAAAAAATAGGGAGAGAGACCTAGACGACCCACCCCAAGAATCCCAAGAGTTGTCTCATGGTCCCGTGTGCGGTGGTGAGGTAATGAGCGCTGTACCTGTGAGGTCAAGTACAGAGCACGAGGTAGGTGGTTGGGAGGTGCGGGAGGTGACCCCCACGAGAGACCGGGGGAGCGGGCAAGTGCGCAGGGACCGTGGACGCACACTGCCACAAGGAGGGAGGGGTAGGGGGACAGGGGGAGATGGAGGGGGGGAGAGGAAGGGAGAGGAGGAAAGGTATTGCCAGGTGGAGAGGGAGGGAGGGAGGGAGGGATGGGGGGAGGGGTGGATGGGGGGGAGGGAGGGGGGGAGGGGGGGAGGGGGGGGGAGGGAGGGAGGGAGGGAGGGAGGGAGGGCGAGAGAGAGAGAGAGAGAGAGAGAGAGAGAGAGAGAGAGAGAGAGAGAGAGAGAGAGAGAGAGAGAGAGAGAGAGAGAGAGAGAGAGAGAGAGAGAGAGAGAGAGAGAGAGAGAGAGAGAGAGAGAGAGAGAGAGAGAGAGAGGAGAGAGAGAGAGAGAGAGAGAGAGAGAGAGAGAGAGAGAGGAAGAGAGGCATGGTGGTGGGTGAATCGGGGAAACAGGGGATGGAGTGAAGAACATAATGTGGCGACTGGTGAACGGGGAGATGCCGTCGCGGATCCCCCCAAGGTGATGGTGATAGCGGCCGGCAGCAATGATGTGGCGCCTCCACATGGATGCTCCCGCTCCGCGGCCATGACCAGTGCCCTCAAGCTGGAGCAAATGCTGCTCTGGATTCGCTCCCATGCTCCTCTTACTTTTATCATTGTCATGGGCATTCTACCTAAGGTGCTCTAAGCCTTTATCTGTTATAATGTATGCTGTCCCTGGAAAAATTGCTGAGTCCCTTCTCTTTCCCCCCTATCTTTCTTTTCATCTGTCTGTCTCTCTCTCTCCCCCCCTGCTCTCTCTCCTCCCCCCCCCCTCTCTCTCTCTCTCTCTCTCTCTCTCTCTCTCTCTCTCTCTCTCTCTCTCTCTCTCTCTCTCTCTCTCTCTCTCTCTCTCTCCGCCCTCTCTCTATCTCTCTTTCCCCCCCCCCTCGCTCTCTGTGACACACACACACACACACACACCACACACACACACACACACACACACACACACACACACACACACACCACGCACGCACGCACGCACGCACGCACGCACGCACGCACGCACGCACGCACGCACGCACGCACGCACGCACGCACGCACCACACACACACACACACACACACACACACACACACACACACACAGGTTGGGGGGGTGGGGAGACCAAAGAGAAGGGAGATGGGGGAGAAGGTGGTCTGGAAGAGACAAAGAGACGGGAGGCGAGAGTCAGGAAGGGCCAGGTCCCACAGGCATTGTGCCGAGCGGACCTAGCCATTAGGAGCCTTCCACCTGTTGGGGGTTCTCCACTCCGGTTGGATAATGAACCATTCCCTTCCCACCTTTCTCTTCCTCCTGCCTGTTCCCTTTCCCATCTTTCTGACCTCCGGGCTGTCTCTCTTTTCCATCTTTCTCCCTCGTGGCCTGTGGCCCCAGCCAAGGCCTCCCACCTCCTCTGGCAGTTGCTTTGGGGTCGACTGCGCGGGGGAGGAGGGGAGCTTGGGCCTGTTAGATCCTGGCACCACTGTGTCTACCTGAGCCCGTGCGTTCTGATGAAGTCGTGCATGTCATGCATAAGTGCAAACTGCAGAGAGGATGGTTAAAAAAAACTGATTGGGTGGTGGTGGGGGGGGGGGGAGGGGGGGGAGAGGAAAGGCATGCACGCGCACGCGCACGCGCGCGCGCACATATACACGGCGTGCGCGCACATGCATACTGCAGTGTACCTGACAGATTGTTTCCGGGCTGTTCAGGGAAACAACTGGCCGAACGCCTGTGCAGAACCCATAAAGGTGTTCAACGAGCGCATACATGCTTTCACGGAGGCGCTTTTTCTGCCTGAGAACAGCACAGAGGCTCCCCAACCAGACAAGCGCCTTTCATTTGTGGACCTGAGCCATCTGTTTCTCAAGAAGTATCGAGCCCCTCACGTCCATGTATGCTCCTCCGAGCCCCTCCCCACAAGCTCGTTGGCAGCCCCCTTCCCTCCCCTGAACGCCTCACACACTTGTAGACCCCTGTGTCCTGCGGGATGTTTGACACGGACACATTTGCTGTATGCAACTAAAAGCTTGAAACACACAATCACAAAGGTTCTCTCACTTCTTTAAGTGAAATTGTATTTTTGATGAGGACTCCTATTGGATTGCATGGACTGCGCTGGGTGATACGGCGCTGTCCATTAGCCTCGCTCCCTTGCCATGTATTAAAGAAACCGCTGTAGGTTTGGGAATCTTCTGTATCAGTCCAGGTCCTGCAAGCGGTCAAGAATCGATCTCATGAGTCTTCAATAGTTAGGTTCCTGGGCTGGTCAGGAGTCTCAACCTGCTTGGCATGGAGGGGCCACCTTGCGGGTAGTGGATTACCTCCTATCACTGCTTAAATAGTTTGCGTGGGTCTGTGTTTGTTTGTTTCTCGCGGTCTACAGACTCCTCCGGAGTCTTGTGGCCATTCGTACATACCTGACAGTTTCCTTCATGTCCATTTCTTTCCCACTATGCGGATCTTTCTCTTCAACATGCACACTTCTGCTTTCGCTGCTGAATGCGGCAAGCGATGATCGTTTGTTACGTAAACAATCTATACCTGTCCCTGCTTCATCTTCGACACAGGGTCGAGTCGATTTGCCAGCACTCGAGCACTCAAGCGCGTGGTGGGGGATGGGGCCGTTTGGGTGAAGTCAATTTGCCAGCACTCAAGCACTCAAGCGCGAGCTTGTGGTGCCCCCGTGATCATGTGGGCTCCAGATCATGGGGATGGGGCCGTTTGGGTGAACAGAAAGGCGGTGACCCTGCCAATGCACCTTCAGAGGAGTGGAAGGAGGAAGTGATCTGGGACCTGATGCCGGATTACCTGCACCCGAGCCCGCAAGGGATGGAGGTGATTGCGACCCATCTCATGCCCCAGGTGGAGAAAAGCATCCAGCGGTACGATGCAGAGCAGAACATGCAGCCCATGGCCGGTCCCCCCCGATCCCCTGTAGGGGCCCCACGGAGGTTGTCCTTCTGGGACCTTGTTGTGGCCTGACACGCGAGTGGCAATAATTGAAAAACTGGCCTCGTGGGGCTCCTGAGGGAGCTATATATAACGGAACGGGTCCCTCAAGGGAGCTTTGATCGCAAGGCCAAGTACTTGGGATTCGCGGGCAACTGCAATTAGGATCTGCAGTATCCTGGATGTGTTTTGAGTCACTGCTTAGTAGCCACGTGCCCTATGATAAGGCCTCCATTTCGAGCGGGCTCTCGAGAGGGATGGGCCAAATGGCCCAAAATGCCTTGTGAAGTTGCGGGAGCTGTGTGAATGAACGTAGGCGGCTTCAGATCAAGAATTGCTGGATGCACGCATGTGAAGCATTGGTACGGGGGATTAGGTATACCATCGTGAATAGGATTTTACGTAAATATGATTTTGCAAGGAGACAAAGGAGCGTTAAGTTTGCCTGCACCACCCAGGGGCGCATCGGCAATGTGTGGGATGCTAGTATACGTGTCCTGCCTACCGCGGTGGTTGCCGTCCCTCCCCCATTCCGCTTGGTTTTATCCCGTAAGCATCAAGGCCAAACGGGCAATGCACTATTTAGTTATGTTTCGCCTTTGCACAGAGGTGAGCGCGCGAAAATCCCTGCTCCCGGATCTGCAAAAATTACATAGGCATAGAGCTGATGTAAACAAAGCAAAAAACAGGGTATGAAGATTGTCCACCGTCCATCTCTGATAAGACATGCTCACCATTTTGCCACCATCCACTCGAGGGTCAACAGAAATTGAGATCCTTTAAAACAGCCGCACATTCTTCTAAAGTGAAAGACACCTGGGTTTCGTAAGCAGCACAACTTGCAAGCAGCACAACTATCAATTGCTACCAAATCTTTGTGCAAGGGTTGTAGTCAAAGCTTGAGTCAGCCCCTCCCTCAGTGAGATGCCTGGTCTTGGACATTCTGTCGGTGCTGCATTCAAGAGACGGGGGGCTCATGTAATACGACCTCCCTGGCTGCCACGTCTTGTGCTGTGCTAGAAAAAGTGTGCATGACCCGGCTTGTGCTGTGCTGCTTTGTACTGCGTTGCAACGTGGTTTGCACGTTCTCTCTCTCTCTCTCTCTCTCTCTCTCTCTCTCTCTCTCTCTCTCTCTCTCTCTCTCTCTCTCTCTCTCTCTCTCTCTCTCTCTCTCTCTCTCTCTCTCTCTCTCCCTCCCTCCCTCCCTCCCTCCCTCCCTCCCTCCCCCCTCCCTCCCCCCCCCCCCCTCTCTCTCTCTCTCTCTCTCTCTCTCTCTCTCTCTCTCTCTCTCTCTCTCTCTCTCTCTCTCTCTCTCTCTCTCTCTCTCTCTCTCTCTCTCTCTCTCTCTCTCTCTCTCTCTCTCTCTCTCTCTCTCTCTCTCTCCCCCTCCCCCTCTCTCTCTCCCCCCCCTCTCTAGATCTCGCTAGATCTCCCCCCCCCCTCTCTCTCTCTCTCTCTCTCTCTCTCTCTCTCTCTCTCTCTCTCTCTCTCTCTCTCTCTCTCTCTCTGTCTCTGTGTGTGTGTGTGTGTGTGTGTGTGTGTGTGTGTGTGTGTGTGTGTGTGTGTGTGCGTGTGTGTGTGTGTGTGTGTGTGTGTGAATGCTCCTGTATGGAGGTAATTCGCTCTGTGTGTGAATGCTCCTGTATGGAGGTAATTCATTGAAAGTGTGCTCAATCGTGTTTTGAGTTTCGGATTTGTTGGGAAGCGTACTTCATCGTGTTCGGTGGGTCTTGTGTTGACAGAAAGAAACTGAAAAGTCGGGAATGGTTGGGAGATGGGTAATCAAGGGTCGTGTTATCGACTTGGATTGGACATGCTTCGATGCTTTGTTTAGGGGTTATCGGGTGTTTCTATCCTTATCATCTCCTTCCTTTTCTCCACTTCCCCTCCCCCACAAGAGGGGTCTTGGTATGCTGATTGCTGTGCGGGATCACAGTGGGTATAGTGCGCAATTGTGGGGTTCCACATCTTCTTCATTGTGGGTTAAAGTGACTTTCATGGGTGCCCATTCCCCACCTCTGTATGTGGGAGGGGTGTATGTTCCCCCCGAGGGCTCTCCCCGTCTCCAAGAGGTTCCCATGCCTCATCGGATGGCTGAGCTTGAGGGTCGCATTCAGGAGGCTTTGCTCGATGGTTCAGTGGTGTTGGCGGGTGATTTCAATGCTCGAGTTTCTTTTGCATCCACGTCGTCTTCTTCAGTTGTCCCAGTGCCGGTTGGCCAAAATCCACATGGCCGTCGTTTAGTGGATTTGTCTGCGACAACAGGGTTGGTTCTCTGCACGGGGCGGGTCGATGGGGATCTCCATGAGCCCCCTTCTTTTCCCACTCCTCGGGGAGGCACCCGTCCTGATCATGTCTTAGTCTCAGCGCCCCTTCTTCCTCATGTCACGAGTATTCGGGTGCAAGATGACTTACGAGGTTCTGATCATTAGTCTCTCCATGTTCTTCTTCAGATTCCAGTCTTGCATTGTTCATCGACTCCTCTCCCACTCCATAAGGTCTCTCGTGTCACGTGGAAAGGGACCCACCGTCGTGCCTATGTGCATGCCTTAGAAGGGGAGGAGCCCTCATTACGTACATGCGCAGAACTTGCTCAATCTGGTGATCTCCCTGGGGCATCTTCTCTTCTTATGGCTGTCATTTCTCGGTCAGCTACACATGCGCATATGAAGGTGTCGCGGCGGGAAAGTCCCCCTTCTCGGCCGCCGTGGAAGCCTTTCTTCACTCACCAGTGTTTTGCGTTAAAACGGGAGTGGAAGAGGTTGGGTAGGCAGCTAGGATGGCGGGCTCCCCCAGTGGTTCTCTTGGAACGCCGGTACCATTCCTTCGTGAGATCTCAAAAGAGGTCTTGGCTCCTGACTCAGCTTCAAGACGTTATTGCAATGTTCCATACGGAGCCCCGCCGGTTTTGGCGCCTGCTCAATGGCTCCCCACCCCCGCTCCCAGGTCCTCTGTGTCATCCCTCTGCATGGGAATCCTTTGCCGCAGGCCTCCAGGGCTCTTCGGTGGTGGATCATGCACCCCTCTCAGAGGTGGCTTTTCCACACCAGGTTGTGCAGGTCCTTAGTGATCTTCACAGGCCTTTCACTCCCGTAGAGGTGGAAGTTGCTTTGTCGGCATTGAAACCCGGTAGAGCAGCAGGGCTTGGTGGGTTCCCCTCTGAGTTCCTTCGGTTTGCGCAACAGTGTAGGACCCCGGAGGTGGTGGCTCCCCCTCACTTATTGGCCCCATCCCTCACTGCAATTTTGAATGCTATGTTAGGCGCGGGGTGTCTGCCCCCTGACCATGACATCCTCACAGTCACCCCGGTCCTGAAAGACTCCTCCCGGTCTGTGCTTGATACCACGAATTATCGCCCCATCGCTGTGCAAGACCCCTTAGTTCGCCTCTATGCCTCATTGTTGAACACCCGACTCGTGCGGTGTTTAGAAGAAAATCGCTTTCGCTGTCCTGAGCAATGTGGTTTCCGCCCTGGGTTCTCGACGTTACATGCGTTGTTTACTCTACAGCATTTTGTTGACTTAGCTACGCCCACTGCCCCGTTGTATTGCTGTTTCTTAGATCTATCTAAAGCCTATGATCGTGTTCCTCGGCATTACTTATGGGAGGCCCTCAGGCGCCTCGGGGTGGCTGAAGGTTTTATCCGCGCGGTACGGTCCACGTATGATGGTGTTCGGTCTACGGTTGTTGCTGGGGGCATGGCTGGATCTTTCCACGCTTCGGGTGCTGGGGTTACCCAGGGGTCTCCGATTAGTCCCACGTTATTCACGGTTTATGCTGATGGGCTCCTTAGGCAGATTCGGGCTACTTGTCCTGGGGTTGGTCCCCAAACTCGAGATGGGACTCATGTCCCGGCTCAAATGTACGCTGATGATTTGATACTTCTTGCTGAAACGGCAGAGGGCTTGCAACAACTCATTGACGCCGTTGTTCATTGGTGTGGCTTTTCGTATATGCGTATTAATCCCATTAAGACCGATGTCATGGTCTTTCCATCGTCGCCCGAGTCGCCCCCTTCCTTTCAGTGGGTTTGTGACGGGGTCACGCTTCCCGTCGTATATACTAAGAAATACTTGGGTGTTATTTTATCCTCGGTTGGGGGTGTGGGGGGCACCTTTGGCCTGCTGAATGGTAAAATGTGGGCCACGTGGAGCTCCCTTATGCGTAAGTATGGTAACCTGCAGTGCGCGGCCTCTATAGGTCTTCTTCTTAAGTTGATTCTCATGTGTGTTGTGCCCACGGCGTCATATGCATGTGAGATTTGGGGATGGCGTTCTTTTCGTTCACCGGCTGCGGCCCCTTCTGTTCAGCTCTTAGAGTCTAGTTACTTGGTCATGTTGAAGATGTTGTTAGGGGTGCGCCCCTCGGTGGCCACCCCGATTTTGTTAGCTGAGTTGGGGCTTCAACCCCTCGCTCATCACTGGCTGAAGCGTATGGCCACCTTTTGGAACTCGTTGGTGTCTTTGCCTCATGATCATCTTTATGCCTTGATTCTTCGCGACTCGTGCTTTTATGGCGTCACTACCCTACTCCCACTTGGGCTGGGTATTTCATGAAGGCCCTTATTAAGGTTGGCTATCCTTATCAAATAGATTGTCAAGCCCCTCATCCGATTGATATGCCGTCCCTTCGGGACCTCTTGCGTCGGCATGGCCGCCAACCCTGGGAGGGCTTGCATGTCTCTCCTCGTCTCTGCCCGTCTGCGCGGGCTCAGCTTTGCACATACTCTAGGTGGTTTACTAGTCCGTCCCGCGCCACTCTCTCTAGGCTTTTGTGGTTACGTATGAGTGTTTCCAAGTTGAGGGTTTTCCATCGATTCCGCATGGGGGTTCACAACCTTCCTATTGATGCTGGTCGTCGTCGGGGCATCCCCCGTTCCCACCGGTTGTGTGATCAGTGTCAGGCTGGTTTGGTGGGTGATGAACACCACCTTGTCTTTTCCTGTTCGGCCCTTCAGCCGATCCGGGACCGTTACCCCCATCTTTTTCGTTCCCCCTTTCGGTCGTTACGTCAGTTCGTCTGGCAAGATGACCTTCAGTCTGTGGTTAACTTCATTTATGATTGTTTTCAGTTTCGGTCTTAGGTTTGTGTCTTGCCCTTTGCTGGCCCTTGCCCACTCTTGGGCTGTGTCCTGGGGCTTTCCTGCCCCTTCCTTTGTGTCCTGGGGCTTTCATGCCCTTCCTTTGTGCTCTTGGCTCCCCACTCGGTACTTTGGGTTTGTGTTTGGCCTTGATTCTTAGGGTTTGTGTTTGGTTTCTCTCGGTGTCTTACTGCGTCGGTGTTCGGTTTTCCATCTCATCAGCCCTTTGGGCTGGGTTGATGTAATTCCTTCCTTCCTTCCTTCGATGGAGTTTGGGTGTGGCTTCCGTATTGGGACGTGTGTATTTTCACGAATGATTAGGGCCGATGAGGCAGTGCCGATCGCGGCACCCGAACATGTCATTCAAACAGCGACCGGCTACTGCGCCAGTCTGAGAAATTTGCACCGGAGATTCCTACAAATGTTTCACGGCGACCACCACACGTCCGAGATCGGGCAAGGGTTTGCTTCACAAAAACATCAAACCACAGATCTCGCATTGCAAGCATGTTTGCAAGTCTCAAGTACAACTGCCCAATACGTATATATACCTAGAAGTGCAAGAATACCCTGATTGTCGTTTTGGCGTGTTGCGAGAAGCCTAACGACTGCACTACAGTGTGCACGCCGATTTAGTGAACTTCTTGTTGGTGCCAATCCCAATTTTGTCTGTAATTTCGAAAAAAAAAACTTCTACTGCATCCCATCAAAAGTGATCCCCCCCCCCCGGAGGGGGGGGGGTACAGTGATGAAGTCATACCTGCGCCGCGTCAGCGAGCGAATCTGGTGCTGACTCTGTGCCTGCCACCTGACAATACGCTATATTCATAATGATATCTATGATGGATTTCGACCTAACCCACTGCACGGGCGGGTTTGATTCATGGCCCATCCGCGGGATCTGCCATGGGGTGTAGAGTCGACTGGCCTGATTCTCTGTCGGGTTGAGACAAAATGCTAGGAATTAGTAATGTACATGTGTTTAATTTTTAATGATCAAGTGCATGCCCTCCCTCGCCGTACACACACACACACACACACACACACACACACACACACACACACACACACACACACACACACACACACACAC
>KV908470.1:268149-275649 GCA_002005505.1 Botryococcus braunii | reverse complement strand
GTGTGTGTGTGTGTGCGCGCGCGCACACGCGTGCTTGCAGGGGTAGCCTAAAGAGGACTCAATGGGTTGCAGGCTACAGGGAAACTTGCCACCGGACAGATTTTCTGAGTTGCATTGTGGGCAGCGCCCTCACCCACATCACAAGCGACTACCCCTTCTTCAACCGTTCAAAGGGCGTCGACCACGTTTGGCCTCTCACCTTTGACCACGGGTGCCGTTTCAATTCCTAGCTTTTCTGCTTCCTGTAATGTCTTCCCACCTTGCTTTCATGACCTCTTCTTCCTACCTGCTGCTCCCGACCTAAAAACCGCTTCTTCCTACATCTTTCGCCATACTGCACAATCTCTTGTTCCTTGTTGTTTCTCCCTACATCAAGTTATGTTCTTCGGAATCCCTCCCTTACTTTGTATGTTGGCAGGTTTTGCGGATTTGCGGGTGGGGGCGACATGTCCTTACCTGAGATCGCTGGAGGCATTGTAGTCCAGCACTGGGGACTGGCTAAGCCCGAGTTCTTCTGCAAAATGGAGAGTCGCCTCAATAAGAGCATCTGCCTTGACCAAAGATGGCAGGTGGGCAACGCCCGTTTTCATGCCAAGGTAGTTTATGGAAAGAAGCTGTCGTTGGGCACGATTGGGTGTCTTTACATTGTCTGTGCCCGTGCATCATGGCTTATGTAGGGTTCAGAAGACTTGTCCCCCCCCCCCCAACCGTCTGACTCTCTCTCTCTCTCTCTCTCTCTCTCTCTCTCTCTCTCTCTCTCTCTCTCTCTCTCTCTCTCTCTCTCTCTCTCTCTCTCTCTCTCTCGCCCCCCTCTCTCTCCCCCCTCTCTCTCTTTCTCCCCCTCTCTCTCCTGTGTGTCTCTCCCCCCCCCTCTCTCCCCCCTCTCTCTCTCTCTCTCTCTCTCCTCTCTCTCTTCTCTCTCTCTTTTTCTCTCTCTCTTTCTCTCTCTTTCTTTTTTCTCTCTCTCTTTTTGTGTGTGTGTGTGTATGTCCCCCAATCTCCCCCCTCCCTCCCCCCCCCCTCTCTCCCTCTCTCTCTCTCTCTCTCTCCTCTCTCTCTCTCTCTCTCTCTCTCTCTCTCTCTCTCTCTCTCTCTCTCTCTCTCTCTCTCTCTTCCCCCCCCCCCCCGGGACACACACTCGGTCTGTTTGTGTGTGTGTTGTTGGGGGGGGGGGGGGGGCAGGTTGGGTTGTGTTTGGGGTGTGCCTCGCCAATGAGAGCTGTGGGGCCTTTGAGTTTGACTCTGGCGTACAGGAAGGACAACATAACGCGCGTCTGCCATGCTATGTGTACGGGAAGGATGTCCTGACAGTACCGCCTTACCACGACCATTACATAAAATTCGGGGGCTCCCGCAGTACAGTCTACGACGGCCCGCCCCGCGTCTTACCACCAGATCAGGTATGTGACGCGCAACGAACACTCGTTTTGGAACCCTCGAAAATGTTTATTACTTTATATGCCTACCGGCACTTCGGAGTTCGTATAATTCTGTAAGCAAATTGTTATCTTTAATGCTATAACACTTATGCTGCAGTGCTTATAACCTATCACAATAAACCAACAAGTCTTGGGTTGTCATACCAATGACACCTTCCGTTGTCATACCAATCTTGGCAACCCTATGAGCTATCACAATAATCCTGCAAGTCTTCAAGCGATCCCTTGCATATGCAGGAACCAGAGCCGGCTGAGGACGAGGGCCAGCCGCTCTTCTGTGCCTTGCCAACCATCATCAAGAAGGGCTACCCGACAGTGCACGCTTTTCCAAACCGCCCGCGCAATCTGACGGCTTATTTTGCTGGCACCGTGGCCCGAGAGTACAGCATCTACTCTCACGGCGTGCGCCAATCCCTTCTCACCATGTTCCACAATAACAGCCAGCCTCCAGGTTCTGCACACGATGATCATCGCCATCTTAATCATGGGAACCATCTTTATGACTTTTCAAGTTTAATCACCATAAGACATTTCAACATTTGACTTTAATGACTTTTCAGATCTAGTAGACCATATCATGCATATTTCATGACCACAGCAAGCCTCCAGGTCTTGCACCTTTACCACGCCCGATCTGCATGGCCATGTCGGCCATGTGACCTGCGCGCATAACATTTCGCCTAAATCACCTTTTCACCATGTTCAGTGTTGCAACAGCCAACTGTTTGCAACTTGCGAATTGCAACCTCCAGTTGCACATCATATCAAACAGATGTTTCGCACGGCCTTTTCAACCACGGGACGCGGGCAAACGTTCTTGCTATGACATCATGTTGTCAAGGAGCTTGGTGAGAAGGCTCACACGTGACCCTTGTACATGGGTAATAGAAACATGGGTCACATGGGCCACATGGGGCTAGCTGTGTTGGCAGGCCTCAGGTGCCCCCCCCACCCCCCTGTTGATCACCGTTTGCAAGGTCCTTGAAGCATGTTTTGCTATAAATAAGCTTCGAATTAATGCTTCTGGAGGGTTTCAAACATTGGTTCTGGAAGCTTACCAGGTGAAACATTGCAGTACAAATTCAAAGTATGTTGTACTTCCTGAACGACTGAACAAGAGAGGTTTGGGCAGGTTTCATGCTGGTGGAAGGGTACCAAGAAGATGGGCTTCAGATACAGACGAGTTCGGTCTTCTGCCTGGCTCCCACGGGGGCGGGATTTGGCGTCCGCCTCAAAGTGGCCCTCCTGTGCGGGTGTATCCCCATTCTCATCTCCGATGATGTCGCGGTTCGTCCCCAACCACCCACAACCCCCCTTTCGCGCGCGCATGTCTGTGTGTGTATGTGTGTGTGTGTGTGTGTGTGTGTGTGTGTGTGTGTGTGTGTGTGTGTGTGGATGTGTGTGTGTGGATGTGTGTGTGTGTGCCTGTGTGTGCCTGTGTGTGGGTGGGTGTGTGTGTGTGTGTGTGTGTGTGTGTGTGTGTTTGTGGGTGGGGTTGTGTGTGTGTGTGTGTGGGGGGGGGGTGTGTGTGTGTGTGTGTGTGTGGATGTGTGTGTGTGTGTGTGGGTGGATGTGTGTGTGTGCCTGTGTGTGGGTGTGTGGGTGGGTGTGTGGGTGGGTGTGTGGGTGGGTGGGTGTGTGTGTGTGTGTGTGTGTGTGTGTGTGTGTGTATGAGACAGAGCAAGAGAGAGAGAGAGAGAGAGAGAGAGAGAGAGAGAGAGAGAGAGAGAGAGAGAGAGAGAGAGAGAGAGAGAGAGAGAGAGAGAGAGAGAGAGAGAGAGAGAGAGAGAGAGAGAGAGAGAGAGAGAGAGAGAAGGGGGGGGGAGGGAGGGAGGGAGGGAGGGAGGAGGGAGGGGCAATTGCGGGAGAGGGAGCGAGAGAGGGGGGGGGGGCTTCAACGAAGAAGGCTGCATCTGTTGCAGATATGGAGGTGGATGGGGATGAGGAACTGCAGGTGGAGAACAACGACGTGTTTGACCTACGGGAGATTTCCATCCGCCTGCCAGAGCGGTACACATACTTGCTGCCAGAAGTTTTGACCTACATTCAAGTGAATCACAAAGACATGGTGGGAAGACTCCAAATGTCCTGACTGCAAACCCTTTGTTCTGACTGCAAACCCTTGATCTGACTGCAAACCCTTGTCGTATCTGCAAACCCTTGGTCTGACTGCAAACCCTTGTCCTGACTGCAAACCCTTGTTCTTAACATTTGCATGGAAAATGGCAAAATTAAATTGTTTATTGCATGTGTACGTGCGTGCACACGTGCGCGCACAAAATCGATCACAAAATCCCGAACAAGAAACTGCACTCAACTGGTAGTTTTGAGTGAGGGCAGGTGGAGATGCTGCAAACACTGGTGATTGGGTTTGGGAGGGGAGTCCAGCTGGAGGTGATGCAGGAACTGATCATCGGGGTGGGGGGGGGAGGGGAGGGCAGGTGGAGGTGATGCAGAGGAGGATAGCGTGTGCGTGGAGGTACTGGGTGTGGACGCTGCCGTACGGGAGGGCGGGGGAGGCGTTCGTGTGCAGCCTGCGCAGGAAGCTGGTGGGGCACCAGGCCCTGCTCCCTCGCATGGACTGGGACTCCTGCACCCTCCACTGCTAGGTAACGGCATAGATCACGCTGAACGCGGCATGATTCCAGTTGACGATTTGAAGCGGACGAGTTTAAACAAGTTTGCCACTCAATTGATTTTCCTCAGCTGCCTTTATATGCCGTTCCCCCCCCCCCCTCTCCACGTCAAAAGACTCTCCTTCGAAAAACACTTTCACCAATGGGCATTCCTGATTAGGGCAATCCTCTATGCCCCCCCCAAACCATCTCTCTCTCTCTCTCTCTCTCTCTCTCTCTCTCTCTCTCTCTCTCTCTCTCTCTCTCTCTCTCTCTCTCTCTCTCTCATCCCCCACCTGTGTGTGTGTGTGTGTGTGTGTGTGTGTGTGTGTGTGTGTGTGTGTGTGGTGTCTGCGTGTGTGCGTGCTTGCGTGTAATGTGCGCACGAGCGTGGGCGTGCGCGTACATATATCCTGTACATGCACGAGCAATATGCAGGCATTGGCGTACTGGAAGGTGGCACGGGGTCGAGGGGAACGGGGAAAAACAAAGACAGAAGAAACGCATTTACCCCACCATGTCTTGTGCTGTAATATGTATTGACAGAAAGAGATATCGGCATAATGAGGTAGCTACCTACCCCGATATGGTTGTTTCCGGCCAGGTGGCTCCTTTGGGCTTGCCTCTTGTACATCATGACCACGTCGTTGTCCTGAAGCACAAGTGCCAAGCTCGGCCATGCACATGCTATCTAAGAGCATGAAGATAGAACATGTTACCATACATGTATCTCCTGACACTATAATACCCCATAGCCCTTCTGTTTGAGAGGATGCATGCATAAATTCGCTGACATACTGACGATAATATGCAATACTCATCCACACTTGAGCGAATGAAATAGCACATAAGCTTCAGTGAACATACTTGTACTTGGAGGTTATATATTGAATGTGCGTCATGTCCATGAATGCACCTCATGCCCGCATATCCAGGGAAAAACGAATGGGGTGCAATCCCTAACCAGGAACCGAGACATGTACAAAATCAATTATCTCAACACTCAGTAATGAGTCCGCCCCACATTCTTGCCCATGGGCCCACATCTTCCCTGCCTATATATGTAACTCCTGTGTACATTGTGTTCATACCCCATTACCAGCCTATACCATCTGAGACGCTTCTGTGCATCTGAGACGCTTCTGTACATCTGAGACGCTTCTGTACCTCATGACACTGCATTTACCTCATCACCATGTCTCACCGCTGCAAGCCTCCCCAGTGTACCACTCCCTTATACTCTTTGACCGCATCCCTATAGGGTAGCTGCCCCGTGACTGTATCTGTGCACCTAATAGGTGTTATCAGGCAGTTTTACGAGGGCAACTGGAAGAATGGAAACGACACGTGAATCCTTTTCTAATCTTCTGCATCCTGGATTGCAATTGGGATGGCCTCGGATAGCTTGGGATTCAATTTTATTTCATCTGCAAAATTTTGCAGATGTTGATATATATGGCAACAGCATATGTGGCCACATATGCTGTTGGCGCCTGGGGGGGCGGGGGGGGGGGGGTTCCTGATCTTTAGTTTATGGTCCCCGACCATAACGCGAGTGCAGTGATATACAAGCGTATCCACTGTACCGGACTGCCACAAAACTCTTACACGTGCTTGCAACAGGTAGATTTGGATGAGGGAGTGGCTGGAAGCGATGCCGGAAGTCCTGATAATCCACAGCTTTTCGGTGAACCTCGCAGGACATCAGCCACATCGGCACGGAAGGCGCAGACAGCAGTATAATGTACTGCATGGGAAAAGCCTAGGTTCTTTCCCGCCCTCGTGAAGCCCAACAGAGGAAGGGCAAGGACCAGCAGCCCTAGGTTGACATCTATTGTTAGGATGCTATACCTACTATCTGTTAGGATGCTATACGTAAAGGGGATAACAGGTAGTAGCATCAACTCTATACATGCATACATATATACATGTATACAGCATGCATGAACTAGGCTGGAACCTTTCAGGTATACCCTTGACGGATGCCGTACAGTCTGATCATATGGCTAGCGGGCCCCTGGCTGACCCCTGGCAGATATTTGCCAGGGGTTTAGGGTTAGGGTTCTATAGAACCCTTGCAAAATGCCGTCTTGCAGACCCCAAAAGAACTCTACTTTGCAGACCCTAGCTAGCCGGAACCTGGCGGGGTGATCCCTCTAGGTCTGCAAGATAGGGTCTTCGAGACGTGTTCAGAAAGATTGAGAAGTGAGAAGACGTTGCATGACGCTTGAGACGTACGTGTACATGAGAGGAACTCGCCCTGCCAGTTGCAACTTATTTACTATATCAATTGATATAGTAAATTACAAATGATTGAAGTGTAGCGCGAAGGGGTAAAGACCCCCACAGTAATCTCTTTAAAGAAACACACACGAAGCTTTGTATAACCATAGAAAACTAACGAAAAAGGTTAATGAAACAAATGCTTTGACCTCGGCAGCTCGTAGTGCCATGAAAGGATCCAGACGGATGGTGTCTTTGAGTAGGATCAGTGTAAAAACGAATATTCAAAAACATTAATGTTCTGTCCTAAACATCAATGTTCTAGGGCCTGCGCATGATCAGAAGAGAAGGTCAACTCTCATGACCCTACGATCCTATGATCACTCGCAATGTCTCCGCACACCGTTACTAAAACTCTTCCAAAGTTCGCCGTCAAAAGCGCACCCTTTGAACGTACATCATACATGTATACTTACCGTTACACAAGAATGACCGACATTATGTATACATATAGCCGACACAGCCCCTTTGAACCTCACATGTACATGTGCATACATGTGTGACATGTCCTGGGTCGAGAACCATTCTGCGATTGGTTAAAATGCTTGCCAGGTGTGAGTTTATTATTTTTTCCTCAAGCATTTATGCTCCCTAATTAGCGCAAAAGAAATATAAATCGCGCAATGGGCATGCTTGCGACTAAGATACCTACATAACCTAAGTGGCGACCGCCAGCACACTACACAGAATTTAGTTTACAGTGACGCCGTGCGCTTGATATAATGCCAATATCAATAAAAAGTTTTGAATGAATTGGCATGGGTGTTGTTATACATGACTAGTAGCACAATCTGATTGAATGTAACGTTATTGCTACTACTACTACTCTGCCATATTTGAAGGCACTGCTGACCGCTACGCATGCGGCCACGGCCGGGGCGAGTACGTAATGAATCGATGCAAGTCTGGAAATGGTTTAGTAGGCCAATGCTCTCGAAACTGACTACCAGCATGACGGTACCATTGAGACTTTTCATTGTATTTGTCACAGACAATGCAATCAAGTCCGGTTGCAAGCGCAAAAGCTTGCACCGTCCTCTCAAGATCATTTTCCTTTTATCCACTTCTTGGTGTCAGGTCTTTCGAAAGGTGCACCTTTGTATTTAGCCCTTATATGTTCTTCTATTTCTTTTTGCTTTCCCTTGAAACAATTTTTTATCAAA
>KV908470.1:210000-263129 GCA_002005505.1 Botryococcus braunii | reverse complement strand
CTCCTCCCTCCCTCCCTCCCTCCCTCCCCTCCCTCCCTCCACCCCCCCCTCCCTCCCCCCTCCCTCCCCTCCCTCCCTCCTCCCTCCCTCCTCCCTCCCTCCCTCCCTCTCTCTCTCTCCTCTCTCTCTCTCTCTCTCTCTCTCTCTCTCTCCTCTCTCTCTCTCTCTCTCTCTCTCTCTCTCTCTCTCTCTGTGCATATGCGGGCCCCAGGAACAGCAGCCTGTCGGCCAAGCTAGGCCTGGACAGCAATGCACTTCAACGACAAGCACTTCCAACTTCATTTGTACAGATGGATGCACTGCACTGCCATGCACAGCAGAAATTTCCCGGTGGAACGCTCCCCCGCTCCCCTCTTGTTAAGAAAATGAAGTGCCTGCCTCCCTCTCTGTCCTACCCTCCTCACCCCAAGGCCAAATGCTAAATAAACAAGCGCAGGTTACAGCGCTTTTAGCTGAAAACAGTGGAGCCTTCCCCGCGCGTTGATGTCCAGCGCTCGTGTGGGCTCCTTGAGCTGAAGATGTACCTTATAGAAAACATTAGGTCTGCAGTACATCGAAAAAAAGTAACGTGCACACCCTGAACTTCAAGCTGCACCGTTGCCAGCCCTTACTAGGTTTCAACATTTCAATGAATGTGGCAGGCTGCAATGTCCAAGTGTCTGTGGTCCCCTGGCCACAGAAAGGTCACATCATGGCAAGGAACATTCCCCTAAGCTCAGTCACTGTCATGGCAATTGTATTGATGGTTCTTATACCTTGTGCTAGCTGCGCTGACAGTATGCATGTGTGTATGCAATAAATACTTCTCATTATCGTACGCTCAAACTTCGAAAGAGGGTCCGCTATGTGCCAGACATGTTGGAGGAGGCATGATCCATACACGCTTTCCCAATGGACCTGCCATTACATGCTTGTCAAGCATGTAAGAAAACAAGACAGGTAATATTCAATCGTAAACTTCCCCACCTCTTCTGCTGCCCACATACTGCCAATGGCCTCCGACTGTAAATGGTCACTATGCATGTGACAGATGGCCACCTCAACGGCTGACATGTGGGAGCCCTCACTTTGATAAAGAATTGAATCAATGCAACAGAAAAACCATGCCTGCCACCTTCTACATACTGAACCAGCACATTACATGATACTCTGGACTTTGGTGGCTTGTAATCCTGTGGGTGGACACCCCTCTTTCCCCTTTGGACACACACACACACACACCACACACACACACACACACACACACACCACACCACACACCACACACACACACAAACAGAGAGAGAGAGAGAGAGAGAGAGAGAGAGGAGAGAGGGAGAGAGAGAGGGAGAGAGAGAGAGAGGAGAGAGAGAGAGAGAGAGAGAGCCATTCTGCTGCCATTCTTCATTCAGCATTGCATTCTACGTGCTCTGTATGTATGTTTTCTCTCTGGCATCATGATTGTTTTTAAAACTACGCTGTACAAGTTGGGCCCTCAACCAGGAGAGTTCCGCTCCCTCGACATGCAGGCACAACATGATGGGTCACTTTTGGGTACACAGCAGCAATAGAAACAAGTGCAGATATCCTATGGGTTGCTTGTAGCCGGCTAAACAGGCAACGCAAACCAAACCGCCGAAACCCAGTGAGACCCACCTTGAAGCCTACTGAATGCATCACAATCCAACAAAACTCCTAAATATTCCACGAAGTTAATACCGCGAAGCCATCCATCCAAAACGAACACACAACCATGGGCGAACCGTGCAAACTAGGACTGATCACACTCCAACGTCTTGATGAATTAAGCCGGCTCCGCCGATCCCTCTCACCAAACGACAGTCGTTGTAAAAGGCAAAATTAAATAAATGCCACATATCTGCATACTTTCCACTTCCAATGAATTCCGAACGGACCAGCAAGAAGCTGCCGTACAACTCGCCGTACTGTCACGTTGCCCGCGAAATCAGAAACAGACAGTGCGGTTCCGTTCACTGCAATGGAGGAGCCACAAGACACAAACAAAGCATCTAAAGATAGAGAGCTTGGATACATGTGGATGGATTTCTACTCCATCCTTTACCGTATGGGTGACGACGTTGGGGCGTGCCCCAACGGCTACTTTTTTGAACCTGGTGTGTTTTTTTCCATTCGTCAGAGGCCCGAATTGTGTGTCTGAAATTGTTATAAGCTGGGAATGGGCTTCTGCAGGATTACCTTCAGAACCACCTTGGTTTGGCCAACTAAACTGGGGCCCTGTGGCATCTAGCGCCACAATGCAACTCTGTTACGAGAAAGTCCTTCCCAAACTTATTGCAAACGTTATGTTGGGCGAAAAATCTTCCCAAATACTGTAAGTCAACCCAAAACAATTTTCAATTAGTATGTGAGCAGGGTGTATTGTAGTTCCACAAACAGCGTGCTCACTTGGACTAAGATGATGTGCTTTGAAGTCCTAAGGCTCCCTTCAAAAGGGGGGGGAGGGAGTGACTGTGAACTTAATATTGCCACCTGCACGACTTTATTTTTCTTTTCCCCTCACTCTCAAACCCAACTCTGCACCACCCCTATTGGTATGTGGAGTGTTCATTCATGTTTTCTCCTTCATGCTTCCGGTCTGCTAGCACTGGTCAAACTCTCCCCAGCCCCACATACCATTTCTGTCATTTTCAATGCCTGCACTTCACCCACTCGCAGATGCACCACTTAAGTTCATAAGGCTCAGGCGAAAAGCTGGGCCTGCAGCAGAGTTAACTATTGGAGAAAGCGTTGTACCTGTTGGATGTTTATACATGCACATATATACGTACAGCGCGTTACCATAAATATCATTACCATAAATATCATGGGTAATAATTTGTCAACTTTTTATTTACGTTCGTACTGCAGCACATTGCACGTGTGCCTGGATGTTTACTTGCACCAGAGCATGAGTGGTAGGGGCAGCAGGCCCAGATTGTTACTTGTACCTCATATGTGCTGTGCTTTCTGTCTCTGTGTGTGTGTGTATATGTGTGTGTGTGTGTGTGTGTGTGTGTGTGTGTGTGTGTGTGTGTGTGTGTGTGTGTGTGTGTCTGTGTCCTGGTCTCATGTGAAAGTGACAGCATGCATGCCGTTACTTTGACGTTTGATCGCGTAGTACGGCTATTATGACTGGGGGTTTATGCGTTACTTATATTTTTCTATTCTGAACATATCTGGGTAATTTATGGGTTACAGCACTTGAGAAATGCCATTGTCATGGGACAGTTTGGAGATAGTGTGTAAGGAGAGGCACTAGAGACAGCAAATCAACCTGGACCACCTCCAAATGCGCCCCCCAACGCCAAGGTACTTCACATATACCTAACCCTTGAATGTTACGTGCCATCGGAACTAGCTCTGTGCCTTTCTTTGGACTCAACTGTATGCCTTTACTGGGAAAATAGCTACAGGTCTGGAGCCTGCAGGTCAAGGCGTCTGTGTAACACTTTGGCCCTGGTCAACACATATTATGTACAAGTCTGGAGTCGTCTGTGTAACACTTTAGCCCTGGTCAACACATGCTATGTAAGCAGCAGTGTCGGACAGTCCAAATTTGTTTTGCCAGAGGGTGAACACTGCAACAAAGACTGCCAAAAAAGCAACCAGTCCCAAACGTCTCCCCAAAGGCAAAGGGCCCCCTCCCGCCGAGAAGGTCCTCCCCTCCCCCCCCCCCCCCCCCCCTCATTAAGATCTGTGTTGCCCAACCTTTCTCCTTGCTAGTATCAGGAATGCAGTGGTGTCTCCGTGCCACATGTGTCTGTGTGTGTGTCTGCATGCACGTGTGTGTGTGTGTGTGTGTGTGTGTGTGTGTGTGTGTGTGTGTGTGTGTGTGTATGTGTGTATGGGTGTGTCTGTGTGTGTGTGTGTGTGTGTGTGTGTGTGTGTGTGTGTGTGTCTAGACAGATCTGTGTGTGCATGAGCGTGTGTATGTGTGAGCGCACGCGCACGTTTGAGTGTGGGTGGGTGCGTGCATGCGCTCTTGCGTGCGTCTCTGCGTGTGCCTCATTGCTGCATTGACTGCAGTTGCCTCTGACTTTGCAGCTGCCTTTGCAAAGTTTCGTGGAGTGTTGCGGTGGTCATGCCCGTGCACAGCATATGCATCAAACCTTGCAAGTTTATTGACACCCCCGTGCCTTCTGCTGCCAGGAAATGGGGCACGTCTCGGACGCTCAGTTTTCTTGGGAGGAACAGAATAACAAAGCAGCACGGCAAAGGCAATGTGTACATATAAGCTCGCCAAGCAGCATTGGAGTTTCGTCTCCCTTGAGTCTGTCAAAGATAGCTTGCCTCCCGCTGATAAGGTCTGTGCACCACTTCCCTCAGATCTGTGTCGCCCAACTGGGCCTGCTACCAGTTAGGTAAATTCTGGTCCGGTTATGTACCATGGCCTGGGGCCTGGTGCACTTTTCAGTATTTTATCAATGTTACAGCATAGGACCATTAAAACTAGGTCCTCACATAAGGTTGGTTTATCCGTCTGCATCTCATCATGCCCACTGGGCTGGATTGATGTAATTATTTACCTTTTCATGAGATACATGAGTCTCAAGTGTCATGAACCCTGCCACACTCGTGGGAATGTTTGGTGAACCACTGATGAGTTGTTCCCGAAATATTGCCACGGCTTTGGCAGGGGAATTTAAGGACGACACATGGGGGGTGGGGGATCCCCCATCCCCCATGGAGAGGAGGCGGAGTCTTATTAGATGGGATGAGTTACGCATTAGCTGCAGGTGCTCAGATTTATACTCCACTTGTGCTCAGCTATCCAATATCCTAGCTGACCTGACATGAAATGATCATCATCATGACGTGCCTTGAATTAAGAAGTCTGTCATATATGGCTATGTACGTTTTTGAAATGCCATTTTATAGCGGCTTGGTCCTGCAGGGTAGCTGATGAGGATGAAGCAGGTGATGAGGACACTGAAACAAGTCCTCGCAGCCAGCACAGGCCAGCAAAGCGGGGACGAGGCCAAGGTTCATCAAGGGTTCCTTGATAATGAGCCTCCGCAGCAGGGCAAGGGGAAGGTAAGTCATCTTTCATTATGCCTTTCTATCATGCCTACTTCATTGTTCACATCAGTCTGTATCACAGAAGTTGTGTGTGCGTGTGTGCGTGCGTGCGTGTGTGTGTGTGTGTGTGTGTGTGTGTGTGTGTGTGTGTGTGTGTGTGTGCGCGCGCGCGCTTAGGGTTTCCTCTGTTGTAGTGGTGGGAGGGTTTGCAACCAACTGGTCCCTATGCCTACCCCCAAAGGCTGGACTTAGGGACTGGCCTCGACTGAGTGCGCGCACGCGTGTGTGTATGCTGCGGTTTTCCTACTTTGCTGGTGAGCCCCGGGGAAACCCGGCCGGCGCCAGGGGCCCTTGCAAGGTCCAATTGTCTCCATGTTAATATAGCGGCCCTCGTTTTCTTCATTTTTGCTGGCACTGTACCGGAAGGGTCGAACCGAACCTTTCAGCATGAACAAAAAAGGCTCGTAAGGTTTAGGTTGCATCCTAGCTAGGCCTATAGGCTGGGCCTGCAATACACTTCGCAACGGGTAAAGGCGTTGCGCATGAGCGGCTAAATGTGTGTAAATGTTGATGCACACGCCCATGCGCAGCGCATCCTATAGGATTATGTCTGGTCACTGATGTGTGTATTCCGATGACAGCACAGTAAGTTGACACTGACGTGGGTTGCAATTGCTCTGCAGGCGGTTTGCTTTACATGACACTTGCACGTGCTGCACCTGACTTGGGGACCTCGCCAATACAGACGTATATATACTACCAGAAGACATGCATGTGCATGTCTTCATGATGCATCCCTTTGCTGCAAAGGCAATCCAGGGAAGCGATTTGAAATAGTCATCTATTCTTCCAGTAGATGGTTTGTTTTTGCCAGTTTTGATCAAGCATATGGGCATGCATGCTGACATGTCATCAAGCAACTACATTGGCTTCAAGCATTTTGCAATTAAGACGCTTCTTGATATAAGCCTTAGGTGCATGCAGCATGTGCAGCAAACCCTTGTGTGTTTGTGTACTGTGCTTTTGCAGTATTGGTATATGTATTCAGTAGTCTTGTTAACGCTTATTAGGTTTGCGTCAGTTCAACGTACATGTTGGACTAGGGTGTCAGTCCAGTGCGTTTGGCAGCTTTCAGATGTAATTGAGCACTTGGACCAATGTTGCGCCATCTCACGATGTTCCAAGTCAAGCATCTCATTGTTTGTTAGTCATTATAATGTTGTGGATAATAAGTGGATAACTGCCTCTCCTAGCAACAGAATGTGTATGGGATTGGAATCCCAAGTTCTGTTGTATGGGAGTTCCCAACTTCCTCCCAAACCTGTCCCAAGTCATTGGTTTTGGGACTATCCCAAACAGCAGACCAACCCACTCCCAAAATATGGGAAATTTGGGAAGTTCCCAATCACCTCCCAAACCTTTCCCATAATAGAACGTTTGGGACTATCCCAAATAACTGCCCAACCAAGTCCCTAAATTTTTTATTTTGGGAAGTTCCCAACTCCCTCCCAAACCACTCCCAATTCTGACTTTATGGGACTTTCCCAAAAAACAGCCCAATCCATTCCCAAAATCTTAGTGTTTTGGGATGTTCCCAACGTCTTCCCAAACGAGTCCCAAAACAATGCTTTTGGGACCTTCCCAAAAATGCACCTTTTTTTGGGACATCCCAAAATTTTGCGAAATTCTCCCATAACTCTCCCAAAAGTGCTCCCAAAAGGGTCCCAAAAGCTTCCCGTAAAACTCCCATAAATGCCACTCAATGGGAAAGTCCCAAAAAGTTAGTTCCCAAAATGCTCCCATACGAGTCCCAAGGGGTCCCAAATCTTTCCCATGGGGGTCCCAAAACACCTCTTTTGGGGCCTTTTTGGGACCTTTTTGGGACAAAATCTTTTCCACTAGTGGATGTTATCAAGAAGTTTACGGGGGCAACTGGAAGAATGGTCACGACGCGTGAACCCTTTTCCAATTTTTTGCATCCGAGATTGCAATTGGAATGGCCTCCGATAGCATGGGATTCAATCTTGCAGATGTTCATATATATGGCAACAGCATATGTGGCCATATAAGTTGTCGGCGCATGTAAAGAGATGATATTGGGTGCGTGCGTGCATGCATGCATCCACACGTGTGCGTGTGCGTGCGTGCGTGCGTGCGTGTGCGTGTGTGTGTGTGTGTGTGTGTGTGTGTGTGTGTGTGTGTGTGTGTGTGTATGTGTACACATGTGTGTGTGTGTGCGCGCGCGCACGTGTGCGTGCGTGTGTGTGTGTGTGTATGTGTGCGTGGGTGTGCGTGGGTGTGTGTGTGTGTGTGTGTGTGTGTGTGTGTGTGTGTGTGTGTGTGTGTGTGTGTGGGGTGGGGGGGGGGGCCAGACCATAACGCAACTACAGTCATCCACAAGCATATCCACTGTACTGGACTGCCACCAAACTCTTACTCTTACTTGCGACAGGTACATTTGGGAGTGACTGAAAGCGATACCGGAAGTCCTGATACACCACACAAAGCTTTTCGGTAAGCCTCGGAGCACAGCAGCCACATCAGCATTGGAGGCGCAGACAGCACTGCTACTACCGTAGTAGTTCTGCATCGGAAAGCCTGTACGCTTTCCTGTCCTTTTCCTCAAGCCCAACACCGAGGAAGGGAAAAGGAACAGAAATCCCAGGTTGACGCGACCTCAGATGAGGCCCTGTCGATAGAGCTAGTCAATAGACCTTACCCGTCCCCAATACAGATATACGGTATATAGGATTTACAAGCTCGGAAAAATAGATGCATATGAAATATGCACGTGCATAGAAGAAGAGTATTCTTCTTCGTACTGGTCGGAGTGTTGACTCTTCTATTACAATTAATTGACATGGACCGCAGTTCGGAGGACCGCAGCAATCTTCTTCCGGAAGCTTGCCAATAGGATGATTGTATTAGCGGGTCCAATACGTACTATCGCGCGGTAACTTAAAGTATCCAGGAATGACTCTTGTGAAGAAGCTATTCAAGTACTTACCTAGGTCTTGCCATCTTGCTGACGACCCTAACAAACCACGTCACCATCGAGAACCTTTCTTGCTGGTTCCAGGTCCTTGCTATGTTTATGAAGCCAATGTGGGATTCTGTGTTAAAGTTTGCCGTGTGGACCGCTATATAGTATGATCGTAGGACCATCCTCCTCGCCTTTTCTGTAGCGGTCCACACAGGAAACACACACACACACACACACACACACACACACACACACACACACACACACACACACACACACACACACACACACAGAGGAATTCCACATTGGCTTAATATGATAGCAGCACAATTGCGCCAAGTAGCTACACCCCGAACGTCTACATGGTGCATAGTGCTGCTATGTTATTCAAGTAATGTATATACGGGAAATTTACCGAACACACGTAGGCCTATCCTATGTTTACATAGATGCATGCCGTAATCGTTGATATCATTGTTAGAACCTCGCATCTTAAGAAGTTATAACTGCTTACATGTACACAACAGTCTGCAAACTAACAAAGCGGCAAAATGCACTGGTCCTTTATATTTTACTGGTTCCCAAATGACCGTCCTGCAATAACGCGCATTGAACTCGAGCTCAATGCGCGTTATTGCAGAGCGGTCGGTCAATCAACGGAACGGTCCGACAAACGGTTAGTCGGACCGATCGACCGCCTGCTATGATTCGGTCCTCGCAAGCTCATTTCTTCTTATCAAGCCTCCAGATTTTGAAAGAAGCTTCATTGATATACTTGATTTCAATGAAAAGTGATGTCGCACACTGAGGTTGGATAAATTATAAGGTATCAATACGAAAACAGTTGGGTAAAACTACCGCAAAATCCGGGTGGTCTTGATTAAGGATACTCTTCAAAGGAGTCGCTTGAAACTATGCTCAAAATTCAATCATTTTCAGTTAAGTTGTTTTTTGTTTTCTTGGGTCGAATGCATCACATCGTGAAGCCCAGTAGGCTGTAGTTGGAAGGCCACAATCACGGTTGGACACTTAACAATACCATGCGCAAGCTATACTTCATGTGATCAGACCAACGTGCTTAATTGAAGTCTAAGAAGCAGAAAAGACGTTTTCGAAACCCCGATACCATCACCCAAGCCATAGCTTGGGTCCACGATCTCGGCACACAGCCTGGACAATTACTCCCACATGTGTTTTGTACAAAACGCTTTCAGATCATTCAACAAGCCATCCTGTTCTTTTAAAATATCCGTAGAAGCTTCAGGACCTGAACTGTATTGTCGAAACCATCAAATGCCAGCTTGGGAACCGAATTTGTACAGAAAGGGATAGGAAATAGCTTTCCGCGCGACCTAACAGCTTTGAGTTCGAGTGTCATATCAAAGTTTCTTTAAACAATGAATAAAATCATCCTACATGTTTTGAGAGTCCAATGTTCCTCCATGAGCCTGCAATTGTCATTGAGTCACAAGTCGGAGATGTCCCATTCACTCACTCTCAATCCACAAAATCCAAACGAATTGGTCTTAAATAAGGTCAATAAGATTTCAACCAGCTCTCAACACATTTTTGTAACCAGTGGTCGTCTGATGGCGTTCTTATTTGACTTCTCACTAATACTTGCTCAACTTCAGTACGGGGCATATCGGGGGGGTGCCTTGTGACGACAGACAGCCACCTGTAACGAAAGGAATGCAAAATCCAATGCCTGAAACTTCAAAGGTAGCTCATCAAATTTGTTTGGGTGGTGCAATTTCGCTCTGAGCAGGTACAATAATTTGTCAATCGGAGCTGCCCTTTCAGTGTTCAGTAATCGTCTCCGCACTGTTATCCGGGTGATCGGATCACCGTGATCCGGACTGGATCATCTAGTTGATGGTGGTGACTCACCACCTTGGGTCACGTCGCAGTGACGTGACTCGGCTGCTAGTGGGAGCCTGCGACGTGACGCACGTGCACGCGATTGTACAAGGTTCCACTACAACAAACCTAGCAGAGTAGCTCTGCGAGATCTAGTCCCCGAATCACTGCAAGCAGCTCACGAATACTACCTCACCTTGTGCCAAGATGAGGGCCTTAACTGTAATCTCCACTATATTGCTCCTCGTGCCAACCGCATGGTGCGACTGTTGTCGCGTAGGGGGCTGCCCCAGAGATACCGATCCCTCTGACATAGCAGAGCCGTGCTCGTTTTGTTGCGGGGGCGACCTTTCAGCTACAAATTCGGGTCCCAACACTTATTCATGTGCTTCTTGTGGTTTTGAGAACGAGAATGACTGCCTGAAACGCAGCAACTGCCGGACAGTGTGGGCCGGCATCGCCAAGCGCGACCCGTCCAGTCTGTCATGTGGCACTGAGCAGACGCCAAGCACTCCATACAGTGACAGTTCGCCAGCTTGGAAGAAATATATGAGCAGCTGCCTAGATGACTACTGCAGTATCCTAGGATGCTACCTCCTGTGATCGGTTCCCAGGTTCGGCCCTCAATTTTATGTACCAAGAAACCATATGGAACTACCACAAACCTTTTTATTTTCCAAGTTTGAAGACAATTGGCCTTGTTCACTGTCTTGATTTGCAGTTGTTTGAAGATGGAGATATCACAGTTCCGAATGAACCGCCAGGGCGGCCCCTTAAGCCTGGCATTCGACAAGACTGAAAACTGTGATGTAAAGCCTGAAAATTTACGATAGAATGAATTAAATCATCATTGGCTGTGCATGACAGGCCATGATGGAGGTTCTGCTAGAGGTGGATCTGCTTTCAGATTGGTCGATCGAGAGCTCTACAAGGCTGGAGAAATTTGATTTACGTATCTTTGACTGTGAATTCAGTGAATAATTCAAAAAGTCACGCTCCAGAATCATTCAACTATGTGATTATGGGAGGAATCAGATAGCTTGCTCATGATCCCAAATCTTCCTGGAGATCTTGCTGTGCATGCACTTACGCAGATGCTTCCTACTACCTGTAGGATCTTTGTGCATCTCTTAGTACTTCTTTCGGTAGCTACAAGGATATCTTAATGCGCACTAGTGCACATCGCAGAAGTGAAGCCGATACGGAGGAAGATTCGAATCTGTGGCGATTCAAAACCCACGTGATCACATGGGTTTTGAATCGCCACAGAATCGAATTTAAAGCTCATGCAAAGGACACGTATTGCTGCACCTGCAGCTTGAAAGAGCGTCATTACTCATGTTTCCGTATGAGCAATGTACGTGGGAAGCCTACATAAAGTTGTTCATGGCGTAGGTGTTTCCCCTCATGAGGTCAGATGCGTAGGTGCCATAGCGTAGGCGTTGCCCTCATAAGACGATCTTCAAACTTTCTGCTAAAGCTCATGGGGCATAATTTTACAAATACTGGTAACATACGGGAACATAATAGTACTAGTTAACTAGTACTATTGCCATTTGGTTTAACATGCATGTCTCAAAACATATGTCTCAAAAGCTCGTCATACGATGCATTAGGAGCTGAGATTCATCATGCCCTGATTGCTTGCAGGCATGCAGATTTCCGAGAGTCACGAACGCGATGTCATGTGACAATGTTCTCACGTGTGCAAACTGTTGTTAACACAACAAAGGAAGCTTACAGCTATGTAGTCCTGACTACGTCCAAAACCGGCAGTGCCAGCTGTCGGGGGTTACTTGAGTTATCAGTCTTTGTGGAAGTGATAACCTTCAGGATAACTTTATCTAGAAGTTGGACCTTGTCTATCTTGAAGCTGAATTTCTTGACTTAAACTAGATGAGGCCACGGGGTCACTGCAATGTTTTGAAGCTCTGCTCTTCCATCAGTTCTTCCACACGTTGAGTTGGCTTCATGTAAATCCATTCTTCATCCCAATTGTATTTTGCAGCCCTCGTGCACGGGCTTCCACTTGAATGTGTTGCTAATATAGAGGCTTGCAAGCTTCTATCAAAAACAGGGCACGCCATTTGCAAAACTGAACATGTTAATGTGTTCCGTGATTGCGTACCGAGGTGTCATGGAACTGAGGTTGAATTAGTATTGCTATTACTGGGTACTTTCATGAGACCCTAGGCAAAACCTACAACTTTGGCACGTTCTTTCGACCACATAAACATGCAATGTCACTTGAAACTCAATGACTGTGAATGTACACAAGCAATGCTTCCAGAAGCTAATTTTGCTTTACAAGAAGGCTGCATGCTTAGAATGTTACGGGACCTCAAAGTGGACACTTTTCGACTGATCTGACATGGCTGAGACAACCTCGACATCGACTTAGAATTTTTTTGGGTCGCCCGATCTTCGATCGGCGTCTGGAGCCCAAGTGCCCAGAGAATCCTGCCGGTACGATCAACTCCGTCCATTAGCTGTTCTCGTAGATAAACAAACAATCTACAAAGTTGGTCTTGGGTGGTTTATGTTTTTTTGGCTTGCAGGGGTCGCTACAACTCGCCAAAGTTGAGCAAATCGAACCGCCGCGATTGTACCGGCTCGTGAAAGTACCCACTATTACAGATTGCAAGTGATCACTCATGAGGGATTGCCCACCATATGATCCATGCAAGCCACACTAGTGGGGGATTAGTAGTATTACTAATCCCCTCATCGATGATATCTGCAGCTGCCTGATGGATACATCCCATCATTCATCCTAGCTTGGCTATACATAGCATTTACTTGTATTTTCAGAATGGCTGGTCATTAAATGGTTTCTTTTGGGGCATCCCCATTGAGACTAACCCTCATGATCTTCCAAAAGGAACATGTGCTTCCGTACTAACACGCCATTATGCACGCCATCCCCTGCAGGTACATGAATCTACTGTTTGTGCACTAGAGGATAGTACACCAGTCAGATGGTGCACTGTAGCAGACCACCCTGGACCGTATGGTACTCTACTGGATTGTGCGACATCCCTGAACTGCCAGACTAAATGCTGCCCATGTACATGACATGTGCAATCTGTAAATTTTCAGGGATGGATGCAATTTTTAGACGAGGGGGAGTCGGTGCTCCCACACACTTACTTTTCACAATGTGACATGTGAAGCACTAGCAGCAACCTCAACAGGTGCTCATAGGACAGCCCTGACATCGGGTCTACTGCGTTTGCCAGAATGCAGCATGCCAGTAGCCATATACTCACACGAGCAGCAGCATGCCAGCATGAGACCATAGCAGCGGCACCATGCCAGCATGTGCCCGCACCAGGATGCAGTATGCCAGCTTGTGCCCGCATCAGCATGCAGCATCCCATCAATTGCCCGAACCAACATGCAGCACCCCTGCAAGTGCCCGCATCAGCATGCAGCATCCCATCAAATGCCCGAACAACCTGCAGCACCCCTGCATTTGCCAGCACCAGCATGCAGCATCCCACCAATGCCCGAACCAACATGCAGCACCCCCGCATTTGCGAGCACCAGCATGCAGCATGCCAGCAGCCGTAGCTGCTGTCAGTCAAGCACAGCTGCTTGAGTAGGTACGTGCTGGAAAGCCATGAAGGAATGCCATGAAGGGTTGCTCGAGTAGGTATGTTGCTGATTAGCAGAATGCTCACACTGACTGCGGCCGCAGACCCTGGCACCTCTTTCAAAGGAGCAGGCCCTCGACAAACGTGACATCCTGCCCATCCCAAATTTAGGGTGAGCCACAGTTGGTCAACATCAGTGTGCTACTGCAAGCATGAGGTGCGATGTGTCCCACACCCCCATTCCACTGGGGGCTCCCCCTTTTCCTAGTTTTTCTGCCCATCCCCTCGCTCTCAACTGCCCTGTCTCTGTGTCCATGCCGCCCGCCCTCCTCACGGCTGTGGGCCCGCCAGGATCAGATGCACACGCTGCAGAAAAGAGGGAAAATGGGATGGATGAAGATCTTCAGATACAGCTCAAGTTGCATCAGCAGCGCTCCATCAGCATCAGAAGCGCTCCATTTATTGGAGGTCAACTGGCCATCAACGGGTCCCCGGGTACCTGTCCCCGGTCCGAGGACCAGCAAGCGCCCGTCAACAATTGAAGTGTCCTTTATGCCCATGGGCACACACCCAGCCCGCACCGGAACTCTTACCACACCAAACCGGAATCCCCCCCCCTCAAACACACACACACACACACACACACACACACACACACACACACACACACACACACACACACACACACACACACACACACACACATACGCATCAAGTAGGCACACGCACGCATGCGCATGCACACACACGCACATGCACGCGTGCACACACACACACACACACACACACACACACACACACACACACACACACACATGGTCGTGTTTGAAAGTGTTACATGGTGTTCAGCATTGCATTCAGTGGCTATAATGTGACATGTCGATCAAAATGGTGTTCTCCTGTCATGGTGCTACATGGTGGTTAGCATGCTGCACAAGCCGGTGTTAGGCTTTTGCAGCATATTCAGCCAGGTGTTCAGTAGCTATAGCGGTACGACAAGGGCGGCATGCGTATAACATGCTGTTCTGCTGTTATGGTGTTGCATGGTCTTCAGCATGCTGTTATGAAAACACATGGTGTCCCGCTGCTATGAAGTTACAGGGTGTTCATCAAGGTGTTATGGAGCTGCATGGTGTACGAAATGGCGTTCCACTGCCACGTGTTGAATGGTGTTCACAGGTGCCTTCACTAATGGAGGGAAAGCATGCGCTGCAAAAGTTTATTACAACGAACACAAGGCGCCCTGGGAGATTCGAACCCAGGTTCCACAGGGCTACAAACCTGTGCTGTGCTCACTTTGTCTCAAGTGCCCACTCCAAATGACATTTTCCGAAAGCATGTATGGTAAGCAAATCAAAAAGCCGTGCAAACATCCTGGCCCGTTCACATGCAGAGGAAGCATGGTGACACACTATAAGGCCTACCCGGGTGCAGCCGTGCCAGTCCAAGGAGTACATAAGTCTATCCAACAGAACTCTCATTCTTCCTGTTCCCTTCTTTCGAGAACTATGAATTGGAAGTTTCTCCGCAGTGAATGCAGGTGACAAGCTACTGGGCAGGCAGGTGCAGAAGGATGCGATACCATACAGAGGCACTCCCATATTGACCGGAGCCCCCACCCGCTCCAACACAGATCGCATTTCTTAAGAATATGCAGCACGGATCCTCATAATACAGCTTTGCATGACCGGTCACATGCCCCCCCCCCCATGCCCACAAAAAAAGGGGGGGGGGCATGGGGGGGGAGTGTCACCCGTCACAAGTGTGGGAGGGGGGAGGGGCGTTGTTGCTTTATATTATATGTGGTGTGTGTGTGTGTGTGTGTGTGTGTGTGTGTGTGTGTGTGTGTGTGTGTGTGTGTGTGTGTGTACATATATGTTCAAGTTTCCCTCACCTCCTCAACTTCCGCGACAACAAAACAATGCAGCGAGGGGGATGCTTGCAAATCCCCCCCGTCCCCGTGCAGCTGGGGAAAAGGAGCAGGAGGAAGGAAAATGCACAAGCGTCGTTAAAGCCTACGGTACAATGGAGTCCCTCACGATGGACCTGATCAGGCAACGCACATGGTACGCGCACAAGCATGCGTGTCCCCTTGAGAGAACAGATCATGATGCCCTATCGATGATGCAACAACAAGCTTCAACGGACCCAGAAGATCTGTTCGCGGGCACAGGCTTGTGCCCCTTGCGCCCCATAAGAGGATGCAGGAGTAGAGGCATTCGGGGCAGACGGGAGAAGCCCACCTGGCAGTGGAGGGTGCAGGAGTCCCAGTCCATGCGAGGGAGCAGGGCCTGGTGCCCCACCAGCTTCCTGCGCAGGCTGCACACGAACGCCTCCCCCGCCCTCCCGTACGGCAGCGTCCACACCCAGTACCTCCACGCACACGCTATCCTCCTCTGCATCACCTCCACCTGCCCTCCCCCGTCCCCCACCCCTGATCATCAGTTCCTGCATCCCCTCCAGCTGCACTCCCCTCAAGCCTAGTCATCAGTTCCTGCATCACCTCCAGCTGCATTCCCCTCCCACAGCCTAATCATCACTTCCTGCATCACCTCCCAGCTGCATTCCCCTCCCACAGCCTGACCATCAGTTCCTGCACCACCTCCAGCTGCAGTCCCCCCTCCCCCCCCCGGCCCCAACTTACATGCACGTGTGACTAGCAGGCAGTGAAGGGCAGGAGGATGAGCTGACCACTTTAGACGATGCCAGAGTGGGCATGGTGTCCACATCGGCAGAAATGAAGAATGCTCTCTGTCTTTTCATTAGAAGAGATGTGCAAGAACTGTGTCAGAGGGGATGGTGGATCATGGCTGCAGGGTTGCAGCAGCTGCTCAGGAGCATGAACATGCATACGGTAGTTCCAGGCAGGCGCATTCAGAGAGGCAGCTGCAGGCTCGTGCGGTTAAGGAGGGGGATGCAGACATGTGTACTGGGAGAGGCTGTTGTTGGCACGTGCCTTCAGGGAGGCAGTTGCAGGCATGTGCACTCAGAGGGGCCATTGCAGACACGTGCGCTCAAATAGGCACTTGCAGACATGTGCACTCTCCGATCAAGCCCGCTTTCTATTAAGTTTCACGGTGATGACAAGCGGTGTAAAGGCGTTACTGATTTGCTAAGCCGCAGAGTGGGAAAGGACAGACCCCTTTTCCCAAAAACAAGGGGGGGGGGGGGCAATACAAACCAAGAAAAAAAACTCTCAGATTTTTGAGTTTTTTTCTTTCTTTCTTTCTTTCTTTTAGAGACAATATCTGCCTGTTTACGAGAGCCGATTGCAGGCACGTGCACACACAGGCAGTTGCAGGCATGTGCGTGTCACACCATGTCGCATAGAGAAATACAATCACTCCTTGTTGACTCTCTCCTGCCGGACACAGCAGAGGGACCCACCATGTCAGCGTGGTGCTCTTCCAGGTAGTTGAGAACTTCCGGAACCATGTACGTGTACCGCTCCGGGAGGCGGATGGAAATGTCCCGCAGGTCAATGACGTCATTGTTCTCCACCTGAGCCCAGCCACGACCGCGAATACTGATGCCTTTTGCATCGTTTGGCTGTTGCCATGCACGTTGAAGTCTTTGAAAACCTCCTAGCAGCCACAATTTCCTGACTGCCTTTTGGATATATCAGTCCATCGCGAAATCTGCTGCAATGGAGATTGAAGTCTTCAAGGAAATCTGTCAGGAGCCAAAATGAAGATCGGCTCGAACAAACACTTTCGACTTGCCCATCCACGGCTCGCGCTCTCACCCGTCGACCTGCTGTGTTAAGTAGGAGAGGGAGAGGGAGGGAGGGAGGGCGGGAATGAGGGAGTGAGGGAGAGAGTGCGGAGCATACCGCGACATCGTCAGAAATGACAACAGGGATGCAGCCACACAAGATGGCGGTTTTGAAGCGCGATCCCCAGCCCGCTCCCGTGAGGGCCAGGCAGAAGCGCGCCCTGGTTTGCCACATGAAAGCGTTTGGGGCTCCCTCCAGCATCATAAAGCCTGCCCCAGTCACGTGGATCCCCCACGTGGGTCAAGGCCAGATGCCAGAACCTCCATGTTAGCACCGCACCCCATGCATGTTCCACACACACACACACACACGCACGCACGCACGCACGCACGCACGCACGCACGCACGCACGCACGCACGCACGCACGCACGCACGCCCACGCACACGCAACGCACATGCACACGCATACATAGACCAAGAGAAGGATGGGGGGGGGACGGAGAGATAGAGGGGGTGTTGAGTTGCAGCTGCGCTCTAAGATATTCTAGAGTGGGGGAAAGTGTGGGAGAGAACCTGGATGCTGGCTGGTCTGGTTGTACATTACATACAAGGCTTGCCTCACGCCATGAGAATATCGTTTGCCAGCCAAGTCGATGTTTCCAGCAAAAAAAGCCGTGATGTCGCGGTGGCGGTTGGGATACATATGCGGTGTGGGCATTCTATCCTTTATGATGATAGGAACAGCGCATTTTACTTCTTGGCCAGTATCCGGGGGCCAGTCTGGATCCTGCACGGGTTCAAACCCCACACAAGATGATACTCAAAGCTGGAAATTTTTTGGGTCCCCCATATTCCCCCTTGATATTCCCTCCCTCACTCCCTTTGCTCCATCCCCCCTTGTCTGTCTGTCCTTGTTTCTCTCCCTCCCTCCCTCCCTCCCACCCTCCCCCCCCCTCCCTCCCTCCCCCCTCCCTCCCTCCCTCCCTCTGTGGGGGGGGAGGGAGGGAGGGAGGGAGGGACGGAGGGAGGGAGCAGGTGCAGATGATGGTGGTACCAAAAAAAAGGTAAGGCGAATAACAGCCGTGCGCAAAAAGCAAGAGGGCTCGCAGGAAAGGAAGAGTCTCATGGGCGGCTCTGGACTCTGGATTCCGGAGTCTGGAGGAGGTCATAGGGTGGGAAGCGAAGTACCTTTTCAGGAGGCAAGATGGGAGGGGCCCCTTCCAGAATAGTGCTACGGTTAGCTCCAAACCCTTGGTCGAATATGACAGGCACCGCCAGGATGTCCTTCCCGGGTACGTAGCAGGCCAGGCGCGGCTGCCATCCGCCTTTCAGTTTCGACCTTTGGTCCTAAAGCCCCACCCACTCATCCTTCAGTCCCACCCTCTCATCCTTCCGTCCCACCCTCTCATCCTTCAGTCCCACCCTCTCATCCTTCAGTCCCACCCTCTCATCCTTCAGTCCCACCCTCTCATCCTTCAGTCCCACCCTCTCATCCTTCAGTCCCACCCTCTCATCCTTCAGTCCCACCCTCGTATCCATCAGTCCCACCCGCTCGGCCTTCAGTCCCACCCTCTCATCCTTCAGTCCCACCCTCTCATCCTTCAGTCCCACCCTCTCATCCTTCAGTCCCACCCTCTCATCCTTCAGTCCCACCCTCGTATCCATCAGTCCCACCCGCTCGGCCTTCAGTCCCACCCTCTGATCCATCAGTCCCACCCACTCGGCCTTCAGTGGCACCCTCTTGCCCATCATCTGTGGCCTCTGTGTTTCAGCCGCGCACCCTCCCCAAGTGCCCTTCAGTCAGAAGAGACACTGGGGGAACAGACTGCGAGGCGAGGGAGGGGGAAGAAACAGGGAGGGGGATAGTGGGGGGGGGGGCAGGGAGGAGGGGGAAACAGAAGCACCCACAAGTACGGGGCTCGTACTTTGTACTGCTGCCGGTGATCTTCTGCTCATGGCACAGAAGTGCCGCCACTGAAAATGGGAATTATCTACCAGCTAAGTGACATGGGGCCTGTTTTGGCCTGTTGAGATTTCGCGTATCCCCTGCCTAGTTTCTGGATGTTTTCACTGCCTTGCCTTTGCCTGCATGATGTTCGAGGATAGGTGGATGCTATCGGAATATAGCCGGGTGATATTGAAAGGTAGGGGGAGGTAGTACAGGGGAGGTAGTACGCAAGGGGAGTAGTCACATTATGGAAGATCAGACTCTGGGAGGCGGGGGCGGGGGGGCGGGGGGGGGGGAAATGGGGGACACAGAAAGGAAGAATTTGGATGGGGTTTGTACCCTGTACTTCATGTCATAGCAGCGGCCGTCCTGCATCCGCTGCTTGTCAGTGCATGAGAACTCCGGCTTGGACAAGCCCCAGTGTGCGGCTATTATACCCCCCGCAATCTCCGGCAGATTCATATCGCCCGCCCCTGCGAATCCGCAGAACCTGCGAGCAACGCCTCTTCCTCATGAGAACACAAAGCCGTGTCAGCATCACACTTTCAGGTTTGGGAAATCCGGAGGGCAAACTGCGTGCACACAAGCAAGCTGCAGGCATGGGTTCTGCTGCATCATAAGTGCACAGTCAAGATAAGTCATCATAAGTCATGAGTCATCATAAGTGCACGGCCCAAACAACCCTCGCTGCATATGTATTAATAGCAGATATCAGTATCAAAACCGATATCAATAAGGGCTGTCTGGGCTTTTCAAAGAGTGATATTACAGTTCTAAGGCTTGGGAAGGTCCAAGGGGAAGTTGCCGCCGCTGTATCTGTGTCAGTGAAAGCGTTTAAGATGGGGAGACAGGAAGAGGTGCGAAGATTCGAAGCCCAAAGAGATGGGAAGGTGGTTTGTTCTCAGAGAAGAAGAGGAAGATGGGAAACCTGCTTGGGTTCGGCTTTGAGGGTTCTAACAGCGTTAGGCTGGTAGCTTATTTTGCGGTGTCTTGCAGGGCAAGGTATGTCCTGTGTAATTGCAGTAGAATGCAAGCCGTGAGGGATCATGACGCCATAGGTTCTTAGTGCTGCTTCTGGCAAGACTGGCTGAACAAACAAACGCAACACATCAGTGTTATATAAGGCAATGCGCTCTCCCCTCCCCTTCTCTCCCTCCCTCTCCCCCCGCCCCTCTCTCTCTCTCTCTCTCTCTCTCTCTCTCTCTCTCTCTCTCTCTCTCTCTCTCTCTCTCTCTCTCTCTCTCTCTCTATTCTTTCTCTCTGTGCGTGCGGGCATGTGTGTGTGTGTGTGTGTGTGTGTGTGTGTGTGTGTGTGTGTGTGTGTGCGTGTGTGTGTGTGTGTGTGTGTGTGTATGTGTGTGGCCACGGCGAGGGGGGAAGGGGGGGTGGCGGTGCGGGAGTGAGGAGGTGGGGAAGGGAAAAGCCGCAGTTGAACAGATGGCTGAGGTCGGAGGTCGTACCCATGATCGTAGGTCATGGGCCAGATGTGGTCAACTCCGCTCGATCTGTCAAAGAAGGGGAAATTCTTTCGAATGTGTTGGAGAGCATGTATGAGGATGCAGCTGAAGGAGTCTGCCCACCCGTGGCCAGGGCACACCCACCCGTACCCTGCACCCGCCTCCATGCGTTCTCAGCAAGCCTGACATCTGCGCGAAGTGGTTTAGTGTCTTGCGCTGGCCAGCAGAAGGCAGGGGCCGAGGGTGAGGTGGAAGGTTACTTCTTCCGGTCAGGAGGTAACGGGGTGATGTCGCAATGGTGGCCGGAGTGATGTCCGTCTGGCCCGGCGAACACTCCCATGCACACCAGTGTCTGTCTGACTGTCTGTTTGTGTCGGTGTCTCTCTCTTTCTCCCTCCCTCCCAAGGCCCCCCTCCCCCTCGCCTCCGCTCTTCCTCTCTCTTTCTCTCTCGCGCGTGCGTGCGAGGGTGTGTGTGAGAGAGAGAGAGAGAGTGTGTGTGTGTGTGTGTGTGTGCGCGCGCGCGCGCGCACGTGTGTGTTTGTGTTTGTTTCCACGCGCACTGGGGAAGGATCATCCAAACTTGGGACGGGCAGGAGGAGGGTCATACACTATGTGAAGATAGCGCCATGCACACATTGGAAAAATACGAGAACTCCGTTGCTGACACATGTATTGCATTTACGGAGGGCCAGTGTAAACTTACTGGCAAGGATGCTGCGCATAGCGTTGTAGAACCAGGCGTGGACAAAGTACAGGTCGGCGTCCTCGGGGTCCTCCACCACATGCCCCATCTCCTTCAGCACAACTGCACCCTCCCCACCTCCCTATTACTAATGTCACATGCCAGGCAGTACAGGTCGGCGTCCTCGGGGTCTTCCACCACATGCCCCATCTCCTTCAGCACAACTGCGCCCTCTCCACCTCCCTATTACTAATGTCGCATGCCAGGCAGTACAGGTCGGCGTCCTCGGGGTCCTCCACCACATGCCCCATCTCCTTCAGCACAACTGCGCCATCCGCAGTGAATCTGAACCCTTTGGAAGTATAAAAAGGTAAATACATAGCGGGACTGCAATCCCAATGGGTAGCAGGAACGTAATCCCAGTGGGTTGCAGGAACGTAATTCTTGGACATCGCACGGACCTGATTGCAGACAGTAGCAGGATTTACGTTCCTCTGACCTCCCCCCAAAAAAAAGATTACGTTCCTGCTACTTCCAGCAACTTTCGATTGTGCTAATTCCCAAAAACTACGTTCGTGCTACTTCCTTACGGCCTTGGAAGTTGCGGCAACGTACCGGGGATGGCCTCTTCCGCTCCGTAGAGGATGCTCCAGCCAAACCCGCGATCATCGTGATACGCACCGGGCATCGGGTACAAGAACACTTTGGGCCACTTTCCAGTCAAGGTGCGGTTCCGGCTTCTCCAGTACGCGGGCAAGCCAATTTCCGGATGCTGAGGCTTCAAGACTGTCAAGCCCCATCCCCATGCATGCTTGTTGCCAGTCTTTTGCACTCAGATGCAACGCCCGCATCCCCCCCCCCCAAAAAAAAAAAAAAAACCCAACTTTGTTATGCTGTTGTTGGGCTCGGGCGAGCCCCCCTTCTCTCTTGCACTCTGTGTGTGTGATCCAGCCAACCCCACCACAGGGTGCTCACCCAAAGACAGCAAGCACACAAACATACATATATGCAGTCACGCGCATGCACGCCGATGCGGCACACACACACACACACACACACACACACACACACACCACCCCCACCACACACACACACACACACACACACACACACACACACACACACACACACACACACACACACACACACACACACACACACACACACACACACACACACACAGAGAGAGAGAGAGAGAGAGAGAGAGCAGTAGCAACATCAGACCACTCACGTGCAGGCAGGGGGGAAAGATATCCGAGGGAGGCTAAGAGGCTAGCGTACCATACTGCTCAGACAACAACCTGCTGCGATGCAGTTCTTCGTCCGTGACCGCGCTATCCACCAGAGGTGTCTTGCGGTTCAGCGTTTCTCCACTTCCGGTCTCACCAAGGTCTGCGGCCACCAGCGTTTTCAACTCGTCCGGTAACCCACGAGGGACCCTCTGCTCCTCCCCCATGTCCGATAATGGGGCTGTCCCTCCCCATGGGTCAGCGTTTTTCTGCGGTACAATCGGATCCTGGAGCACATGACCGTCCCAGGAACGGTCTGGGAAGGATGAACCCTTGGGCTTGTGGGAAGGAGACACTCCATCATGCTGTAGTCTGTCAGCATCGGGTTCCTGCTCTGGGTGACGAACATCGCTTCCATTGTGGTAGAAAGTGCTGTTCGGTGTGGATCCAGGAACAGTGAGGGGTCTTGAGAAGTTAAGGGATGCTGTGGGAATCGAGCCAGGGATGTCCAGGGCCAGGAATGCCTGCAGCGTTCTCCCTAACGGCAGAGGCAGAGTGCCTGGGTTGCTCGAATGCAGCCCGCTAAAGGGGTTTAGATACAGAAGTACTGCATGTGCTGCAATGCCGCAGACGCTACAGAGCGCAGACAGCTTCACTATGTTCAGCAGCCTCAGTTTCTGATGGGGCAGCCCTGGCATGAGTTGACCTCGAGGAGCTCATACACTGCAGGGCATCCTCAGCCCTTGGCCCTCACCAGACAAAATCAGTATAAAAACATTGCATATAGACGGTGGATCTAGACGTAGGAAGGAATTCTGAGTACGTCGCATCTCCATCTCCCCTTTGTAACGGTGTCCATCACATGTGCGCGGATCACCCATAGCAGGGAGACCGTCAAATTTGTAAGGGTCCGTCTATTCAGTACCCCAAAGCTGATATAATAATAATGACGCTGACAAGTAGAATCTAAGGAAGGGGATCATAAAGGCACATACGAAGGCGAGAACTTGCAGCTAGACGAGGCTCATGAACACTTTTGCACCGGGCCGTCTTGTAATCCTTTATCCCACTTGTATGCTAGTCATAATTCTGAATGTAGCTATACACGTAATGTGTCTACAGGGATCGTATTAACTACGAGTCCACTCCAAACGGTGTACATGGCCGGGGGCACGACGAGTGATCAGCGTATCGGGCCAGTGCTAATTCTGAGAAAACAACGAAATACGTAGAGTTTTAAAGACGAAATTTAGAGCAACAGCATATTTACCGACAAGTTCGCCTCGCTTGGAGTGAACTCGGCCAGCGGGATTGGCCGGTACAGTATTGTTCAGGGCTTTGCTGTACAGCCATGCACGACCCTGGCCGATCAGGGGAACAGCTTTGTACTGTGTGAAACCGCAAAGCATTGCCAATGCGATAGTATTTTACATGCTGAATACATCGACTTCTTGTTGCTTGAGAGGAACTGAATCTACTTGGCAACTTAACGCACGGTTGTTGCTGGTCAAGAGGCGGCGAACGGATCCGCAACAACGACTCTTCCGCTTAAGTCGCATTTAAACCCAATCACTGTGATCATGCATGCCTTGGACTCTGGGATTGACCTCGGCGACCGTTTATCTCAGAATATGGTAGGTTTGTTGGTGTAAATCACATGAACTTCCAGCATCTTCTTGCGACAATATTGCAATCGAGTTGGTCAGGCAATTGTAAGTGCTTTTAGAATGTCTGATGGGAGCATAGGAAGTTTTTCCCGCAGGCAGAGGGAAGGCCTGAACCGCAGCCAAGCAGCACAGCCGGAAAGGAGCCACAGGATGTGAGTTCGAAGAAGCCGGAAGCCGCTTTTGTCCAGAAAGAGGACGTTCTTTGCAGTGGCTGCATGAGGTGCGAAGTTGGCAAACCCTGGATCGTGTACGCTTTTCCTCTGAAACAAAACTACACACACACACACACACACACACACACACACACACACACACACACACACACACACACACACACACACACATTTTGTGTTCAGACTCTTGGAATCTGGCAGTTAGGGTGTAGAGGGCTGCTTCAGCTTAATTATCACTGATTTGGTATCACTGATTTGGTGACTAGTCGTGTATACACCTGCACTCATCTGCGCCTTCTGGCATGGGGAGCTGGCACCTTTGGGTCATGCTGTTGTATGCGAGTTCCTGGAAACTCTGACAAGTTGGCTAGACGTTTGCTGAAGAAGCTGTTTTTTGTTGTGCAGGAGCACGGAGTACACAATGCCTGAAAACCTGGGTGAGCTGAGGGGGCTGCCCCATGAGCTGTTGGAGCACGTGTTCCCCGGCTTGCCGCAAGCCACCATCATGGAGCTGTCCACCTGCAGCAGGCACTGCGGGGCAGCGGCCCGGAAGGCCATCCCGCGCGTGAAGGCTGCGCTGCGGGTGGCCTCCCTCAAGGGTGGCTGCAAGCGGGCCAACCCAGTGCAAGTGCGCACTATGATTACCGTCCTGGGGCGCTTCAAAGCAGGCAGGCACATCGAGACCGACCAGCCAGTGCCCCTTGTGAATCCAGGAACGGAATTTGGGGGCACCCACAAGATCAGTCCCACCCGCAAACTTTCGTTTCGAGGCTCTGACGATTGGATGAGGGTAGGGTATTATGTTGCGTGGCTTGATGGAGGGGCAGGGCGGCCAAGTCTACGTTGCAATTTGACTTTTGGGCTTGGCCACTCGGCCTTTTTAGTGTTCGAGCTTGATGTCGCTGGGGGAGAGATCATACCCCGATTGCTCTGTGGGGAGTGTTTGTTTTGTGAGGATGTCGATTTGCTCCAGGCTTTCGTTCTTGCGTTGTGGCCAACTTGGGGGAGTGGAGCGCTGTGGCTCACACTTCCGGTCAAGTCACCTCGCGAGTGCGCAGCCATTGTCGCTGGTTGTAAGGACATCATCTGGCAGGCGCGATGGGCAGGGGATCGCCACTTTTCGGCTGAAGCCTCCAGTACGGAGTCTTCCGTTGGCCAGAAATGCTCCAAAATTGGTATTTGGGCCAACCCTTGCAGAAAGTACATCAAGAGGCATTGTGCGGTCTCACCCATTTAGCAGTCATAATGAAGTCTCTTTTGATGGCCTGACGCGTGCCTAGGGCAAGTTTACCCCCCCACCCCTTCTTTTTGGGGGGGGGGGGGGTACTGAGGTCGTTTTGAAGGGACGAAAATAAATGCAGAGGACGAGCATTGTGCTCATCATGGGCCAGAAGGAGAGTGGGAAAAGATGGATACTTTTGTTTTGCTGATGTCATTTTATGTTGACAGAGATTTTTTGTGTTGATGCCCCTAGGAAGTAGGGCGGATGTACACTTGCTTGTCTTTGGGGAAGTTGAAAGCATTCTTGCGATGCCTATGGCTGCCGTGAACGCTGATCGAGCGGGGCAGCGCTGGTTGCCACCAGTCGGGGCTCTGAATGTTTTGTGGCCTCTGCGCTTACTCACAGGCCTCACACGTGCTGTTGAGTACACATTACAGCAGCAATACCACCATTTTCATCCACTGGGTTTGAAAGCTTCAACCGGAGATGTACTCCCATGGGGTTTGGGGAGGGGGTGATGTGGCAATGCCTCCAGGTGTGTTAAAAACTTAGGGAGATGCTCACAAGAGAATACTCGTGGGACAGGGAAAATGCAAACATTTGCAGTCAGATGAGATGGGTTCATGCTTGGACATCCAGAGTTAAAGAGACGGAACGTGATCGTGCAGTATCGGCGACTGACAAATGGGGGAGCTATCTTTGAAGATCTTATGAGGCAGGGAACTCATTTGGGCGCGTATACGTATGTAAGTGTCCCAAAGAATCCTTTTGCGGCACTGTCGGTCTGCTGGGCGGGTAGTGGCAGGATGACAAGGCTGCAGTGACAGACATGCTGCTGGGTGTAGACCAATCTACATGTAGACTTTTGAAGAGCTGCACCTCTTAAGGTATACGCATACAAACAATTTCTGCCTTTCGTTATTGTAGCAGTTGCATGTTCCCGATTGAATGCATTTCTGCTGCTTCAACGCACAAGAAACGTTGGTCAAGTGACAATGTCCCCGGGTCACAATCATTTATCTTACAGCTGGCAACGTCACAATAGTCGTTGGTACGTCAGCACGCACGCACGCGCGCACACACACACACACACACACACACACACACACACACACACACACACACACACACACACACACACACACACACATAGGCGTGCACAGGCACAAGCAGATATGCACCTGTGAAGACTGCACACACAGATGGCACACACAGACGCGAACACTCACGCAAATGCCCATGGTCTTCTACCTTAGAGGTACGTAAAGGTGGGGGGAAGCATGGAATGTACCCGCTTGGCTAAGGCTGCATCGATATGTCCTCCTCATCTGCAGTAGTTGCATCGTCAGAAGCAGCACCTGGAGCTGGCACTTCGGAAGCAGCACCTTCAGAAGGTGCCTCAACAGCTTCTTGGGCATGTAGGCTGCAGCAAGTGCTACAGCGGGGTCCCCTCAAGTTCGCGGGTCCAGAGAATTAATTCGTGTGAGAGTAATAGCAAAACATAAAAAGTTATAATGGTAAGTGTTGAGACGTGGTCGGGACAAATGACAAAGGAGTAACACGAATCAGCAACAAACAAAAAAATTTTAAAGCCACAACTGCTAAAGCTATCGCGATAATGAGAGATATCATTCTTTCCCCACTTGATTCAGGGACCGGCGAGGGCAATGAAGAACAACAATAATGAATACATAAAACTTCAGCACTGATCCCATCCGCCCTGCAGAAACAAAGTAGAATACCAGCTTTGGAGAAGTGGAGGAGGCTGAAAAGGTGGGACTATGGACACGCACTCCAAACCTTGTAGACGCCTGGGACAGTCTCGGTCATCCAAAAGGTTTTACGACGGGGTCTGACGGTATTCCAATCGACGTTGACCACATCCACGGCTGCAATGGTGAAGTCCTCGTTCGGATCGAAGAGCACTTTCGTGAGATCGATCAACACATCGATGCTGGTGGTCTTCGCCATTAGGTAGCCCTTGCAATCCCCAAAGTTTGATGGCAGATTGGAGATGCCTATTTTGGCACGGAACACCAGCGCGGGCTGCAAGCCAAAACACACGCAAGTAAATGCCAAAGATTGCGCTCCTGGTAAATTGTTTTGGCACTTGTCGTTAAGATTGATGTGCAGATATCTGCTGAACATTGTTGTTGAGAGCAGGCACGCACATGCACACACACACACACACACACACACACACACACACACACACACACACACACACACACACACACACACACACACACACACACACACACACACACACACATGCACGCACCCACACACACACGCACACACGCAGAGACACACATCAAGACCCATAGACACATACCCCAACACACGCACCCACTGTTCCTGTTTACCAAGCAAGATGGGCATGGGGATCAGAAACGAAGGTTGGGCTTTGACATTGATAAGCATGTGACACAGAGAGGATGGTAAGGGATCGAGGGAACAGGATCTGGGAATGTGCGAGCATACCGCATCGCCGTATTCTGTCGTGTCCAGCACTTCGATTCTTTGATATGGGATGCAAATGTATGCATCGTTTACCTTGTAGACAAAAGTGTTAGATTATGGGCATTCGGCGTATCCTGTATACACGCACACAGGTCGTAAGTGTATGCTCCTCCAGCTACAGTCCAAGTCGACTGTCTGCACTTAAGACGCTGGGTACTTAAGATGCTAGTCTTGTTTATACAGTTGCTGTTGCTCAAGCTTGAGCAACAGCAACTGTATAAACAAGACTAGCATCACTGGGAGAACGAAATTATCCCACATTGATCCCACGTTCCCAGATTGATCCCACGGCAATCCCACATTGATCCCACCAGAATCCCACATCGATCCCACATTCGGTGGGATTTTGTAGTCGCAATCCCACCAATCCCACATCGATCCCACCTCGATCCCACGTTCCCACACCAATCCCACATTGTTCCCAAAAGAATCCCAGACCAAGAAAGTACCATTGCAAGGATGAATGTCACCTCATGACAGCTGTCCAAGGGTCACAGCCAGTCTGGACATCATGCAAAATGCATGTCCAACCTGTTTCCCATCCCCATGTCTGCAAAGACCACTAAAAGTCAGATGTATATACTCCTCCCCTAGGGTGCCAGGGGCCTCCCACAACCCCTCTCTGCCAGGGCAGCAAATTTGAGCCATCATCTCCAAAAGTTTAATCTGCAGCCACACCCAGCCACAGCCACACACACCCAGCCACACACACACACACACACACACACACACACACACACACACTCACACACACACACACACACACACACACACACACCACGCACACACGCACACACCACACACACACACACACACACACACACACACACACATACACACACACACACACACACACACACACGCACACACAGACAGCAACACACACAGCCCCACACACACACACACACACACACACATACACACACACACACACACACGCACACGTGCACGCGTACGCAGACACCGACAGACACACACACACACACACACACACACACACACACACACACACACACACCCACACACACACACACACACACACACACACACACACACACACACACACACACGCACGCATACACACACACCGACAAAGAGAGAGAGAGGGGGCCAAGGGCAATTGCCCTTGGCCTATCTCCCCCTACATCCCCCTTGCAAGGGGGTTGTCAAAGACAGATTGTAAACCAGAACTTTCCCCGACAGCAACGCTTTGGTACCGATGAAGGTACCAGTATGACCCGTAGTCATACTAAAAGAACAATGAAGTAGCCGGCTACTCTGTAACCTGCCTTGCAATTAGGTAATCTAGTGGAAAACTGAATCGAAAAGCCAAGAAGCCAGGTGCACCTGAATGCCCTTGCTATTGTTGAAGGATGCCCTTGCCATGCCAGTAGCCAGAGAAACCTTGCTCCATGTTTGCACCAAAGAACTGCTTTCCCTGGATAAGGAAACCTTCTGACGCTATGAACAGGGGTATCTCTTGGTTCTGATGTACTTTGAAGTTGGTCTCCAGTCGAGATTCTCCACATTTACCCCCAAGGCTCATACCCAGCACATAAAAGAAAATAGAGAGAGAGAGAGAGAGAGAGAGAGAGAGAGAGAGAGAGAGAGAGAGAGAGAGAGAGAGAGAGAGAGAGAGAGAGAGAGAGAGAGAGAGTGTTAGAATGTGTGTGTGCATGCCTGTGTGTATGTGTGTGTGTGTGTGTGTGCGTGTGGTGTGATTCTGCGTGTGTTCGGTGTGTTAAGAAACCAAAGAAACACACGCCACACACACACACACACACACACACACACACACACACACACACACATACACACAGGGGCGGGGGGAAGGAAGGAGAGAGAGAGAGAGAGAGAGAGAGAGAGAGAGAGAGAGAGAGAGAGAGAGAGAGAGAGAGAGAGAGAGAGAGAGAGAGAGAGAGAGAGAGAAAGAGAGAGAGAGAGAGGGGGGGGAGGGGGGAAGAGGTAAATAGGCGTGAGCGCTGGCGCCCCTGCATGGTAGAAAGCAGCAGTTCCTTGTGTAGGAAGCTATGGCCTCGGCTTTTATGCTCATTGTGCAGGCAGGTCTGGCCTCTCTGCTCTGCACCTGAGTGGACCGGCTTGGATAATCCCCAAACTGTTGCATGATATAGGTTTTCAGAGTTAGCCCTGCAAGGTGGGCCCTCACCCAGCACAGTTTCTTTTCCAGGGCACACAAGCAAAGAGACAGGTAGTTCACTGGTATACATATAAACAGAAACAAGTCCGGAAATCTTCTTTGTTGCTTCTAGCCGGCCAGACATGAAAGCCAAAACAGACTGACGAAACCCAAAGTGACCTACCTGGACGCACCCTTTAGCAGCTCATTGAATCCAACACAACTCATATAAATCATAATCCTTGAAAATATTTCTCAAAATAACAACCGTGAAGCAGCTTATCCAAAAACAAAACACAGACAACGCGCGGACACTGTGCAAACTAGACCTCAGGTAGTTACCGCTGACCTGCTCCCAATCTCCAGCTTCAGATTCTGGAAAATGGTAGAAATAAAGGATACAGTGCACAGCTGCATATTTTCAGCCTCCGTAGGACATCGAACGGGAGGCACATAAACAAGTCCGGGACAGGTCGGGGCAGCTGCAGCTACAATTCGCCGTTCCCGTGACACTGTCACGTTACGTGACACACGGGACGTCCAAGACGGTATTGGTTCAACATTGTTCTGTGAGTTGGACCAACACATAGACCAACATTCCGAAGATAAAATTTGTGTTTGTGGAGCATTTTTGTTTCAAGTCTATCATTGAACAGCTGGCGACGGAGTTGCGTGGGGCGTGCAACAGCTACGTCGCCTGCATTTTGAATTTTTGTGCTCCGGAGTAACTTCTGTTTCTCCAATCTTGTTGTATTAGTTATTCCATGCTTGGATAAGTTATTAGACTGCTTTTACGAAGGCTCTCGAGGCTGTTTTGGCACGGCAAGAAACGGCTAAGCATGGATGAGGCACGGCTTGCCTGAGGTTGGGGCTCGTTTAGGCCTCTGGGCTGGCCAAATGTAAGGTAAGGACAGATAATGTGCCTTTCTACTGTGTTTACTTCAATGACCTATTCAAATTACATTGCTTCATTGAGTTGGGGTCCTAGCAGAACTATGCTGCAGCATCATTGTCCAGGTGCTGTAGGCCCTGAGGCATTTCAGCCTGTGCCTTACATGTCTATCAGTATGTGGGGGCTTAACTCATAATTCAGATCAGTTTGCACATTGTGTGCTTGTTCACCATGTGTGTTAGCTTCCTTCTTAAAGAAGGATAGCAATGGGGAGGGGGATTCTTTGTATTGTGGGTTGTCAAGTCTAATACAAGAGAAAGACTTTGGGGCAGGGGCATACTGTATCAATGCTTGCAGTAATGCTTCCAAGTCCCGTCGGCCAGCATCACTGCTTCTTAAGCTACAACTTGAGGACAACAGGTTCATTCACCTGCATTGAGTTTCACACAAGCACGCACTTGACTCCGAGCATTTGACATGCAGGCCAAATCACTGTGTACAAAGGTAGAGAAAACAGCTGCAATGGAGACACATTGTCTGTCACTACGCACTGCCGAGACGAGGAACTCGGCAAATTTGAACAGAATCTACCAGTCTGCAAACGCCTAATGGGTTTCTGACGGCAAACTTGCTGATGACAAAGTTGGTAGCAGCGACAAGAAATTGACCTTGATGATTCATAGAGGTATTTCATCTCTGTAACATCCATGGAACCCTCATATTTTCCACGTGTGCAATGTGTGTGTGTGTGTGTTGGGGGGGGGGGGGTGGCATGCGTGCACGCGATTGCATGTCTGTTTGTCACAGTTTGCTCCCCCAACCCCCTTTACCAGCTCCTCTCACCCTTATCCTCTCTCTCCCCCCCCCCCTTTTCACTCTCTCCCTCTTGCCCCCTTCTACCTCCCTTCCCTCTCCCTATCTCCCTTTCTGTTACGATATTTCCCCTTTCCCTCATTTGTGCCTCCATCCTGTCCAGGAGACTGTTGCTGGGAAGCGTAAGGAGAAACCCACCGCAACGAAGCTGCGCCGAGGTCAGAAGAAGAAGCTCCATGTGTGCAGGACCCTTACCTTACTTGGCCCCCCCCCCCCCAAGTCTCTCTCTCTCTCTCTCTCTCTCTCTCTCTCTCTCTCTCTGTGTGTGTGTCTGTGTGTGTGTGTGTGTGTGTGTGTGTGCACGCGCGCTCGCACGTGCGCGAGCGCGTACGTGCGTGTGTGTGTGCGCGCGCGCGCTCGCACGTGCGCGAGCGCGTGTGTGCGTGTGTGTTTGTCTCTGTGTGTGTGTGTGTGTGTGTGTGTGTGTGTGTGTGTGTGTGTTGCTGCAGATCTTGGAGATGATGGCTCAGACAATTTGCCATGGCAGAGAGAGGGGTTCTGGGAGGGGAGGAGTACATATCTGATGTTTAGTGGACTTTGGAAACAGTGCGCGCAGCTTCTTGATGCCTGGGAGGGGTTGGGTGAGGGGCTTGGGAGCAATATTTTGTCTCCAGCGAAGCCCTGGGTGTGGGAGCGGGATGGGCATCAACAACTTGGCATTCTTAGGTCGACATGCATGGCTGAAGCACAATGTTAAGGACCTGATGGTGATTTTACATAGGCTGTACCTCATGCACAACTTTCTTTTCAAAGTGGTCCATGCAAGTGACATGGAGTGTGGGTTTTGCAGTAACATCGAATACGCAGCAACTGCCCATGGAGCTTGGAAGATCTTCCTCTACAGGACTAGAGAGTCATTCAGGCACGGGAGCCAGAATTTTCATGCCGGCAGAGGATTGGAAAGTTCCTGTCTGTCAAGCAAGTACACCCACCAACTGTGGAATCTGTGGCTGCTGGTACCAGTCTCACAAAGTGACACCAGCCTTGCATTATTAGTATTGTCAAAAGCGACATCATCAGTATAGGTGGGTGGGTCTGAGGTTTTATGGTAGCTCTCCTGGGTGCAGCCAAAACATGGGAGCCACTACATGAACATGGGAGTGCAGTTAGTATCCCATGTATACATATGTTTCGGCCCTTAAGTTTGCATTAAGGTTGTAGAGGCTGCCAGACCAGCATATGATCCTGAGTCAACAAGACATATTGCATGGAGTTTAATTACTTGCTGGTAGCTTCAAAACTGGTAATGAAGTTGACATTTAAGTTTCTGCATTAATATGTGGGTATTCCTAAGTGCACGGACATACGATATATATATACGCCTTCGTGGCTAATTCCTTTATTTAAAAGCTTATAGACGAATAAACTAGTATGCACTCTATACATAGCTATGTATACGTACAGAGTGCATACTACAGTAGCTAGCTAGCTGCTATAGCTAGTAATGAAATAGGTTAAACTTGGCACCTGCAGCTGCGCAGGTGCATGCAGGTCATCTGATTTGTAATATTAATGGTATACTCATGATGATAGACTTTTGCTGATTTCTTTACATCTCCTACTACTCTCCCACTAGTCTGAGGCTTCATATGCTCATCCTATGTCAGTCCCACATGGATCCCATACAAATCCCACGTGCTTCCTGGGATCATTGTTGGATGTCCCAGATCATTCCCATATCAATCCCACATCATTCCCGTATCAATCCCACATCGATCCCACTCAGTCTGTCCCAGATCGATCCCATAAAAGTCCCACATCAATCCCACAAATTCTATCCCACATCATTCCCCGATCGATCCCACATCGATCCCACCAAAATCCCACATCGATGTGGGATCGATGTGGGATCGGAAATTCCGGTCCCAGAATCGTACACTTTGGTCACACAATCCCACATCGATCCCAAATTCAATCCCACATTGATCCCACATCGATCCCAAATTTTCAGAGTTCAATCCCACATCGATCCCACATCTATCCCACACTGTGGGATCGTTTTGGGATCGATGTGGGACTTTTAGCAGCTGGTGGGATCAATGTGGGATCAATGTGGGACAATTTCGTTCTCCCAGTGCATCTTAAGTACCCAGCGTCTCCTTACAAGTATTCCGGTACATGGAAGGTCTGTCAATGAGCTACCTCTCCACGGATAAGACTCTTGACGGCTACGAGCAAGTACCTTCCTATACTCAATCGAGACTCCGTCCCTTAGCTGTTTGGGAGGCTGGATTGTACACTAAAATGGTTCAATTACACTCCATCAACCACACATGAATACAATAACACTAAACACCATGCGTCACCGCACGTGTGTACACGCAGACAGGTCGTAAGTGATGCTCTTTGAGCTAGAGTCCAAGCCGACTATCTGCACTTGAGCAACAGCAACTGTATAAACAAGACTAGCATCTTAAGTGCCCAACATCTTTTTACCGCAGTTGCCCGACTGTGCGATGACCGCTGCTTTAGTAGCCTTTCCACCACATCTTGTGACAAAGTAACTCTTGTCCATGAAATTTCATACCTCAAAGTCAAAAGAACTAAAACAACAATATTGCTGTCCCACAACAAAAGTGAAACTGCACAAGCACGGTAGAAAATCGGAAGATCACGTTGGTAATTTCTACACACACACACACACACACACACACACACACACACACACACACACACACACACACACACACACACACACACACACACACACACACACACACACACACACACACACACACACACACGCACACACACACACACACACACACACACACGAACACACACACACACAAGAACACACACACACACACACACACACACACACGAACACACACACAGACACACACACACACACACACACACACACACACACACACACTTGCTTGAATCGCGGCAATTCATCTTCAATCTCAGCACATGCAACACATGCATCTTCAACTTAGATTCAAGCCAATGGTTACATATCATTGAAAATGAGTACGGTCTGATGCCTTTGCCAGCTCGATTGTTTTCAACTTTCTTTCTTGCAGAACGAACAAGATACGACCATTATACATAAATATAATGTGTTATACGTTGTGTGTATTATATGCTTTTGTATAATGTATTATATGTTTTTATATAATGTATTATATGTTTTGTATATGTAGATCAAAATAGGGCTCCGATGCATGACTCGTACTTTTAATGTCGATAGGCTGTACGAAACGCGTATTCTCCGTGTACACGCCTATAACTAAGGCACCAGAAGATTACCAAGGCTAGAATCAATCCTAAGCTACCCGAAACTGGACTTGGTTCGCTTGTGATGATATCAATTTTAACTTACACCCGAAATAGTAAAGGCTATCTTGCTTTTGCACAATCTTTTTTTTGGGGAGGTGAACGTTTACACGTGCATAACCGACACTATATATAGCCGACACAGCCCATCTAGACGTGCATAGGTACATGTGTGACATTCATGTTCATTATATGTGTGACATTTCCTGGGTAGAGAACTCTTTGGAGGATGGTGAAATTGACTTTATTGTTTATTTGCCAGATGTCGATCTGAACTTTATATTGATCGATCAATATAATGTAAAGATGGATCGACACTTCTCTAGAGTGACGCCGTGCGCATTACATTTTTGCTTGATAAAATGCTAGGATCGTAGCAAAAATGGTTTTAGAACCATTTTCAAATGATTGTTGCTTTAAGTGTTGTCATACACCACCAGTAACATAATCTAGTTAACTGTAACTACTAACGATCTTGTGTCAAGTTCAAAGGCACTGGTGCCTTAGCGCTTTAACGCTGCGCAGCGTTAAAGCATGCATGCAGCCGAGGCGGCCTCGGCCGAGGCGAGTAGGTAATGCAGCGATACCAACGTCGGGAAAAAGTCTCGGGCCAATACCAGTAGTACCGGCCCTCCTGGATTAACCTTGCCTCACTAACATAGACTAGACAATCAAGTCCGGTTGCAAGCGCAAAAGCTTGCACCGTCCTCTCAAGACCATTTGTCTCAATCCACTGTCTGGTAGCACGTCCATCGGCAGGTGCACCTTTGTGTTAGCCATAATACGATTTACATCATCATCTTCTATAGGCTCTGAAGAATATTTGTAATCTTCTATCATAATCTCGTGTCGTAGAGTTTTATAGCCACTTGGCCGTATCGCAACCACCGTTGCTGTTCTTCAAGATCTGTAGCTTTAGCTCCATAATGCCAATCACTGGGTACGTCGTCCTCTACGTGAAGCCCCTTGTAAGCATCTTCGGGATCAAGAATCCTTATCTTAAAAACGGAGAGCAGGAGCCCTAGAGCCTTTTTGAGAGACTTCCCGTCTGAATCTTTTGGTACTTCTAGAAAGTATTTGCATTCACCAATACCATGGGGACTACAAGATGGATGGTATATTACCATATCGTGACAAGACTTCGGGTCGACACCCGACCGTGTTAACCCGAATCGTATCATAGTTTCTTCAAATTTTAGCATGAAATAATACGAATAGTCGTCTGTTGGGCTGAACCATTTCTTGGAGAAATTGATTTCCAAACAATAGGGCCTGTACTCATTATCGATTGTCCGTGGCAGGCATTCCAGAAATGATTCATGTTCTTCACGTCCCCATGTGAAATTGCTTAAATCTTGACGTTCAAAACACTCCTCTTCTTCCTCCTCTTCTTCCTCCTCCTCCTCTTCTTCTTCATCTTCCTCTTCTTCCTGATCAGCCCCACGGTCATTCCTTTCCTTTCCATGGCCTTTCCTTTGCTTTCCGTGGTCTTTCCTATCCTTTACACGGCCTTTCCTTTTCCTTCCATGACCCGCCTCTGATGTACTACCTCGTTGGGCATTATATTTCTTCCGAATCTCTATGCAGTCGACACAAAAATCGCTTCCGTCAGGTATTATGAGAGGGCCCTTGTGATATACGTAATCCTCTATAACATTTCGGTATTCAGCTATAACAGCCTTCTGCGCTTTTGTTAGGGACGCATCACACTGACCCAGTTCCTTCCAGATTTCTCTTGACAAAATGCGGTATATGTTCTGTTTCATTCGTGGAGAGAGCATCCCTTGTCGGAGCCCGTAGTGGAGCGAGTTCAAGGGCAAGGATCCGATGACTTTTTCCGCCATCTCGCGTGGAAGATGGCCTATTTTGTATAAAATTTTTATTGTTTCTTGTATTACACTCTTTGTGGCCATGGTGCCCTGCAATACATTAACACGAAAATAAGTAGGCGATATCCCAGTGCTGGAAGTAGGGGCAAGCAGGGTTTACCAAAACCCCTACTTGCCCCTACTTCCCTTTAAATGGTTGCGCGTTGGATTTGGGTGTCTTAAATCCATAAAGATAAACATTAGGCTTTTAATGTCATTTATCGTTATTCTTAACATGCACTACACATTTGTCAAGACGCATCTTTAAGTTGTCGTATATATATATGGCTCCCCCTTCTTTCTCTCTCTCTCTCTCTCTCTTTCTCTCTCTCTCTCTCTCTCTCTCTCTCTCTCTCTCTCTCTCTCTCTCTCTCTCTCTCTCTCTCTCTCTCTCTCTCTCTCTCTCTCTCTCTCTCTCTCTCCCCCCCCCTCCCCTCCCTCAATTCATATTTACTTCTTCATAGAATTCATCCCTTCTCCAAACCACTTTCCACAGCCCACTCCTGCGAGTCGTCTACCAACGGCTGAATGCTGTTTTTGAGGTAATACAGTGACTGACGAATTTCACGTAAATTTTAGAGCAGAAGCGGGTCTTACAGGTAGTTCTTCGTTTAAAAACTCAATGGAACACTGTGTAGGAAGAAATTGTCGCCTTTTCAAAAAAGAGCTGTAGACCACATTTGGTCTGTTCAAGGTAATCAACTCTGATTGGTGGGCAACCTGCATTTTCACACTAAGTGGTTATTTCGTTTTCTGTGCCCTAACCTTTCGGAACGCACTCATATGGTTTCAAAAACATAGCATTTCCCGCTCAATACATGAAATCCTCTGCTCCGTATTAAAACGGGGTTCAGCAACGTGAACATCGCGAACAATTAACAGAGCTGGTAAAATCTGATTTCTCGACTTGCACTTCAGGATCTAATTACCTATTCTAGTTTAGAATTGATTTAATAGTGATTTAGCAGTTCTTTACGAGCTCATAACACCTTGTACGTTGTGATTTTAATTAAATCCGAATGCGAATATAAGTGCTCGCGGGTTTGTGCAGTGTGTGTAGACCTTTTGCGATCTTTGTCCAACTAGACTCAGCAGAACTCACGTGAGACAACAACTAAGCTGTAATAAATTTTGAAGAAAGCTTGTAAGACTTTCAGTACCGTAACCAAACAAAGTAACTCGTGACTCGGATGTAAGTACGTATATTAGGTACTGTAACGGTCTCGTTGTGTACATCTTAGTGCTAAATATAGTGGCAAAATGTCGACTGCTGCAACCCGAGTTCGTGTCGATCCATCAGTACTCTCGAAATGTACCAAGTCGACACACATACAGAGGTCGGAAGTTTCGACCTCTGTTCCGACTCGGAACAGCACTGTCTAGCACAGAACAGAGCTCGGACCGGCACGGTCTACCATACAGAGGAACGCGCCTAACACCCGAACCTCGAGGCCCTGCGCATTCATCAACAGACCGTCTCAGTACTGAGACGGTCAGTACAAACATTTCCGTGGCAAGAAGACCTTCATTGGGTTGCCGAATTTGTGACTACAGCACTTGAGAGCCATCTAACTCGAGAGCTCTAGAGATCTCCCAGGTACCGGTGGTGTGCTACCTTGGTACTAGTTGGCTAGACTTAGGACATCCATTGTATTGCCGTCCTCTTCAGCGTTGGCTAGCCCTAGTGGCTGGTCCTGGATGTAGTTGCCTTTCTTCGTTCCAAGGCCTTGTGGGTGGAGTCGCCATTCATACAAGTAACTTGATTATTCTCAAGCTTCGACCGTCCCATATCCATTTCTGGTAAAATGCTGTCAATGTATGACTTGTACATGTACATGTACATGTACATGTACATGTACATGTACAAGTCTTACAAGTCATGGAAGACAGTCTTACAAGTACTTAGCGGCCAAGGCTACATATACAATGTGCACATTTGCTGCAAAACATGCTTTGTCCTATTAGCGCTTTGTTAGGATCCGCCAGCGAACGATAATTTACTTGATGCTAGTGGAAGTTCCCATTGCCCTCTGGACGATCCTTTGACTCCGACACACTAGATATCATTTGATCGAATGATAATGATTGGCTGCGGCGGTGGCGGCGAAGGGGCAGGGGGAGATGGAGGATGGAGGGTGACAGGGGGAGGGAGGAGGAAAGGAGGAGGAGGAGCAGGAGGAGGAGCAGGAGGACATCTAGAGGGCGGTACAAGTCCCTGGCTGGGGGGAACACATTTGCGGTCAACATGAACCCTCAGATGGAACTATTTGGGTACTCTGCACATACCATCATGAGGCGGCTACAAGGAGGGGGTGCGGGGCGGTGAGGGGTACACCTGTGCAGTCAGCAAGTATCCTCAGAGTGGGACATGTAGGTACTCTGAACGTAACAATATGGGCCGAGTTCTAAAAAGGGGGGGGGTGGTGTACAGTTAACATGCACCCTCAGAGTGGACAATGTGGGTACGGTGCACATAACATCATGAGGGGCGTACAAGGGGGCGGGGTGGCACTTTGCAGCCAACTTGGACCATGTGGGTACTGTACAGTACCCACATACAGTACGTGCACATGTTCATGTACCATCATGAGGCAGGTACAAGGCGGGAGGGGGAGGGGGATACATCTAAAGTCAACATGTACCATCAAAAAATTGGATTTACCATTAAACGTTTAATTTTAAATGGACACTGTTAACATTTAAATGGACACTGTGGGTACTGTGAACGTATCATTATGGGCCGAATCATTGATAGTGTATCACTTGCAGTCCATTGATAGTGTCATGACTTGCACTCCATTGATAGTTTCATCATGTGCAGTCCATTGATAGTGTCATCACGTGCACTCCGTTGATGGTGTCATCATGTGCACTCCATGGGAAGTGACATTGTCAATGGATTGCACGTGATGACACTATCAATGGAGTGCACATGATGATATATATGCATATAGATCTTATCGGTGCACTGGCACCGATAAGAGGGTGGCTTTGTGCGTCTTGCGCAAGCGTGCCCTCCTATGTAGAGTGTGTGTGTTTATGTATGATTGTGAGGGCATGCAGATTGTGCGTGTGTGTCAGCGTGTCCGTGCGCGTGTGCAAGTAAGTGTGTGTGTGTGTGTGTGTGTGTGTGTGTGTGTGTGTGTGTGTGTGTGTGTGTGTGTGTGTGTGTGTATGGTTGCATGCGCAAAGACTCTCAACTACAACAGGTCTCCGGGCGATTCTGGACTCTGGACTATTCTGACTTAACTATTCTGATACTCTCTCATGACTTCTATGCTTTCGAGTATTCTTGGGGAGAAGCGTGCCCGTCCGGAATCGCCATCCCCCACCACCGATGGGAAGTCTCAGACCCTCGGAGAGGATGCCCTTGCTAGTATTACCTCTGAGCTCAAAATATTTTTGCGATCCGAACTTAATGATAAGCTTCAGGCGGCCTTGGCCGACGCTTTGGTTCCCTTTAAACTTGAGATTCAGCAACAGATCGGCGAGATCCTCGCGCCCCTCCACACTCAGATTGCCGCCTTTGTAGAAAATATGGAGGCTAAGGTGGAGGCAAAGTTGGATAACAAACTCCTTGAGGTTCAGGAGATTGTACGCGCCGGTTATGAAGACCTGGACAACAAGTTTTCCAAGTGCGACTCCTCTCTAGACGCTCTGGAGAGAAAGTTTCGCTCTCCTAACGCCATCCTTTTTGGGGTGGAGGAGAGCGTGGGGGAAAAAACCCTCAACGAAGTTAAGTCCTTTCTCAACTGCGAGATTCATGAGGCAGCTCGGCTTGGGAAGTTTGTTGCTGGTGCTCCTCGTGCTCGTCCTGTTCTCATCCGGTTCCACTCCATTGCAGACAAACATGCCGCTTACAAGAAATCCAAGGACCTCAGGAGGCGCTTTCACGTTTCTATGGACGACGACCTCACACCCACGCAACGTGCAACCCGGGCAGCTCTCCAACCTCAAGCCACCGCCTTGCGCAACCAGGGCTGGATCACCTTCTGGAGGGGCGACTCCTTATTCAAAGTCAAGGGGCAAGGGCCCCCCGTCAAAGTGCTCCCTGGAGTTTTTGCTGCTCCCCCTTCAGCTTCCCCAGCTCCTACTCCTTCTGCTCCCCCAGCTACGGGCCCGGGTCCATCCTCTCGAGCTCAGGGCCCCTCTGCTTAGGAACCCGTTGGTCAAGTCACTCTTTCGCTTCTGACCTGGAATATCCGTGGCCTCACAGATTCAAAGTTCCACCTCTATGATTATGGTCGGTTCTTTCATGAGTTCGATGTAGTAATGTTACAAGAGACTCTGCATAAGCATATTGATCCGGATCTGTTTAGGGGCTTTCAACTTTTTTGTTCTCCACCGCAGCTTTCTCTTGACAAGACCGGTTATGGTTTGGTGATTGCCGTTAAGGTCAGTTCCTGGTACAGTGCCCAACTATGGGCCACCACATCTTCGTCCCTTTGGGTATCCTTGCGTTTTGTGCACGACACCCATTCCCCACTTTACTTGGGCAACGTTTACATTCCCCCCCTTGGGTCCCCGCTCCTTCAGACTGTTCCTATTCCCACTCGTTACGATGAGTTATATGGGGTTCTGGCGTCCAGTGACGGTTATGTCTTTCTGGGGGGTGACTTCAATGGACATATTGAGTATGTTTCTACCTCTTCCTCGGTTGATGTTGGCAAATTCAGTGGTCAAGATCCTAGTGGCCGCCAGCTTGTCACCTTGGCTGACCAAAGTGGGTTACTTATATGCACGGGCCGTGTCCCGGGGGACTTTCATGCTCCTCCGACGTACCGTGCCACCAGCCGTACCTCTGCCACTCGCCCAGATCATATCTTGGTTTCTTCGTTGCTTCACACTTGCCTCGAATCGGTCACGGTTTCCACTGAGTTAAGGGGTTCTGATCACTACCCCATTGCCTCATCGGTGGCGCTCACAGGGCTTTCTTATCAGGAGTCGAGTCCTTCTCATTTGGGGGTGCCACTGAAACAAGTCCATTGGCGAGGGGGTTGTCGTTTAGCTTATGTGCATCGTTTGGAGCTCGCAGCTCCCGCCTTGGGTCGTTGTGCGGATTTAGCGGTGGCAGGGCATGTGGAGGAAGCACTTACCACACTGTCCCAAGTCTTAGTCCGTGCGGCTCACGATGCGGACATGCGGATGTATAGTGTTCGGTTAGCTTCTCCGGCTAGGAATCCCCCACACCAGCCATTCTATGACCAGGAATGTGTTAGACTCAAGCGGGACTGGCGGCGGGCCGGTCGCTTGCATGGGTTTTCTGACCCTGCAGTGCGTGGACTTGAGCGGCACTATCATTCCTATGTGCGGTCCCGTAAACGGGTGTGGCTCATGTCTCAATTGGATGAGTGTGTTGCTCTCTTTCATACTTGCCCCCGTCTCTTTTGGCGGACGCTCCGTGGCCACCCCCCTTCCTTGCCCCTGCCCTTGCATGACCATCAGATGTGGGGCACCTTCATGTCTGGGTTCACTGGGGGGGATGTAGCTGCCCATGCTGAACCGCTTCTCCCCTTGTCTGAGGTGGCGTATCCACCTTCTCCGGTCACCGATGACTCCCTTAACCAACCCTTCACCTTACAGGAAATGGAAGATGCCCTTAGTACCTTGCACACGGGTAGGAGTGTTGGATTTCAGGGTTTTCCGTCTGAATTCCTTCGCTTCGCCCAACGCCCCCCTGACCCCCACACCCGTAGACAGGACCCCCATCTCTTGGCCCCGCTCTTGTTGACCATTGTCAATGCCATGTTTCAGGTTGGGCGCATTCCCCCTGCCTTCAATGTGTCTCGGGTCGTCCCTGTGTTTAAACCCGGGGCCAAGGACGTATTGGATACGGCAAATTACCGCCCTCTTGCTGTCCCTGAACCCTTCATGCGGTTGTATGCCACTCTCTTGAACACTAGGCTTATTCGGCATGTGGAATCCCAGGGGTTGCGCTGTCAAGCCCAAACTGGCTTCCGCCCAGGTTTTTCCACCTTGCATCAGCTCTTTGCGGTTCAGCACTTCATTGACCTTGCTACGCCAGAGCACCCCTTATTTTTATGCTCTTTAGATTTGAGTAAAGCCTATGATCGGGTTCCTCGTCCCCTTCTTTGGGAGGCCTTATCTCGGGTGGGGGTACCTGCCCAATTTCGGGCTGCTGTGCAATCTTTGTATGACGATGCCCTAGTTACCTTATGTGCAGGGGGGACGTCCGGGGCGCTCGTGATGCCTCGGGTCGGTATCCTCCAGGGGTCCCCTATTAGTCCTACTCTGTTTGGTATCTTCTCGGATGGTCTCATTCGCTATGTTGAAGCTCGGTGTCCGGGTGTTGGGCCCGCCACCCGGGATGGTCGTTCTGTCCCTATTCAAGGCTATGCCGATGACTACAAGCTTCTGGCCAAGTCCCGGGATGAGTTGCAGGCTCACCTTCTCCCCGCTACTTCGGAGTGGTGCCAGTTAACGCGTATGCGGGTGAATGTCCCCAAGTCGCATTTCATGGTCTTCCCTCACTCGCAGGAGGCCCCCACCCCCGTTACGTATGATGGTCAACCCCTGCCTCGGGTGACCCAGGCTCGTCATTTAGGAGTTATCCTTTCTACGACTTCCGGTATTGGGGCTACCTTTGGCCACTTACGTGGCAAGATGTGGGGTGCCTGGTCTACTATTTTCACGCGTTATGGCAATCTTAAATGCGCCACTTCGATTGGTCTTCTTGTGCGTCTCTTCTTGACGTGTGTGGTTCCTGCTTGTTCATATGGGTGTGAGGTATGGAGTCTCCGGGGGTTTTCCCCCTCCTCCCCTCAGCCCTCTGCAAACACTCTAGAAAAGGATTTTCTTACTATGCTCCGGATGATCCTTGGGGTTCGTCCCACTGTCCGTACTGATGTGCTCCTTGCCGAGGTAGGCGTTTGGCCCCTTCAGCATATTTGGTTCAAGCGGGTGGTCACCTTTTGGAACTCTCTGGCAGCTCTCCCCGCAGACCACTTGTATGCCCGCATTCATAGGGACTCTTGCTACTACGGGGTTACGGCTCGTCCTCCGTCCTGGGCGGCTTCTTTTATGTCCGCCCTTCGACGCTTAGGGTACCCCTATGAGGTTGATTGTCAGCGCCCCCATCCTGTAGACATGGATACCTTTTTAGCCCTAGTTATGCAGGCTAATACCCTCGATGTGCCTTCCCTCCATGTTTCCCCCCGGTTGGCCCCTACGGATCCTCAGCTATGTACGTATGTGCGGTGGTTTGCGCGCCCTACTAAGGCTCAGCGCTCCCGCCTTTTTTATCTCTCTCTTGATGTTTCCAAGGTTCGGCTCTTCCTCAGGTTTCGTCTTGGTGTTCATGGCCTTCCTATTGATCTGGGCCGCCGGCAGCGGCTTCCGCGGCTTCAGCGCGTGTGTGATATGTGTGGTTCCGCTGTGGGTGATGAACACCACTTTGTTTTTCACTGTCCCGCCCTTGCGCCTGTGCGGGACAGTTACCCCCAGTTGTTTGCTCGCCCCTCACGGTCTCTTCGGCAGTTTATTTGGCAGGCTGATTTGCGTGCGGTTGTATCGTTCATCTCGGATGCCTTCCAGGCTCGTGTTGACTTACGCCGGACGCGGTGACTTGGCCGCAGCCACGTGTGTGGCTGCCCCTCCCCCATTTATTCCCCATTTCCCCATTTCGTTTACGCCGTTGCGTGTCTAGTCTTTGGTTGGCTACCTCGGGTGGCCCGCTTTTCTTTATTTCGTGCTAGCGTGTGTTGTGGACATCTTATCATGCCCTCGTGGCTGGACAGATGTAACTTCTTCTTCTCACCCTAAGTGAGCAGCCATGGGGGGTTTTCTGTAGGAAACGGTGGAGGCTCCTGGTGATGCGCAGTAAGCTCAAGGCAGGGCTGCGCTATTTAGCTCAAGGCGGGGCTGCGCTAGTAGAGAAAGACGTACGGAGACGCGCCGGAGCTGAACGGTCACTCGAGATGGCTACTATACTAGCTAGATCTATTAATTACGTATATAATCAGATTTTTGGTTAATTTAAATTCAAACTATTAAACAAAGGCGTATCTTATGACTATGAAAGGTTCTTCATGGGCTGACCCTTGGCCATGGACTTACACTTTTCGTGGAAAGCAGAGTTTAAGTCTCAGAGCGAGACTAGTACTATAGTCCTAGCTAGTCTCGCTATAGTCCTGGGAACGGGTGAACAAACAATGCCAAGTGGACTTGAACAATGTAGGCATGGAGAGCATCAAAAGCACGGCAACCGAGAAAGGCCTTCATTGTGCATCAAATCTGGTTACAATATGTGCAGCAGCATACAGAAATATGCTTTGACCTAGTGAAATGGGTAAAGAATTCCAAGACCAGCTTGAAATGGTCATGATTCTTCAACTTTCATCCTCAATATGGGCAATGCATTAGCGAAATTTTGAAAAGAAGTCCTCGTATACATGAACACGCATTCATCGCTTATAAAATAATAACGTTTCTGAACGAAGTGAGGTAGTCCTGTGTATTATTACATAATAGACGGAGGTCAAACTCGACCAGACCAGGTGCGGGCTGTCCCGAGATGGGACACTATTCCCTCACCCTCCCCCCCCCCTGTGGCACCCAGAGGATCAACATGTTTTCCGGTTAACTTACGTTGCAAGGTGCACATATGCTAGCTGGCCCATAGATACTTGTATAGGAAGACGTCCTAGATCATTATATATGACCAGCTAGTACTTAATAATTATATATGACCAGCTAGTACTTACTAATTATATATGACCAGCTAGTACTTACTAATTATATATGACCAGCTAGTACTTACTAATTATATATGACCAGCTAGTGCTTACAGACACAGCTGCAAAGGGAATACCATAATGTTGTACACGACGCAAGTACCCTATCTAAGCTTTTATATGATAATGGGGACTCGTTAAACGCAATTGATGTCCAAACCCCTGATATGAACATCTTCCCACTTGGATGCTTGCACATGAGATACGCTTACGTTTCACAATGTTGTGAAAAGTCTACGACCTCTCCTGCGGCGCGGACACCTCCAATCACACGTACGTCTGGTTAGTAGTTCGACGACCTTGCAAGCTCAATTGATGCTGAAGCTCTAGTGGATCCAGCTGGTGTTAAAGATTCACTACATATCTGATACACAATCGCCTCCGCAGTCAGCGGTGGCGAGGAAACAGCAGCATTCCCTGCCCCGCGGCCGCTTCTTGTGCATGAAACTATTCCTGACGCCTGATGCTACCCTGCCTTGCCCCTGACTTGCTTCTTGTCAACGCACTGTATGATCAGGTGATCTCATGTGTGCACATATAAGTTCCGCCAGGCCCGGCATAATACTTTCGAAATCAGTTTTATAACATTTATTATATATTATAATAATGAATTCATGCCTAGCTGATCAGCCCTGCGAACAAAAAGAGCTATTGTGACGCTTGTGCACTGACCTGATATCGGTTTTTGTATGCCCTACGTACGGGGTTTTTGAGCTTTAGTCAAGCCCAATAGCCATTGTTTTAGTTTAATTACAATAACAGGAAATCAAACCCCAAAACCCGCCCACCCCTAGACCTGGAAATTGAGACTACCCTCCACAAGGGAGGAAGGAAAGAAGGTTTTCGTTTCGCCGGGGAATGTCTCATCAAACATCCGGGCGACATATAGGCCGCCCTCGTCCTCCCCGCCCTCGTCTCCCACACTGCTGGGATCGGGACCTCCGATGTGCATTCAAAAAACGGACAACTTACCAGAATTCTTATCACCACCCGTGAGCACTCTCCAGGTGCTTTCACAGAAAGCTCCTTCGTTCAATTCCTCGGAGAGGCTCTGATCCGAACATTTGTCGGATCTTTCACCCTGGGCTAGCAAGAGATGCTCGCCCACATCAATAAGCTTGCATGAGACAACCGCTTTAGGGTTCTGTAACGGCGAAGCCAAAGTTCTTTCAGGAACTTCCTCATACTCTCTCTCATATTCCGGCATTCTCCAGATTTTGAGATCATTTGTTTCGCTTTGCCATTTATCACGGGGTTCCAGCGTTTGTACGATCCTGAATTTACGTTTAAATAGCACGTGCTCCTTAGAGATTAGCTGAACCAAATGCTCATCCCAGGACCTTGATTTCCAGTAATTTGACATGACGGATTCATCTTCAGGAACTCTAGGGTATCCACTGACATACACTTGTTTACCTTGGATATCACCCCATTTCCATGGTCTCGATTCTGAGGCGAAGTCATACATGTCCATGAACTCAAGCGCATCTTGAAGATCTAGATTTCTATTTGGGTCATTCTTTGGAACCACACACTTGGCACCTGACACGTCTATCAATGCAAAGTCATACTGCTTTCGGTATGGCTTGCAATAATTGTGTTTAGAAGGAACGGCATAATGGACACCCTCGTCAAGGAAGTGATCACCCAATGGAGATGTGAGCTGGTCAGTTGTGATCGCCCATGCTTCATCTAGATTACCTTGTTGGTTCTCCACGAAGACCACTATTGCCCGCACCTTGAAGTACTGCTCTGGGTCGCTCCTAACCTGGGAGTCAGAGCCAAATCTCTTTATTTCTCCTCCTAAGGATCCTTGCGAACACATACGTACGGGGACTGTAATGCTGTGAGCCGTCGTTAGCAACATGTTCCTTGTCGGGCCCCCTGGCTTGAATTTGCTTAACCTTAAGACAGGAACTTTGACACAGGTTGCTGTGGCTTGTTTAACCCAACGATTTCCGTCCGATTCAAGAAAAATAGCGAGAGCGGCGCTTCCTCTCAATAGTTTCGCATGTAATTCGGTTGATGAACGGAAGCTTCTCAAGAGGTTCCTGGACTTGCTTCCCGGAAATACTTGCGACCGCTGCATCCCCCCGCCATAAAGTCTGCTGAATATTTTACGTGAAAATAAGCAAAATGTAAAATTCGTGAAAGTGCTTTTAACACACACACACACACACACACACACACACACACACACACACACACACACACACACACACACACACCACACACACACACACACACACACACACACACACACACACACACACACACACACACACACACACACACACACACACACACACACACACACACACACGCGCGCGCGCATTGTTTAGATTAAGTTCGATATATTGATGGTTTTAATTTGATAAACCATTGATATACAGTTTCCCGCTTTGGTCCCGTGAGCTCCACTTAGTTTAGGATCAAATTATCTATTATCATTAAGTAGTTACATGACACTCAAAATTTAACATATCTGTTAATAGATATGTTAGAGCATTCGGACGAAACAATTGACCTGCTATGTGTATTTTTGTTTTTGTTCCAGTTGAAACAATTTGCATATGATTCGTTTTTAGTTTGCTCTTGCGGGGCTTGTGTACCCTGTTGAAGCTCACCTGTATTGTCCGTAATACTTGTACTCGCCATAATTTGCAACCGTCGACCGTCAAAGAGACTAATTCCTCTCAATCGCCAATGCTTTGCCTGCAGTTATTTCCTGCATTTCATAAACGCCGACACCTTAAGCGGTATAAGCCTTTTAAAATTGGAGTGGTCAATACGGGCCATTTTCTATTCGTTTAAGTTTTCGTAGAGTGTAATGTTTAACTATAGACTTTTAAGTTAATTGACTTTGTAAATGTCCTGTCATGCATTTTCCAGTGAATAATTTTGAAGACTTGCTTTTTTGAATGATGCTTCTTGGAAACTATGATGTTCATTTCATCTGATTCTCATGAAACAAACTCATGGACTAGGCCTTGGGTAGATTATATTATTACCTTCAGCCCTAAAGCTCGTTTATGGTTTCCAAAACAATTATCATGCACTCAATGCCGGCTTGAGTATGACGTAATATCCACCAGTCACAAAATAGAAACTTATTTTCGCCAGGCAATCGAAGGAGATTAAGGAAGGAAGGAAGGAAGGAAGGAAGGAAGGAAGGAAGGAGGAAAAGGAAGGAAACAGAGGGAGGAAGGAAGGATACCTTGGTACCAGGGGGCTACGAAGGAAGCCAAAATGCTTTCTTCCTTCCAAAGGTTAAGGAAGGAAGGCAAAAACCTCCCTTACGGTAGGGAGGGACCACGAAATGAAACGAAAACAGAAACTATTAGGAAACAGAGTAACAGTCTGTATAATAGACAACATCGATGTATTAAAAAAGAGAATTGTTTACCTTTGTTGGCTCTAACATTTCACACTTATACCCTAACGGCTCACGACGGTTTCTGTTGTCTAGTTTTCCGTAAACGAAAGAATTACGGATGGAAGGAAGAAGCAAGGAATTACGGATGCCAGAATGACAGGAAGGAAGAAAGGAAGGAAACACTTAGGTTAAGAAGGAAGGACGGAAGGAAGGCAGAACGGTAGTGCCGGGGGGGGGGGGGGGACGGAAACGGAAAACAAAAACTTCGAGGGAACGGAGGTATACCGTCATTCGTACGAAGGAATGAATAATCTATAATAGCGATGTATTGGAGGAAGAGAATTTATTACCTTTGTTGGCTGTCAAAATTTGCACGAACAGATCACGACGGTTTCTGGAGTGTTGATTCCCGTAGAAGTGTACTGGTTCTGTGTGTCTTTACCCGCAATTGTGTTATGGCAATCAGCGGAAGAGTATTTGACTGAGGCAAACAGATCCGTTCATGAAGAAGAAGATAGCGACTGATTACAATGCGTGAATTTTCCGTCTTAAATGCGACGCAGAGCGGGCAATTATAGAATGTACGCGTTCATCTAAGTATATTTGAAAACCAGAGAGAACTGTACGGGGTCTCCCCATGCACGCATATGAAGTACAAGGTAATGGCTGTCTTTACAAATTGCCTGAAGAGGATACAGTTACTTGTACTCGTACAGTAAAGGTAAGTTAGAATAACTGTTTTTTATACAACCAACACTTTATGGTTGCTTTTGGTCACGTACGTCGAGGCAGTCACGGATGTCGAGGGATCTTAAAGAGTCTTTAGTAAGACCGTGTGGCACCGTGCGCACGGGTTTGCCGCCGGTATAGGTCTTGGAAAACCCTTCGGCGTGAAAGAGATAGACTGCCTGAACCCCTTAGAGAAAATTCAGCTTGACATTCTCATATACGTTCCCTTGCAAGTCGTCTTGGAAATGAAGAGCCCGCGCATGGTCTGCCTATTTGTGTAATGCGCGGAATGCGTCCCCGTCCGAATCGAGTTCATATGCGAGGTCTAATTCGATCTCGTACGTCCGATCACGAACAGCGCCACTCTTTTGGGTTTCGATTCCGATCTGAGACCACTGTGGCAGGAAAGGAAAGGAAAGGAAGGTTACATCCAAAGACCAGCCACTAGGGATGAAGAGGACGGCAGTACAAATAATGACCCATATCTAGCCAACTAAGGTCGCACAGCAACTGGGAGAGTTAGGTAGCTCTCCAGTGCTCTAGTCACAAATTTGGTAACCCCTTGAGGGTCTTCTTGCCACATAAACGTTCTTACAGATCGACTCATTTGTTGAAAGAGCTGCATAAATTGCTGCCGTACATGTTGTACAGCCGGACAAGTGAACAACAGATGATGTTCATCACCAACGAGCTCTAAGGCCTTCCTAGGAGCACGTGGTGCAAATCCTCTAGTCTCGATTGAGGGATGCCTTGTTGTCTACCTTTATCAATAGGAAGGTCATGACACCCTAATCTAATTCGCATAAAGGTCCGCAATGTACTATTAGGAAGGTGGAGTTTGAGCGCACTCTTACGCCGTGGCACAGTATAGTAAGACGACCTAGATAATTATATATGGACCAGGTAGTACTTACGAATAGACCTCTAAAGCTGCAAAAGGGAGAACATAATGTTGAACACCATGCAAGTACCCCATCTAAGCTTTTAAAATGATTGAAAAAATAAAAAAGCTCGTTCAAACGAACTTTCTTGCTTGCCCATGATATATATTAACATCTTCTCACACTGTTGTGAAATGTGTAAGAGCTCTGCTGCGGCGGACACCTCCAATCACGCCTAGTTCGCAGTTCTACGAGCACAATGCGCATATGCTATAATGCTAGTAGATCCAGCTGAGGTTAGAGGCTCATTGCATATCTTATACCCAACAGCCTCCGCAGTCAGCGGTGGGGCGAGGAAGCAGCAGCATTCCCTGTCCCCCGGCCGCTTCTTTTGCATGATTATATAATTATATTATATAAAACTGTACATATGTCTGATGTTACCATGCCTTGCCCCAGACTTGCTTCTTGTCAACGCTTTGAATGATCTCAAGTGTACACATGCATGATCCGCCCGGCCAGGCATACTAATTCTGAATGATATATATATATATATATATATATATATATATATATATATATATATATATATATATATATATATATATATATATTATATATATATATATATATATATATATATATATATATATATATATATATATATATATGTTATAATACTGATTTCACACCTAGCTGATTGGCACTCCGAACCACGACAAAACGCGATGTTGTGACGCTCGTGCACTGACCTGATATCGGTCTGTGAATACCCTATTTACGGGCCGTAGTCTTTTGAGCTTTAATCAAGCCAATAGCCATCGACTTCGTTTCGCCTGGGAATGTCTCATCAAACTTTCGGGCAACATACAGGCCACCCTCCTTCTCCCCGTCTCCCAAACACTTGGGATCGGGACCTCCGATGTGCATTCCAAAAACGGACAACTTATTCTTATCACCACCCGTGTGCACTTTCCAGATGCTTCCACAGAAAGCTCCTTCGTTCAATTCCTTGCACAGGCTCTGATTCGAATCTTTGCCGGATGTTTTGCCCTGGGCTAGCAAGAGATGCTTGCCCACATCAACAAGCTTGCGTGAGACAACTGGTTTAGGGTTCTGTAACGGCGAAGCCAAAGTTCTTTTGGGAACCTCCTCATATTCTCTCTCATATTCCGGCATTATCCAGATTTTGATATCATTTTTTTCGTTTTGCCATTTATCACGGGGTTCCAGTGTTTGTACGATCCTGAATTTACGTTCAAATAGCATGTGCTCCTTATGAATTAGGAGAATCAAATGCTCAGTCCAGGATTTTTTCATGATGGATGCATCCAAAAGAGCTCTGGGGTATCCACTGACATACACTTGTTTATCTTGGATATCACCCCATTTCCATGGTCTCGATTCTGAGGCGATGTCATACATGTCCATGAACTCAAGCGCATCTTGAAGATCTAGATTTCTATTTGGGTCATTCTTTGGAACCACACACTTGGCACCTGACACGTCTATCAATGCAAAGTCATACTGCTTTCGGTATGGCTTGCAATAATTGTATTTTGAAGGAACGGCATAATGGACACCCTCGTCAAGGAAGTGATCACCCAATGGAGATGTGAGCTGGTCAGTCGTGATCGCCCATGCTTTATCGAGATTACCTTGTTGGTTCTCCACGAAAACCACTATTGCACGCACCTTGAAATACTGCTCTGGGTCACTCCTAACCTGGGAGTCAGAGCCGAATCTTTTTAATTCTGCTCCTAAGAGTCCTTGCGACCACATACGTACGGGCACTTTAATGCTGTGAGCCGTCGTAAGCAACATGTTCCTTGTCGGGCCCCCTGTCTTGAATTGGCTTAAGCTCAAGACAGGAACTTTGACACAGATTGCTGTGGCTTGTTCAACCCAACGCTTTCCATCCAATTCAAGAAAAATAGCCAGGGCGGCGGTTCCTTTCAGAATTTCAGCATGTAATTCGGGTTCTTGATTTCGGTTGATGAGAGGAGGCTCCTTAACAGGTTCCTGGACTTCTTCTTGCTTCCCAGTAACACTTGCGACCGCTGCATCTCCCGCCATAAAGGCTGCTGAATGATTTGGATGTAAAATGCGTGAAGTTCTTTTAACACACACACACACACACACACACACACACACACACACACACACACACACACACACACACACACACACACACACACTCACACACACACACACACACACACACACACACACACACACACACACACACGCACACACACACAC
>KV908470.1:197500-205000 GCA_002005505.1 Botryococcus braunii | reverse complement strand
CTACACAGCGGATCTGATACGTACCCGCCTCCGCAATCAGCAGTGGGGCGGGGCGGCAGCAGCCTAACCTGTCCGGCTTCTTGTTCTTTTAAATACGGTATACCTGCTGCCTGATGATACCCTTCCTTGCCCCTGCATTGCTTTTTATCAACGCACTGTATCATCGATCAGCTGATCTGACATGTGCAAAGGCATAATCCGCCAGGCCAGGCGTACTACTTTCATGCCGGATAGCCTCATGAATCATGCGTAGCTGATCAGCGATCCCAACTTCGACAACAGAGCTGTGGCGCTTTTGCGCTGATCCTGATATCGGCCTTGAGCTTTTATTAAGGCGATAGCCATCGTTTTCGTTTCGCCTGGGAATGTCTCATCAAACTTTCGGGCAACATACAGGCCGCCCTCGTCCTCCCCGTCTCCCACACTATTGGGATCGGGACCTCCAATGTGCATTCCCAAAACGGAAAACTCCGCAGAATTCTTATCACCACCCGTGTGCACTTTCCAGATGCCTCCACAGAAAGCTCCTTCGTTCAATTCCACGCACAAACTTTCATCCAGGAATTCGCCGTATTTTTCGCCCTGGGCTAGCAAAAGATGCTCGCCCACATCAACAAGCGTGCGTGAGACAACCGGTTTAGGGTTCTGTAACGGCGAAGCCAAAGTTCTTTTGGGAACCTCCTCATATTCTCTCTCATATTCCGGCATTCTCCAGTATTTGTAGTAATTCACTTCGCTTTGCCATTTATCACGGGGTTCCAGTGTTTGTACGATCCTGAATTTACGTTCAAATAGCATGTGCTCCTTAAGCATCAGGAGAACCAAATGCTCAGTCCAGGCCTTTTTCATGATGGATGCATCCAGAAATGCTCTAGGGTATCCACTGACATACACTTGTTTGTTTTGGAAATCAGCCCATTTCCATGGTCTCAATTCTGAGTCGACGTCATACATGTCCATGAAGTCAAGCGCATCCTGAAGATTTAGATTCCTATTTGGGTCGTTCTTTGGAACCATACACGTGGCACGTGTCAAGTCTATCAATGCAAAGTCATACTGCTTTCGGTATGGCTTGCAATAATTGTATTTAGAAGGAACGGCATAATGGACACCCTCTTCAAGGAAGTGATCATCCAATGGAGATGTCAGAAGGTCAGTCGTGATCGCCCATGCTTTATCGAGATTACCTTGTTCGTTCTCCACAAAGACCACTATTGCCCGCACCTTGAAATACTGCTGTGGGTCACTCTTAAACTGGGAGCCAGAGCCGAACCGTTTTAGCCCTCCTCCAAAGAATCCTTGCGGCCACATGTGTACGGGCACTTTAATGCTGTGAGCCGTCGTAAGCAACATGTTCCTTGTCGGATCCCTTGACTTGAAATGGCTTAACATGGAGACAGGAACTTTTACACAGGTTGCTGTGGCTTGTTCAACCCAATGCATTCCATCCGATTCAAGAAATATAGCCAGAGCGGCGCTTCCTTTTAATATTTTCGCATGTAATTCGGGTTCCTTATCTCGTTTAATGAACGGAAGCTTCTTCAGAGGTTCCTGGACTCGCTTCTCGTTAGAAATTGCGACTGCTGCATTCCCCGCCATACAGTCTCCTTTTTAATTTGCGTGAAAATATGTAAAATGTAAAATGCATGAAGTGCTTTAACACACACACACACACACACACACACACACACACACACACACACACACACACACACACACACACAGAGAGAGACACACACACACACACACACACACACACACACACACACACACACACACACAACACAGCACAACATACGCACGCACGCATGAAATACTTAAGTTAATTGAAATGTGAACCACAGTCATATTTTGATCGCGTTAAGACTGCGATTTGGTTCCGCAAGCCTCACTTAATTTAGGAACACATGACCTGTTGTCATGACATTTAAGATTTAACATATCTGTTCTCAAATATGGCAGAGGTTGCGGACGAAGGAATTGACCTTTTTCTTGGTTCTAGGTGTAACAATTTGCAGATGATTTATTTTTTGATGGTTATTTCGAAGCCTGTGTAGCTATTGACATCATGATTCTATAATCTCACCTGATTCATCCGTACTAGATGAAATCGCCATAATTTGCAAGCGTCGATAGTCAAAGAAAGTATTTACTCGCAAGCGCCAATGCTTTGCCTGCAGTTAACGCCGAACCCTCGAGTTTCATAAAGCTTCATAGAATTTGACTGGGACAGTACTTGGCCATTCTTTTACGTCTTCGTGGACGTAATGCTTAAAAACATACTTTTAAGATAATTACCTTTGCAAATGTAATGTAAGCAGTTTTTGATTGGTGTGATATTTTGAAGAATTGGTTTTGCGAATGATGCTCCTTAGAAACTATTATGTTCTGTTTAACTGGTTCGCTGGAAACAAAGTTATGCAAAGTTAGACTAGGTCGAAGGTAAGTTGAACGATTACCTTCAGCCTCAACTCGCGTTTAGGGTTTCCAGAGGAATAATCATACACTCAATGCTGGCTTAATTATGACGAAATACCCACCAGTTACTAAACAGAAGCTTCACTTCGCCAGGAAATCGAAGAAGAGGAGGAAGGGAATGAAGGAAGGAAAATGAAGTAAGATGCTTCCATCTTTCTTGATTAGGGAATTCAGGAAGCAGAGGGAGGAAGGCAAAAAGGCAGGGAGCGAGCAACAACGGAAACGGAAAACACGTTCAGAAACTTCGAAAGAACAGAGTTACGGTATGAAAAAATGAAAACATCATTGTATATCAGGAAGAGAAATGTTCACCTTGGTCGGCCCAAAAACTTTGCTCTTGTACCCCAACGGTTCACACCGGTTTCTGTAGTGAACTTTCCGTTAGCGAAACAAGGAATGATGGAAGGAAGGGAGGGAGTAAGGCAGAACGAAAGGAAGGAATCAATTAATGAAAGAAGCAGGTTAAGAAGGAAGGACGTAAGGAAGGCAGAAAGGAAGGGGGGGGAAGAACGGTAACGAAAAACATAAACTTTAAAGAAACGGAGGTAGGGATGAATAATATGAAATAGAAATGTATTCCATGAAGAGAAATGTTTACCTTTCTCGGCTTTCAAGAGTCGCACAGGTACACGAACTGTCCACGACGGTTTCTGAAGTGTAGTTTTCCGTAACGTGTACTGGTTCTGTGTGTCTTGAACCGCATTTCCCTCTAGAAGATACAGTTACTTGTACTCGTACAGCAAACGTAGGTAAACATGAATGATGTTTATGCATCCAATAATTTATGGTTGCTCTTGGTCACATACGTCGAGGCAGTCCCGGATGTCGAGGGATCCTGAAGACCGTACGGCACCGTGTTGCTAGCACGGTGCCGTCCGCTGGGAAGTCGGACTGTTGCATAAGACCGCAGACTGTAGACTCCACGACGTGGAGAAGAATCTGACGACATAATTATGCGATACCTTATAAGGTTTTTAATGCTATAAATTATATTCGAAAGGCCGCATGGATGCCTAGCAAGGGCGGCAACTACTGTAATGCAGGACTCCATCCATGTTTAACGGCATATGTATACGGATCCGTCAGACCGGCGCCTAGGGTCCCAGGGTCTGAGAAAGCCCGCTGATCAATAGGCTTGCTCGCCGTCCGCTGATACGCATGGCTTTTAACTGTGTTGTTCATGTTTTGAACATTTTAGAGCTTGGAGGCAGAAGAAGAGAGGAAGAACATATGTATAGATATATATACCATAATCCTAAACCCCCCTCCCTCCCTCCCTCCCTCCCTCCCTCCCTCCCTCCCTCGAGGGAGCCCCCCCCCCCTCTCTCTCTCTCTCTCTCTCTCTCTCTCTCTCTCTCTCTCTCTCTCTCTCTCTCTCTCTCTCTCTCTCTCTCTCTCTCTCTCTCTCTCTCTCTGTCTATGCATAGACATAGAGAGACATAGACATATGTCTCTCTGCCCATATACACAAATGGAGAGGGATGGGAGGGATCTTATGAACTTACAACCGTGTTTTAGTCAAGTCAAACAAGACAAATCAAGTCAATTATGTCAAGCATGACCTCCAAGCAAAGTAGAGGTCAGCGGAGGCCCCGTCATTTGAGCTCTCCTTCTAGAATTTCTAACAACAATTTACTTTTGCTTACGATATAAGTAATTGGAGCTCCAAATGCATCTTGGAATGGAAGGAACCTTTTAAATTTGGTATCATTGATATTTGCGCCTGCAAGCTTGCTAGGAGTTGTAGGTCGATCTCTACTGGGTTCCTTCCGTACCCAGCTATATGCTACATGCTACCCTTTAGCATATAGCTGGGTACATATAGCTAAATGCTGGGTTCTTTTCGTACCCATATACAGCATCTAAACAAAGCGGTGCCCTATAACATACGCAAATTGACCGTTACTGCAAGCATGAGCGTTGAGACTATCCAAAACAATCAATATTTTGTTTGAAGTGTGCTTATCTCGAAGTATGTTACGTAAGTTCTATACAATATACGTAAAGGTCAAATGCTGCATGCTATTCCTTGAGGAGCAAGCATAACGCCCCAAAGGAGCTGAATATATTAAAGTGGGATATGGACACATGAGACAATCCTGTAAGGGGCACATCCACTGTCAAATGCAGTGGTTCTATTTACTGGCTTTACGATGGGGTACCATCTGTGTGTCGTGGTCCGCTGCATGGAAGGAAACGGATCCCGCCCGAGGTGCCGACCAAAGTCGCTGTTCTCCACATTGTGTAACACATGTGTTACATACGTATCACTAAATATTACGTGGTACGTGGAATCTAGGTGGCAGAAACCCAACCAAATGGCACGTATAGAATCGAATTCGAACTAGACATGTGAACCACCATACATATAGTCCTTCCTTTATTCCTTTATACTAACTGAAACGGAGGGCATAAAACCCCCTGGTTGGGCAAACACACCTACCATCCCCCCACGCACGCGCACACACACACACACACACACACACACACACACACACACACACACACACACACACACACACACACACACACACAGAGACACACACACACACACACACACACACACACACACACACACACACGCACGCACGCACGCACGCACGCACGCACGCACACACACACACACCCACACACACACACACACACACACCCACACACACACACACACACACACACACACACACACACACACACACACACACACACACACACACACGCCCGCGCCCGCGCCCGCATGCGCAAAGGTGACCTCAAGGCGAAGCTTCCTCTACGGATGAGACTCGCAACTCAAAGTTTGAATCTGAAACAAGCCCCGTTCCGGAGTTTCGAAACCATCGACTCCCTCCCCCAGAGCTCTGGATCGATCCAAATGTGGATCTGTGATTCTCTTACCTGCTCACCCGTCCTTATCTCAACTGGCTGACTTTCTCCAAACCCGATTTGAATCTAAATTACAACTGTTTTCATCGATGTAGGAAACACCTGGATTAGATCGTATGAGAAGCCACAATGCAGGGTGCATGATTAGTTATTTAGATGTAACGCAAGCATTATGTAACAGTGACTAGGACCGGGTTCGAATCGGCTAAGTGCTCGGGTCGGATCCGTTTATCATGGTCCTTCTCGATAAGGTCTCGTGTAAAGTGCAGTACAGCAAGTGTGCCTGGTAGTAGCGTAGCTCAAGGGACGTGTCCCTAGTCGGCGCAACAAGGAAACAGAATGTAAGGGATTCCGTGCAAGCTAAATGTAATGTCTCCGTCTCAATTCCATAACCCTGTAATTGCACTACTCTTACACATTATATCCTACTCATGAGTAAGCATAGTATCCTACGATGATCAGATCTTGCACTTAAGATCGCTAACGCCTTGATATATATATTTCAGCGTTGTCGTAATGCGGACGATCTCAAAAGTGTAATAAGTAAGCTTGTAGACAAAATGTACAACTTCAATCCACAGTACTGTCGACTGGTCGATCATTTCGCTAAGTTCTTAAATTTCGTAAAATGGATTCGCCAGAAGTTGGATCAAATCCATATAGCCTTACTGCTCTTATAAGCAGCACATCAGTATCAGCATCTGCGCAGTCAGCGCTGCTAAGACCGACTGTCAGTAGAAATAGTCAATTATGGCTGCACCTGCTAGTGCCAGATCTGGCCTAGACGTAACCTTAAATAGGTTCATGAGTCATCACAGGCCTGGTCTGGTCTAGACGTAAACCTAAATAGGTTCATGAGTCATCACAGGCCTGTGATGACTCATGAACCCTAGGAACCCTAGGGACTCCGAATGTACGTCTGTATAAACATCTACGTATTAATGTGCATACACCTAGCAAACAGAACTAGTCGGTATTGTACGTGCCAGAAGAAATAGTAGTATCATAGAAAAGTTTCATACGTCATGATACAGGCTGTATAACACTATTGCTCCCCTCAAGATATTTGTCAGGTTCATTTCTTAATAATCACTTAGCTAATTCCAACTTCTTAGCGTACACAGATTTCATCTAGATAATTGCGGGAACCAAACGGTAACACCAGTGCCGGCCCTTCTCACATTACTGACATGAGTCATACGTATACTGCATTAGTATATCTACTGTATAAGTATATCCTGCATTAATAAATACTGCATTCGAATGAATTCAAGCCTTTGAAAACTTTGAAGCCTTTGAAGCCTCTGAAGACTTTGAAACCTTTGAAGCCTTTGAAACCTTTGAAGCCTTTGATGACTTTGAAGCCTTTGAAGACTTTGAAGCCCTTGAAGGCTTTGAAGCCTTTGGATGCACCAGACCTTTGACTTTCTGCTTGAAGCTACTGTCAAAGAATCTTCCAATATACAACCCACCATAAGTGCCTTTGATACCTGTAGGAGCCCCAACATGCATACCAAGGATATTAACCTCATCCTTCTCAGTCACCACGTTCCAAGTGCCTCCGCATAGTGATCCGTCAACCAGTTCATTACGGGTCTTGGGGTGCAAAATACAGGGATCACCCTGAGCGAGCATGAGATGCTCGTTAACGTCCACCGGATTCCGTTTGACGACTGGTACCTTTTGCCATGTGGGCTTCCCGCCCTCTGACATGAAAAGGACCGACAAGCTCTGCATGACCTGCTTAACAGAGGGGAAGTTGCTCGGTTCCACATCCACGTATTCTCTCCACAGCATGGGCACACTCCATGTGTAGGAATCAATCTCATCACTTGCCCATTTCAGGCGGGGTTTCGATTCCACTACGATATGCCTCCGCTTAAACAGCACGTGTGTATATTTTGAAAGTAATTTTCTTTGGTCTTCCCAGGGAATGGGATCAACCTTTACACTGGTGAACCCACTGATATACACACTTTGCTGTCCATCGGATCCAAGTAACTCGTTAAGCGCATAACGTTCCGCTGTCTTGTAACGAATCTTCTTAAGCTTACGAAGCTTCGAAGTCAGCCCAATGTCGCCCAAGTCTCTGAAATTGATAGTCTCTTTAATCGCACAAATATTGCCATTTGAACCGAGTGC
>KV908470.1:182500-192500 GCA_002005505.1 Botryococcus braunii | reverse complement strand
ACAGTCAATAGGCGGACAGAAAGTTCGACGCCCCTCCAGCTTCGCCCGCTCTTAACTAAAATGCATGCAGGTGCTTCTGGGAAAGCTCGCAACGCAAGGTGCACGTGTCCCAGTCCATGTGGGGCCGCAGGTTGTGGTGACCTGCTAGTTTGCGCCGCAGGGAGCACAGGAAGGCTTCCCCTGCTCGTCCATATGGCTCCGTCCAGACCCAGTATCTCCAAACGCATGCAATTTTCCTCTGCATCTCGCCCACCTGCAAGCCGACGCCACATGAGGGAGGGAGGGAGATCTGGTTGCCAGTGGTGCAAAAGGAAAGAGAAAGTGTGGGGAATTGCTTAGTACACGCCGGTGAAAAGTTGGGTGTAGAGCAGGCGTAGTATAACAAAAAAGTTTCGACAAGGACATGACATGAAGCTGAGGGCGTCACCTTGTCGGCATAACGCTTCTGCAGGTGGGAAACCGTCTCGTCCAGCCGAAACAGGTACCGCTCTGGCAAGCGCACGGAAAACTCACTTGCATCAATCACATCCGCATTCTCTGCCTGCGTCCAGGAACCCCCACGTGCACGTGATGCAAATGTACATGCTCTTGTGCACACGAGGCTCTGCTTTCCCATCTGGGCGAGGACTCACGCGCCAAGCGATCAAATAAGTGGTGCAAGAGCTTACCCTTCGCTTATACCCAGCCTTGCATCGTTGAACTTCGAACGAGGCCGAGCAACATTGCAATGCTGAGCATAAGCTAAGTGTTTAAAAGAGCACCAACAATTGATGCTCACCTGCCACTCGACTAGTTTCTGGTGAAATTATCTCACATGCTTCTCCTTTTATTCTGAGCCCATCTCAGAACACTATGAGATGAGACAGTCGAGGGACAATAAGAAGTTTCTAGAGACCCTTGGTGATGTCAAGAATGACATCTCTCGAGAGGCGGAGCAACACGGGTGTGGTAAAGGTTTTCTCCCTTTTCCTTTCCATCAGGTACGAAAGGGAAAGCTCCCCAATATGGCATGAGCGAAGACACACTACTGCGACATCGGGGAAACTTATTGAATTCCAGCAAGATGTCACGAAATATGAAGTAGAGGCCATCAACAGATCTTCGGGTAAAAGGATCTCTCTCCCTCCCGCCCTCCTTCCCTCCCCCTCTCCCCCCCTCTCTCCCCCCCCCCTTCTCTCTCTGTGTCGTGTACGCGCGCGCGCACGCACCGCTCGCCCGCTCGCGAGCCGCATGCGCGCACACATACACGCATACGCGCGTGCGCACGTACACACACACACACACACACACACACACACACACACACATTCACACATTCACATTCACAATCTCAGTAAAACATCCTCAGAGGGCACAAATTCCAAGGCCACCATACCGTGACCAGAGAAGAGGATTGCAGACGATATCAGAAGCAACGCACCAGAAAACAAGTTGGTGTCTGTAGGACACCACCACAGGACACAGGTGAGCATTCCCTCAGCCAAGCCTCATCAGAGTAATGCTCGGAAGATTTCAGCCCTTTCAGCCCAGACTGGCAGGAGTTGAAGGAAACACAAGAGGTGAAGCTCACCCAGACCCACACTAGTTGAAGCAAACACAAGAGGTGAAGCTCACCCAGACCCACACTAGTTGAAGCAAACACAAGAGGTGAAGCTCACCCAGACCCACACTAGTTGAAGCAAACACAAGAGTTGAAGCTCACCCAGACCCACACTAGTTGAAGCAAACACAAGAGGTGAAGCTCACCCAGACCCACACTAGTTGAAGCAAACACAAGAGTTGAAGCTCACCCACACTCACACTAGTTGAAGCCTCAGACAAGATTTGAAGCTCACCCAGACTCACACGAGTTGAAGCAAACACAAGAGGTGAAGCTCACCCAGACCCACACTAGTTGAAGCAAACACAAGAGTTGAAGCTCACCCACACTCACACTAGTTGAAGCCTCAGACAAGATTTGAAGCTCACCCAGACTCACACGAGTTGAAGCAAACACAAGAGTTGAAGCTCACCCAGACTCACACCACTTGATGCCTCACACAAGATTTGAAGCTCACCCAGAATCACACTAGTTGACGCAAACACACGAGTTCAAGCTCACCCAGACTCACACTAGTTGAAGCAAACACAAGAGTTGAAGCTCACCCACACTCACACTAGTTGAAGCCTCACACAAGGGTTGAAGCTCACCCAGACTCACACTAGTTGAAGCGAACACAAGAGTTGAAACTCACCCAGACTCAACAATAGTTGAAGCAAACACAAGAGTTGAAGCTCACCCACACTCACACTAACTGAAGCCTCACACAAGAGGTGAAGCTCACCTGGACCCACACCAGTTGAAGCTCACACAAGAGTTGAAGGCTTTACCAAACTCTAATAGAGGAAAGAGGGGAGGCTTCACCAGGACGTCGTCGGAGAGGAGAAGAGGGATGCAGCCGCAGAGCAGCGCCATCTTGAGGCGCACCCCCCAGCCTCCCCCCGTCACCGCCAGGCAGAACACGGCCTCCGCCATGTGCTCCTCGTACTCCGGATCCCCCTCCCCCATCACCAGGATGCCTGCCCGCACACTCCACACTCGCCCCTTTTCTAGAGGACTGCCGGAGGATCCCATCCAATCATCCAATCACTGCAATTATTCCTTATTCCCTACATTGTGCTTTTATACTGATGTGTATGTTGATATAAATAAGGTATGTGTATTCAACGAACAAGATAGTGCTTATACATCACTTGATTTGTTCCTCTTTGGTATACATCTTGATATATTTCTCTGTTAACTTCATTTTTCCCCTATACATTTTGATGTATATCTTGATTATATCTTCATCCATTTCTGGACACTGCAAGAAGGAGCTCCATCCATTGGTCTCCCACGTGAGCCCGCTCGGTCTGCACCCGCGATGCCTTGCTGGGCCACATGCATGACAACAACAGAAAATCCGGTAGATCCCGTTGTTGATGTTTAAATTGGCTTTGGGAAACGCCTTTGTTTGCTTGTTTGCTTGTGGAGGGGGGATTCGCTTAGGGATTAGCCCCCACCAGTGCATACCCGTCCCCACGTGCACTCCCTCCATCTGCCCAGAACAGTCTGTGTGTGTGTGTGTGTGTGTGTGTGTGTGTGTGTGTGTGTGTGTGTGTGTCTGTGTGTGTGTGTGAGAGGGGGGAAGGGTTGTGTGTGTCCAAGTGTATGTGTGTGTGTGGGGGTGGGGGGGAGGGTTGTGTGTGTCCATGTGTGTGTGTGGTGTGTGTGTGTGTGTGTGTGTGTGTGTGTGTGTGTGTGAGAGAGAGAGAGAGGGGGGAAGGGTTGTGTGTGTCCATGTGTATGTGTGTGTGGGGGGTGGGGGGGGAGGGTTGTGTGTGTCCATGTGTGTGTGTGTGTGTGTCCATGTGTGTGTGTGTGTGTGTGTGTGTGTCCATGTGTGTGTGTGTGTGTGTGTGTGTGTGTGTGCATTGCTGTGACAGGTGTTTCCATCACGACTACCTTGCATCTCCGTCTTTCCCACATTCATCAGCATTCGAGTTAAAAGTATGGAAAAATGAAGGGAGAGAGAGAACGAGAGACAGAGAGAAGGGGGGGAGGACAATCGTGGGGACAATTGCAGGTACCAGGAAAAGAGTCCTCTCTGCCCTTGTACAGGGTGGCGAGGCTTTGCCGGACTCCGTGAGAGTACTGCGCGTCTTTCATTCTCACGGACCCGGAAAAGAACAGCGGCAGTCTGCGGGGGCGGTTTGGAAACAGGTGCACGGTTCGATTCCCATCGGCTATCACGTTTGGCTTTGCGCACTGGAGGCGCTCTTGGAGGTCTTCTTTTGATCCAGCACCCTGCGGAAGACATGCAGGTTGCTTGGGTGCCCTGAGTCCCGTGGGTCCCTTGGGCACCTTGGGTCCCTGGGGTTCCTTGGGGTATCCTAGGGATCACGAACCTCTGAAGGAAATAAAGAGATTTTTAAAACAAGTCTCTGATCAGCAAATCATGCTATGGGACAAGAAGAATAATGGCGTGAGACCTCTGGGTTTGAAGCAGAGGGAAGACCAAGGGAGTGGAGATGGAGAAGGGTGCAAGCGTGCACACGCGAGGTATGAATTTGAGAGAGAGAGAGAGAGAGAGAGAGAGAGAGAGGAGAGAGAGAGAGAGAGAGAGAGAGAGAGAGAGAGAGAGAGAGAGAGAGAGAGGAGAGAGAGAGAGAGAGAAAGAGAGAGAAGAAAAAAAAAAAAAAAAAAAAAAAAAAAAAAAAAAAGAGAGAGAGAGAGGAGAGAGAGAGAGAGGAGAGAGAGAGAGAGAGAGAGAGAGAGAGAGAGAGAGAGAGAGAGAGAGAGAGAAGAGAGACAGAGAGAGAGGGGGGAAGGAGAGAGAGAGAGAGAGAGAGAGAGAGAGAGAGAGAGAGAGAGAGAGAGAGAGAGAGAGAGAGAGAGAGAGAGAGAGAGAGAGAGCATGCGCATGCGCATGCGCTCGAGCGGGCGGGCGGGGCGGGCATGTCGAGGTGGCAGGCGGGGGCGTTAAACATCCACCATAACCTAGAACTAGGAGGGCAAAAGAGAACAGATGCACACTTGAAGTAAACATCCCTTATTGACTTTGAAACTGTGGTGAACAAATATGCTCTGCATGATAATGAGGGGATGACTGTTGTCCACCATGTTGATGGGTATGGGTATGTTCTCAATGTTGGACAAAGTATTCGGTTCCGAAAAAATGACGCAAGGGACTGGAGAACACCTCTACCACAGCCTAATCTGTACCGCAACCTAATTTGCACAGCAACCTAATCTGTACCGAAACCTAATTTGTACCGCAACCTAATCTATACCGCAACCTAATCTGTAGTAATCCCTTTCTTGGGGACCCCCGCCAGGGAGAGTACCCTTGCTTCAGGCGGAAGGACGGGCTTCATCTCCACCAGCTCAGGCTGCAGGTCGCGGTACATCTCGTCGATGTACGTACTTGCAGGCAGTACATCTTTGCCAGGTACATGGCAAGGCAGCTGGTACGGTACGAGCCACGGGTGCCGGGAGGGACAGTACCCCTTCATTAGGCGCTTTGCCAGCAAGCACTCGTACTCGGGCTTGACGTACCCCCAGTGGCTTGCGATAATGCCCTTGCTGATTTCTGGCAAATACATGTCCCCCTTCCCGTCAAAGCCGCAGAACCTGTGCCCAAGTAAAGAATATGAATATCTCCAAATCGTTCCCCATGCTGCAATGGAATTGATCCTGGGCCTGCCACTCCGCATGGTCTCCCTCCACCAGGAGATTCGACGAGATGCCCAACTGCGCACACACACACACACACACACACACACACACACACACACACACACACACACACACCACACACACACACACACACACACACATACACACACACACGCACGCACGCACGCACGCACGCACGCACGCACGCACGCGCGCGCGCACACACACACACACACACACACATGTACACACACACACACATGTACACACACACATGTACATGCACACACACACACATGCACATGTACACACACACACATGTACGCACACACACACACACACATGTACGCACACACACATGTACGCACGCGTGCGAGCGCGCGCGCGCACACACACACACACACACGTACGCACCCGTGCGAGCGCGCGCGCACACACACACACACACACAGACAGAGAGCGCGCGAGCACACGCACAAGAGAGAGAGAGAGAGAGAGAGAGAGAGAGAGAGAGAGAGAGAGAGAGAGAGAGAGAGAGAGGAGAGGGGGGGGGAGAGAGGGAGAGCACCCGTGGTCTTGGGTGAGTATCCAGACATGATCGACGCCTTGAGCGCGGTCAAAAAAGGGCCAATGCTTGCGGATGTAGGCCAGTGCGTGCAGCACCGCACACGCCAATTCGGTGCCTCCCCGCCTCTGACACCTCCGGCCCTCAGCTGCAAATCACACACAAAACTGGATGAATCATTGTGATGAGGCCAGCAGAACGGTTGGTAATGAGGCTACAGCAGTACGGTTGGTGACCAAGGCCCCAGCAGTACGGTTAGTGACGAGGTCCCAGCAGTACGGTTCGTGGTGAGGCCCCAGCAGTACACCTGGATTGGCCGACGGTACATTGCCGGCAGTACATTTAGCGATAAAACCAGCCTTTGCTGAGCCCCCTCAGCATCCCCGTGCCTTTGGCTTGGGGGGGGGGTGTCTCACCCTCCATTCCCTTATTGGCATGTTGATGGCCTCCCTCCTTGTCCATCAGAAACATGTCAAGTATACACAATATACACGAGTTTACACGAGTATACACAATATGCACAAGTAAACACAAGTATACACAATATACACAAGTGAACACGAGTATACACAATATGCACAAGTGAACACGAGTATACACAATATACGCAAGTGAACACGAGTATACACAATATACACCAGTAAACACGAGTATAAACAAATACGCACAATATGCAAAAGTAAACACAAGTATAAATCACATGCACAATATGTACAAGTATACCCCAAGTATACACAATGTACACAAGTACGCTCAATATAGACAAGTATACACAATCAACTTTGCGTGCTGTGGCGTCTTGGCAGGTGTGCAATGCGTGCGGAAATGCAAATACGAGACAAGGGGGTTGAACAAACAGAGCTCTGTAGCGGTCACAGTCTTCCTATACCCCCTCCAGCCATCCCCCCTCCATTTGCAGCTACTTGCCAGTAGCCGTACGGTCCTGCCACCCGCATGGATGGACCACCCTCAACTGCATTGAAAGCAGGGGGACCACCTTTAGCTGTATTAGAAGTTTGGGGACCACCTTCAACTGTATAGGAAGCGGGGGGACCACCTTTAACTGTTTTGGCAGTTGGGAAACCACCCTCAACTGCATTGGAAGCTGGGGACCGCCCTCAACTGTACTGGAAGCAGGGGGAGCACCCTCAACTGTACTGGAAGCAGGGGGAGCACCTTCAAGGATGGGGAAGAGGGAGTTGTAGAACCAGGCATCCACCAAATACAGGTCTGCCTGATCAGGCTCTTCCACGACGTGGCCATGCCCCTTGAGCCATTCTGCAAGGAAGCAACCACGCCCAACCCCCTCTCAGTGCAAGCTAGCAAACCCCCATTGAGTGCAATGAAGCAATCACCCACCCATTCACCTGCGTGCCATCAGAGCAAGCAAAGCCCCCTTTCTCTCAGCAAGCGAGCAAACGCCCCCTGTGTGCAAGCACGCAAGCAGGCAGACCCCCTATCTCCCTTCTGTGCAAGCAGCACGCAAGCAGGCAAACTCCCTCCCGTGTGCAAGCTATCACCCACCTCTTTCAGTGCAATCATGCACCCCCCCCCCTCTCCCCCTCCTCCAAGGTAAGCAGGCAGACCCCCTATCCCCCACCCCCAGATGCCACATCCATTATGTAATCTAAACCCAGATGCCAACAATAATTTGTTTTTACATTTAAAGAGTTATCCATCCATTTTGTCATCTGCCCCCCTCCAGTAGCCTTTCACATGCGCTGAAAGGAGGATGAGTGTCATCTGACAATTCTAGAAAGGGCCCCCTGCAGTAGAGTCCTCCACATGCGTTGAAAGGACGATGAGTGTCATCTAACACCTCTAGACTGCCCCATCCAGTAGCCTTCCAGTGCGGGGAAGGAATGAGGATTGTCATCCGTAACCTCCACACTGCATTCAAGCAAAGCCCCCTCCAGTAGCCTCCACTCCAATGGCCCAAGCCGTAAGCCGCGGCTCTGCATTGATCCGTTGATCTGAATCTGAATCATGCTGGACGTCCGGGTGCGTGTACCGCCAGGGGGAAAGGGCACACCAGGGATGAAGGGGGAAGGGGGGGGGGGGCGGCAAAACAGGGATGACGAGAGGTAAACATGGCACACCAGGAATGATGCGGGAAGAATAAGAGCACACCAGGGATAACGCGGGGAAAAAAAAGGGCGTATCAGGGATGAGGCGGGAACAAATAGAGCCGCATCAGGGATGCACGGGGGAAAAAGAGAGGCGCACCAGGACGACAGGGGAAAAATAGAGGCACGTCAGGGATGTACGGGAAAAATTCAAGGCACACCAGGAATGATGCGGGAATAAATAAAGGCACACCAGGGATGACGCGCTCTGCTCCGTAGTTGGGCATGAACCCGTCCCAGCTGTCATTCTTGTAGACTGGGGGCATGGGGTACAGGAACACTCGAGGTCCCACGGGACCGGTTCCCGGGGGACCGGCTCCCGTGGGACCGACTCCCGCTCTTGCTTGCCACAGCTGGGTGAGATTCAGCATCCCTCCTCCTCCTGAGATTGCCCAGCACAAAGGCACTTGGCCACAACAGCCACGCTGCAGGCTCCTTGGGTTGCCAAAACAGGCTCAAGGCCACAGAAGATAGCACACACACGCACGCATGCATAAGCAGGCTTCATACAGGCATGTGTGCATGTACATGCAATAAGCCATGAGGTGATGGAATAAAGGTACCTTCGCTGGGGCTTGGGGGTCTTTGACTTGGAGCTCCGAGTTCCATTCTGTCCTGGACATCTGTCATGATCCCTGTGGGTGTTTGAGCCCTGTTGCGGGACCGGGCGCCCATGGAGCGACGCGTGCGGTAGTGATGCCCATTTTCACGTGATGTGGAGGACTGGGTTGAAGTGGAGTCTGCGAGTTGACAATTCAGGAGCAGCAGGATGAGGACTGAGTTGTAAAGGATGGCCTTGCAACTTCTCTTTGCATATATTCTGACCCGTTGTCCCCATGGCCCTTCTGGAACCATGTGTAGCTTCAGCAGCATTCATTGCCCGGCCAAGTAGCAGCGCTGCTCGGGGATCCTTCGTCTAACCAGTTGCGATACCCATCGGATTCTCACATACTGCCCTGACGATCGGAAAATCTCCTGGGTATTCTTTTACATGAGAGAAAGTACACTGGCTGCAAGAAATGCGTTCTGTCAACAGTACGCTTTCGATAAGTCTCCCCGGAGCCTCTCGGTCCGAGGACCCCACTCCTAGCAGCCCCAAATTTTGCCGTGTAGGAACGATTTTTCTGTAGAGAACTTCGCCCGCTTACTTCTCTTGAAGGTGTTACACAACCCTACACACCTTTACGTGTGTTACATGAGTGTACGCGAGCTCAACCACGTACGGAGCCCGGCGCAAGGGACCTTCCGAATCGTCTCCCTCTCAAAATTGATCCAGTCCTTTCTGGACCATTACAATGAGTTTTGCAATACAGGGATCTTCTTTATTCATGCATGGCTTTCGTGGTTGCGATCGGATGATTCATCACAACCTCAACTGCGGTACACTTCCTTCGGGCCTCTTCCGTGCTGCGACTGTCCTTCTTGTCGTGCTGCGACCTTTAGCGGGGAACCACAGGCGCACAAAAGTGATTGCAAGGCCCAACAGTAGGCAGATGAAAGAATCCATACTCAGGAAAGGCTTGGGATTACAGTGTTGTCGTGAAACGTTCGCGCTTTGCATTTAGGTGTTCTTGATCCGATGCATTCTGGGAAAATGCTTCGTTGCAGTTGGGCTAGCATTTCCTGTAGCGTGACTTGTCGTGTACTTACCAGACGGTGAGTTAAATGTTCGACAATGAGAGCTATGAGAAAGATCGAACTTTCGAGACTGTGGGCATTTGGCACAGTCCTTGTTTTCGCCTTCAGCGCACCAAAATGTTCGGCATTGTCACGGCCGGGAACCTTGGGAGCTATCATAGACTTTGTGTCTGGTGAGTTGCTTCCCTGTCTTGGGTTGAAAGCGCTCCTAGTGCCCCGAAAAGTTGGGATCATCGGATCTCCGCCTGCTCGTTTTCCTCATCACTGAAGACATCTGCGGACCATTCTCTGGTGCAGAACAAATTCCCAACTTCTCAGATGAGGCCCTGCATCCGAAATATGTGATAGCAATCGATGTCGAGGGCAGCGACGGAGCTGCATCGTCGCGTGAGGTAACAGAGGGGTCAGCCACTCCGGAGAAGAGACACAGTGAGTCAAATGACGCAGCTGCGAGCTTTGCATCAGGGGGGAGCC
>KV908470.1:127500-177500 GCA_002005505.1 Botryococcus braunii | reverse complement strand
TGGGGGGGCATGGGCTCTGTGTGAAGTATCTTCCGCACTGTGGGTTGTTGGGGATTTTCAAGCCGAAGGGTTGTCTCCCATGTATGTTTCGGGCCCCTAGATTCCGCGTACCCGCATGCAAGATTTCTGGTGTGCGGTTAGGATAGGCTTCTCTCTTGATGATAAATGTGACACGACAGATAAGGATGTACTCGGGACCCAAGACTGTAGGTATTACATCTCGGTGTGAATTTATGAAGTGCACCATTTCTCTCATGCAAGCGGCGTATGGTTTTTGCTGAGGATCTCAACCAAGGGCCTTTCCCGCACGACGAGAGCAACGTGAGAGGGAACAAACACACACACACACACACACACACACACACACACACACACACACACACACACACACACACACACACACACACACACACACACACACACACAATAAAAAGCAAAAATCGCCCCGCCCCCCCCCCCCCAAAAAAAAGGAAAAAAACAAAAAAACAACACAAAAAACACACACGAAAAAAAGCGTAGCGGAGCAGAACAGGCGGTGTGGGGAGACTGCAGGATGCCCGCAGGAATGCGGAGGTCTCGGCGGCTTCAGAGGCCAGTGCTGCAGTCACCGGGGGACCGGCAAGCGGCCTCGCTGACGGTAGCGGGCAGGACGACCACTCAGCGGCCGCCGATCGGGCGGCGACCCTTCTCAACGGCTTCTTGAAGAGGGTGACGGGGCGTGCTGGCGGCGGCGGTGACGTGGCCTCGGAAGGCAGTGCCAGCGGGGCTCATCATGAAAAGTCGCGTGATGGCGCATCGGAAATCGTCGACGCGTCTTGGGACACGTTTTCGAGCATGGACGGCGATGACGGCATTCTCCGCGTGGACTCCGTGGAGGACCTCACCCAGCTGCTGCAGGGCGTCATCGACATCGAGATTCAGAACCAGCAGGCGCGGGAGGTCGAGGAGAGCCTGGCGGGTGCCGACCGGTCCGACCCGCAATGGGAGCCGCAGCTTACGAGCGAAGAAGGGATTGACGGTGAGCCTGCGTTGGCGCAGACTGGTGGGGCGAGGGGTGCGCCGCTGTGGGTTTGGGGGCGAGTCATCTTGCTGCAGGGGGGGGGGGGCGCGGAGGGGTACTTTGCAACAAGGGGAGTTAATTTTGTTAGCAGTGCTTTGTTGCGAGGTTGGTGAAGGGCATGACACGCATGATGTGTTTGATACGAGAGTTTGATGTGAGGTTGGTGAAGGGCATCGGAGAAATGGTCTGTGTGTGATGTGAGAGTTTGATGTGAGGTTGGTGCAGGGCATCGGAGAAATGGTCTGTGTGTCATGTGAGAGTTTGATGTGGAGTTGATGAACGGCATGGGGCTCATGGGGTGTGCGCATGCTTGTGGCCCGGATGCCCCATTCCTTCTCACCAATTTCGCATCAAAACAGACCATGTGTCCCATGCCCTTCACCAACTTCACATCAAACACACACATATGCGGCGCGGGAGCGCAGATGAACCGTCGGGGGGGGGGGGTGGTTGCGGGGCTGGGTGGGGTTTTTGTAACTTCTGGATGTGCAGGAATCTTCCGGAGCCCCTGCTGAAGTACATTCTGCACATTGGGATACAGAACAAGGGGGAGACTTCCGAAGCCTCTGCTGAAGTACAAGATGAATTCTGAGGGGCAGGACAAGCGGGGAACTTCCGAAACCTCTGCTGAAGTACAGTCTGCACACTGAGGGAAAGGGACACGGGGGAAATTTCCGAACCCTCCGCTGAAAACGCACTGACGGAAAGACCAACCCAGGAGATCTCCATCATCAAGAAAGTTGATGACTTTTTCTTTCCCCCAGTGTGGCTTCGGGTCGGCAATGGTCCACAAGGCCTTGTGGATATTATGCTCGGGAAAATCTGGCGGTACAAGGTACTGCCATAGGCAGGGTCTCCACAGGCGCCCTCCGGCGTTTCAAGTCTTGCAGGGGAATGAAGAGGAGCAACTCAGGTTTCACAGGCACAAAACACAAACACACACACACACACACACACACACACACACACACACACACACACACACACACACACACACACACACACACACACAGGCACGCATGCACGCACGCGCGCGGGCGTGCATGTGCATGTGCATGTGCATGTGCGAACGAAAGAAACGGATGGAAAGAAGACAATTGTTGTTTGAATAAAGAAAGAACATGAGCCCTGACAGATACCGATGGAGATGCAGGCTATTCTAGTGGAGCGGAGGGGGAGGATGTCAGGTTGCCTAATCAGGAAATGCCTGATGTGGCTGCAGCGTTGGGCGACGTCAATGAGGGGGCCGCTCCCCAAGATGGGGAGGCCCAGAAATGGGCGCAGTGGAGCGAGCCCGCCGATTCCGCGGGAGCTTTGCCCGGCGAGGACCTCGGCTCCGCCATGGACGGCCGCAGTGGAGGTTTCGGCAGTACACGGCAAAGCGGTACAATGGAAAGCCACTCTGTGGAGGGTCACCAGGGGTGGGGAAGTGAGGCTGCCGAGCCTGGAGAAGCGGGAAATGGGTTGCCTGTCCAGGACGCGCCATCGGCAGACCCGGGGGATCCAGCCATGCCAGCAGATTCCTGAGGAGGCGAGCACATCCGCGTGGCGAGATCAAAAGCGGGGGAAGGCAAGTCTTCCGGGGGGTCTGAACATTTATTTAGACGTTTACCCAGCCGATCTGAGAAACAAAGTGTAATGTATGCGTGACACGTCACAAGTGACGATGGCCCAGGGAGTTGGACGGCTTCGCTCCCTGGCGGAGTGGGCAGCGGTACGACTCCAAAGAAAAATGAGGGAAGTGGCTGGACACTTGCGGAGGCGGGATTCGAACCAGCGAGGGGCAGGAAAGCGAGGGTGTTGACACTAGAGAAGTGGGGGAGGGAGTGACTGTTTAGAACGTGTTGTTGGCAGGCCCCCGAAATTCCGGCTACACCCACAGATTTTAAGGAGAAATCAAGGAGAAGCATGTCTCCCACGTCTGCAGAGTCATTCAAGCGGGAAGACGTGGGGAGAGTGATTGCAGAGAGAAGCATGTCTGCAGACTGATTAAAGAGAGAAGCGCGCGGGCAGAGTGCTTAACAGCATAAGCGTGTCGTCAGAGTTTTTAACGGGGAAAGCTCCTTTGCGGAGTGATGTAGAGGTGAAGCACGTGTGCAGGGTGATTTACGGGGGGCAAGACATGTGTAGAGTTATTTACGAGGGGCAAGACGTGCGGAGAGTCATTTACATGTTGCAAGAGGTGTGCGGAGTGGTGGCCCGGAGGAGCTTGTGTGCAGAGTGGTGGCCCGGAGGAGCTTGTGTGCAGAGTGGTGGCCCGGAGGAGCTTGTGTGCGGAGTGGTGGCCCGGAGGAGCTTGTGTGCGGAGTGGTGGCCCGGAGGAGCTTGTGTGCAGAGTGGTGGCCCGGAGGAGCTTGTGTGCAGAGTGGTGGCCCGGAGGAGCTTGTGTGCAGAGTGGTGGCCCGGAGGAGCTTGTGTGCAGAGTGGTGGCCCGGAGGAGCTTGTGTGCAGAGTGGTGGCCCGGAGGAGCTTGTGTGCAGAGTGGTGGCCCGGAGGAGCTTGTGTGCGGAGTGGTGGCCCGGAGGAGCTTGTGTGCAGAGTGGTGGCCCGGAGGAGCTTGTGTGCGGAGTGGTGGCCCGGAGGAGCTTGTGTGCAGAGTGGTGGCCCGGAGGAGCTTGTGTGCGGAGTGGTGGCCCGGAGGAGCTTGTGTGCAGAGTGGTGGCCCGGAGGAGCGTGTGTGCAGAGTGGTGGCCCGGAGGAGCTTGTGTGCGGAGTGGTGGCCCGGAGGAGCTTGTGTGCAGAGTGGTGGCCCGGAGGAGCTTGTGTGCGGAGTGATAAAAGGACGCCTACAAAGTAGTGTTGGCCACTTCACGGATCGAAGTTTCTACAGATCTATGGATCGTAGCAAAACTCCGTACGTAATTTTGGCTCATTTGCAAATTATCCACGGAGTTGCAGTACAGATATACCTGTGAGGTACAAGTTTTTTTTTGTGCGATCCGGGGCTGAATTTGTACAGGGAATGCCGCATTTCTCCCAAAGATCCGGTAGCTCTTTAAGAAGAAGATTAAATGAAACTTCCAAGGTTCGCAGAGAGTCCCAAATTACATTCGAGAACCTCCCTGACACGTTTCGGCCCTTTCCCATGTTTTACAGGGTTTCGATTCACACATCCGTATCGAATGCGTGGGCATTGCACGTACTTTGGTGGGATTTGCCAACACCACTGCAGAATGATTAACGGAGGGAGCTTATCTGCATCGTGACTAAAGGGGAAAGAATGACCGCAGAAAAAGCTCAGGGGGGAGCACGTGTGCAGATTGACAAAAAGGGATTACGGGCGCGCGCAGACTGATTCTGGGGACCCTATGCGTGGAGTGATTAATGGGGAAATCTAGTTTGTAGAGTCCACGTGATCAAAGTGCGCTTCAAAAACCTGTCCCTACTGCTGATGTTCCAGAAAGCGGAGGGCTTCTTGCACCCTGCAGAGGCGTGTGGTGATGGGTGGTGGACCAAAAATGGACAAATTGGCAGGACACAGGCAGTGCCGGGGCTCGAACCAGGGAGCAGCAGCGTCAAGAGCATCAGACTTTTAAGAGTTGCTTGTGTGCGTCCGTGCGTGTGTGTGTGTGTGTGTGTGTGTGTGTGTGTGTGTGTGTGTGTGTGTGTGTGTGCGTGTGTGTGCGTGTGCGTGTGTGCGTGTGCGTGTGCGTGTGTGTGCGTGCGTGCGTGCGTGTGTGTGTGTGTGTGTGTGTGTGTGTGTGTGTGTGTGTGTGTGTGTGTGTGTGTGTGTGTGTGTGTGTGTGTGTGTGTGCGTGCGTGCGTTGTTCTGAAGAAGGGGGAGGTGGAGGGTGCTTCTGGGTTTCCCTGCTCATCTAGGCTATGTGGCCCCTCACATTGTTGGTTGGGCAAGGGTTGGGCGAGGGTGCCTGCAGGCACCCTTGCCCATCCATTGCACTGGTGCAATGGATTTTGAATGGCTCCCTTGGGGTACCATGACATACCAGTTCAAGGTCCAGTGCCAGGGCTTTGCTTGATGAGGCATGCAACGGCCTGCACAACGAACTTTTCTCATAAACGTCTCAATGGCGCCTGCAGGGCTGTTCGCGAATCGGGCCCACCCATTCCCGCACGCACGCCCACATTCAAACGTGTGCACGCATGCACACACTCGCACCAATACGTGCATACACAGAGGGACGCATGCTCGCAGGAGTGTAAGCACTGTCGCAAGCATGCCGGCCCCCAAGCTCGCACTTACAGCAGGCTTACGATTTTGTTCATGCTGCAGCAAAAGTTGTGTTCATGGGCCCACGCACCCGGGTGAATGACGTATGAGGCAGAGTGTGTGACGCACCATGAAATGACAACATTTTCACTGAAATCACACAGGTGGCTCTCAAGCTCACTCGATCAGTCCCTTGTTCACCCAAAAGCACATGTTCACGTGCTTACAGGTTCACTTCTATTCGAGTGCTACACCCCCTTCCCGTGCCGGGCAAATGTGGTATGCGGTTAGAATAGGCTTCACTCTTAATTCTAAATGTATATTCCTTGAGGCGGGAGAACGATACCCGATTGATACCATGGACTTGCACATTTGCAGCACAAACGCTCCTTAGTATACTGATATCTACGTAGGACACATATATATATTATATTATATATATATATATATATATATATTCACTTTTAGAGGAAAAAACGAATATATCAGCCTTTAACCTTTAACTTTTATATTGAAATGCAAACGCTGCTTAGTAAGGAGTCCTTACTCCAGAGGCGGGATGGAGACCTTACTCCAGTCTCCCTTCCTGGCTGCCTTCCTTGTTCCTCTCTCCCACTCTAGATTGGGTGGGGGGGTTGTTTTGGGTCAGGCTGGAGGCATTTCAGGGTCCTCACCCCCCCTTGGTGGCCTTGGTGAGGGGGTGGCTTCTCCGGGGCCCACCTCGGCGTCCGGCCCTACTCCTCCCGGTGATCATGCCTAGGGGTGTCAGGGCCACATTGGGCTATCCATTTTAGTGTGGAACGTGAATGGCCTAACCGACTCGAAGGTTGCTCTCCATGATTATTTTTCTTATTTTCGGGAACATGATGTGATTCTTCTGCAGGAAACACTCTCCCATGCGTATGACCCAGCTTTGTTTAGGGGTTATCGGGTGTTTCTATCCTTATCTTCTCCTTCCTTTTCTCCACTTCCCCTCCCCCACAAGAGGGGTCTTGGTATGCTGATTGCTGTGCGGGATCACAGTGGGTATAGTGCGCAATTGTGGGGTTCCACCTCTTCTTCATTGTGGGTTAAAGTGCCTTTCATGGGTGCCCATTCCCCACCTCTGTATGTGGGAGGGGTGTATGTTCCCCCCGAGGGCTCTCCCCGTCTCCAAGAGGTTCCCATGCCTCATCGGATGGCTGAGCTTGAGGGTCGCATTCAGGAGGCTTTGCTCGATGGTTCAGTGGTGTTGGCGGGTGATTTCAATGCTCGAGTTTCTTTTGCATCCACGTCGTCTTCTTCAGTTGTCCCAGTGCCGGTTGGCCAAAATCCACATGGCCGTCGTTTAGTGGATTTGTCTGCGACAACAGGGTTGGTTCTCTGCACGGGGCGGGTCGATGGGGATCTCCATGAGCCCCCTTCTTTTCCCACTCCTCGGGGAGGCACCCGTCCTGATCATGTCTTAGTCTCAGCGCCCCTTCTTCCTCATGTCACGAGTATTCGGGTGCAAGCTGACTTACGAGGTTCTGATCATTATTCTCTCCATGTTCTTCTTCAGATTCCAGTCTTGCATTGTTCATCGACTCCTCTCCCACTCCATAAGGTCTCTCGTGTCACATGGAAAGGGACCCACCGTCGTGCCTATGTGCATGCCTTAGAAGGGGAGGAGCCCTCATTACGTACATGCGCAGAACTTGCTCAATCGGGTGATCTCCCTGAGGCATCTTCTCTTCTTATGGCTGTCATTTCTCGGTCAGCTACACATGCGCATATGAAGGTGTCGCGGCGGGAAAGTCCCCCTTCTCGGCCGCCGTGGAAGCCTTTCTTCACTCACCAGTGTTTTGCGTTAAAACGGGAGTGGAAGAGGTTGGGTAGGCAGCTAGGATGGCGGGCTCCCCCAGTGGTTCTCTTGGAACGCCGGTACCATTCCTTCGTGAGATCTCAAAAGCGGTCTTGGCTCCTGACTCAGCTTCAAGACGTTATTGCAATGTTCCATACGGAGCCCCGCCGGTTTTGGCGCCTGCTCAATGGCTCCCCACCCCCGCTCCCAGGTCCTCTGTGTCATCCCTCTGCATGGGAATCCTTTGCCGCAGGCCTCCAGGGCTCTTCGGTGGTGGCTCATGCACCCCTCTCAGAGGTGGCTTTTCCACACCAGGTTGTGCAGGTCCTTAGTGATCTTCACAGGCCTTTCACTCCCGTAGAGGTGGAAGTTGCTTTGTCGGCATTGAAACCCGGTAGAGCAGCAGGGCTTGGTGGGTTCCCCTCTGAGTTCCTTCGGTTTGCGCAACAGTGTAGGACCCCGGAGGTGGTGGCTCCCCCTCACTTATTGGCCCCATCCCTCACTGCAATTTTGAATGCTATGTTAGGCGCGGGGTGTCTGCCCCCTGACCATGACATCCTCACAGTCACCCCGGTCCTGAAAGACTCCTCCCGGTCTGTGCTTGATACCACGAATTATCGTCCCATTGCTGTGCAAGACCCCTTAGTTCGCCTCTATGCCTCATTGTTGAACACCCGACTCGTGCGGTATTTAGAAGAAAATCGCTTTCGCTGTCCTGAGCAATGTGGTTTCCGCCCTGGGTTCTCGACGTTACATGCGTTGTTTACTCTACAGCATTTTGTTGACTTAGCTACGCCCACTGCCCCGTTGTATTGCTGTTTCTTAGATCTATCTAAAGCCTATGATCGTGTTCCTCGGCATTACTTATGGGAGGCCCTCAGGCGCCTCGGGGTGGCTGAAGGTTTTATCCGCGCGGTACGGTCCACGTATGATGGTGTTCGGTTTACGGTTGTTGCTGGGGGCATGGCTGGATCTTTCCACGCTTCGGGTGCTGGGGTTACCCAGGGGTCTCCGATTAGTCCCACGTTATTCACGGTTTATGCTGATGGGCTCCTTAGGCAGATTCGGGCTACTTGTCCTGGGGTTGGTCCCCAAACTCGAGATGGGACTCATGTCCCGGCTCAAATGTACGCTGATGATTTGATACTTCTTGCTGAAACGGCAGAGGGCTTGCAACAGCTCATTGACGCCGTTGTTCATTGGTGTGGCTTTTCGTATATGCGTATTAATCCCATTAAGACCGATGTCATGGTCTTTCCATCGTCGCCCGAGTCGCCCCCTTCCTTTCAGTGGGTTTGTGACGGGGTCACGCTTCCCGTCGTATATACTAAGAAATACTTGGGTGTTATTTTATCCTCGGTTGGGGGTGTGGGGGGCACCTTTGGCCTGCTGAATGGTAAAATGTGGGCCACGTGGAGCTCCCTTATGCGTAAGTATGGTAACCTGCAGTGCGCGGCCTCTATAGGTCTTCTTCTTAAGTTGATTCTCATGTGTGTTGTGCCCACGGCGTCATATGCATGTGAGATTTGGGGATGGCGTTCTTTTCGTTCACCGGCTGCGGCCCCTTCTGTTCAGCTCTTAGAGTCTAGTTACTTGGTCATGTTGAAGATGTTGTTAGGGGTGCGCCCCTCGGTGGCCACTCCGATTTTGTTAGCTGAGTTGGGGCTTCAACCCCTCGCTCATCACTGGCTGAAGCGTATGGCCACCTTTTGGAACTCGTTGGTGTCTTTGCCTCATGATCATCTTTATGCCTTGATTCTTCGCGCCTCGTGCTTTTATGGCGTCACTACCCGTACTCCCACTTGGGCAGGGTATTTCATGAAGGCCCTTATTAAGGTTGGCTATCCTTATCAGATAGATTGTCAAGCCCCTCATCCGATTGATATGCCGTCCCTTCGGGACCTCTTGCGTCGGCATGGCCGCCAACCCTGGGAGGGCTTGCATGTCTCTCCTCGTCTCTGCCCGTCTGAGTGGGCTCAGCTTTGCACATACTCTAGGTGGTTTAATACTCCGTCCCGCGCCACTCTCTCTAGGCTTTTGTGGTTACGTATGAGTGTTTCCAAGTTGAGGGTTTTCCATCGATTCCGCATGGGGGTTCACAACCTTCCTATTGATGCTGGTCGTCGTCGGGGCATCCCCCGTTCCCACCGGTTCTGTGATCAGTGTCAGGCTGGTTTGGTGGGTGATGAACACCACCTTGTCTTTTCCTGTTCGGCCCTTCAGCCGATCCGGGACCGTTACCCCCATCTTTTTCGTTCCCCCTTTCGGTCGTTACGTCAGTTCGTCTGGCAAGATGACCTTCAGTCTGTGGTTAACTTCCTTTATGATTGTTTTCAGTTTCGGTCTTAGGTTTGTGTCTTGCCCTTTGCTGGCCCTTGCCCACTCTTGGGCTGTGTCCTGGGGCTTTCCTGCCCCTTCCTTTGTGTCCTGGGGCTTTCATGCCCTTCCTTTGTGCTCTTGGCTCCCCACTCGGTACTTTGGGTTTGTGTTTGGCCTTGATTCTTAGGGTTTGTGTTTGGTTTCTCTCGGTGTCTTGCTGCGTCGGTGTTCGGTTTTCCATCTCATCAGCCCTTTGGGCTGGGTTGATGTAATTCCTTCCTTTTTTACAAGAGTGGAGTAAAAACGACCAGCCCAATGTTCAGGGACCCAAACCCCCAATGTGTCAAGCTATGAGTCACACCCGGCGAGCGGCCAGCTGGCGACCCACAGCCGCCGCAATGATGAAACTGACCCGACGAATGACAAAATATCCCTCCACATCTTCTTGAGCAATGATGGCTTGGTTCAAAAGCCCCTGGAGCCTCTGCAACAAGGCCAGCGCATCAGCATGCAACCCTCCCAATGTTTCAAAAGCGAAGGCTTGGAAAGCCACAGGCGGCTGCTGACGCGACAACAAGACAGCATAGCGGGTCTGCTTGTCTTGGGCAGCGCGCGCGGCGGCCCCACCCGGCACGAAGTGCAGCAAGTTGGCAACTGTGAGTGGGGAAGAGCCAACGATGTCGATATAAAGGTCACGCCCCTCCTCCCACGCATGGAGGCGGAGGTCTGCGCGACGGCGCTCCTGGCCAGGGACAGGGGTGGGAAAGGCGGGTTCCCGGGTGACCCGCTGACGAGCTGAGGTAAGGACAGCGTCCAGGCCGTTACGAACGGAGTAATGTCGGCCGACAATGGCAACATCCCCCCCTGAGGTGCAGTGGACCGCGTGGTCGCCCCAGACATCCAACTCCCTCAAGCAGCACGGGCATTGGGAAGGAAGGAAGGAATTACATCAACCCAGCCCAAAGGGCTGATGAGATGGAAAACCGAACACCGACGCAGCAAGACACCGAGAGAAACCAAACACAAACCCTAAGAATCAAGGCCAAACACAAACCCAAAGTACCGAGTGGGGAGCCAAGAGCACAAAGGAAGGGCATGAAAGCCCCAGGACACAGAGGAAGGGGCAGGAAAGCCCCAGGACACAGCCCAAGAGTGGGCAAGGGCCAGCAAAGGGCAAGACACAAACCTAAGACCGAAACTGAAAACAATCATAAATGAAGTTAACCACAGACTGAAGGTCATCTTGCCAGACGAACTGACGTAACGACCGAAAGGGGGAACGAAAAAGATGGGGGTAACGGTCCCGGATCGGCTGAAGGGCCGAACAGGAAAAGACAAGGTGGTGTTCATCACCCACCAAACCAGCCTGACACTGATCACAGAACCGGTGGGAACGGGGGATGCCCCGACGACGACCAGCATCAATAGGAAGGTTGTGAACCCCCATGCGGAATCGATGGAAAACCCTCAACTTGGAAACACTCATACGTAACCACAAAAGCCTAGAGAGAGTGGCGCGGGACGGACTATTAAACCACCTAGAGTATGTGCAAAGCTGAGCCCGCTCAGACGGGCAGAGACGAGGAGAGACATGCAAGCCCTCCCAGGGTTGGCGGCCATGCCGACGCAAGAGGTCCCGAAGGGACGGCATATCAATCGGATGAGGGGCTTGACAATCTATCTGATAAGGATAGCCAACCTTAATAAGGGCCTTCATGAAATACCCTGCCCAAGTGGGAGTACGGGTAGTGACGCCATAAAAGCACGAGTCGCGAAGAATCAAGGCATAAAGATGATCATGAGGCAAAGACACCAACGAGTTCCAAAAGGTGGCCATACGCTTCAGCCAGTGATGAGCGAGGGGTTGAAGCCCCAACTCAGCTAACAAAATCGGAGTGGCCACCGAGGGGCGCACCCCTAACAACATCTTCAACATGACCAAGTAACTAGACTCTAAGAGCTGAACAGAAGGGGCCGCAGCCGGTGAACGAAAAGAACGCCATCCCCAAATCTCACATGCATACGACGCCGTGGGCACAACACACATGAGAATCAACTTAAGAAGAAGACCTATAGAGGCCGCGCACTGCAGGTTACCATACTTACGCATAAGGGAGCTCCACGTGGCCCACATTTTACCATTCAGCAGGCCAAAGGTGCCCCCCACACCCCCAACCGAGGATAAAATAACACCCAAGTATTTCTTAGTATATACGACGGGAAGCATGACCCCGTCACAAACCCACTGAAAGGAAGGGGGCGACTCGGGCGACGATGGAAAGACCATGACATCGGTCTTAATGGGATTAATACGCATATACGAAAAGCCACACCAATGAACAACGGCGTCAATGAGTTGTTGCAAGCCCTCTGCCGTTTCAGCAAGAAGTATCAAATCATCAGCGTACATTTGAGCCGGGACATGAGTCCCATCTCGAGTTTGGGGACCAACCCCAGGACAAGTAGCCCGAATCTGCCTAAGGAGCCCATCAGCATAAACCGTGAATAACGTGGGACTAATCGGAGACCCCTGGGTAACCCCAGCACCCGAAGCGTGGAAAGATCCAGCCATGCCCCCAGCAACAACCGTAAACCGAACACCATCATACGTGGACCGTACCGCGCGGATAAAACCTTCAGCCACCCCGAGGCGCCTGAGGGCCTCCCATAAGTAATGCCGAGGAACACGATCATAGGCTTTAGATAGATCTAAGAAACAGCAATACAACGGGGCAGTGGGCGTAGCTAAGTCAACAAAATGCTGTAGAGTAAACAACGCATGTAACGTCGAGAACCCAGGGCGGAAACCACATTGCTCAGGACAGCGAAAGCGATTTTCTTCTAAATACCGCACGAGTCGGGTGTTCAACAATGAGGCATAGAGGCGAACTAAGGGGTCTTGCACAGCAATGGGGCGATAATTCGTGGTATCAAGCACAGACCGGGAGGAGTCTTTCAGGACCGGGGTGACTGTGAGGATGTCATGGTCAGGGGGCAGACACCCCGCGCCTAACATAGCATTCAAAATTGCAGTGAGGGATGGGGCCAATAAGTGAGGGGGAGCCACCACCTCCGGGGTCCTACACTGTTGCGCAAACCGAAGGAACTCAGAGGGGAACCCACCAAGCCCTGCTGCTCTACCGGGTTTCAATGCCGACAAAGCAACTTCCACCTCTACGGGAGTGAAAGGCCTGTGAAGATCACTAAGGACCTGCACAACCTGGTGTGGAAAAGCCACCTCTGAGAGGGGTGCATGATCCACCACCGAAGAGCCCTGGAGGCCTGCGGCAAAGGATTCCCATGCAGAGGGATGACACAGAGGACCTGGGAGCGGGGGTGGGGAGCCATTGAGCAGGCGCCAAAACCGGCGGGGCTCCGTATGGAACATTGCAATAACGTCTTGAAGCTGAGTCAGGAGCCAAGACCTCTTTTGAGATCTCACGAAGGAATGGTACCGGCGTTCCAAGAGAACCACTGGGGGAGCCCGCCATCCTAGCTGCCTACCCAACCTCTTCCACTCCCGTTTTAACGCAAAACACTGGTGAGTGAAGAAAGGCTTCCACGGCGGCCGAGAAGGGGGACTTTCCCGCCGCGACACCTTCATATGCGCATGTGTAGCTGACCGAGAAATGACAGCCATAAGAAGAGAAGATGCCCCAGGGAGATCACCCGATTGAGCAAGTTCTGCGCATGTACGTAGTGAGGGCTCCTCCCCTTCTAAGGCATGCACATAGGCACGACGGTGGGTCCCTTTCCACGTGACACGAGAGACCTTATGGAGTGGGAGAGGAGTCGATGAACAATGCAAGACTGGAATCCGAAGAAGAACATGGAGAGAATAATGATCAGAACCTCGTAAGTCAGCTTGCACCCGAATACTCGTGACATGAGGAAGAAGGGGCGCTGAGACTAAGACATGATCAGGACGGGTGCCTCCCCGAGGAGTGGGAAAAGAAGGGGGCTCATGGAGATCCCCATCGACCCGCCCCGTGCAGAGAACCAACCCTGTTGTCGCAGACAAATCCACTAAACGACGGCCATGTGGATTTTGGCCAACCGGCACTGGGACAACTGAAGAAGACGACGTGGATGCAAAAGAAACTCGAGCATTGAAATCACCCGCCAACACCACTGAACCATCGAGCAAAGCCTCCTGAATGCGACCCTCAAGCTCAGCCATCCGATGAGGCATGGGAACCTCTTGGAGACGGGGAGAGCCCTCGGGGGGAACATACACCCCTCCCACATACAGAGGTGGGGAATGGGCACCCATGAAAGTCACTTTAACCCACAATGAAGAAGATGTGGAACCCCACAATTGCGCACTATACCCACTATGATCCCGCACAGCAATCAGCATACCAAGACCCCTCTTGTGGGGGAGGGGAAGTGGAGAAAAGGAAGGAGAAGATAAGGATAGAAACACCCGATAACCCCTAAACAGAGCTGGGTCATACGCATGGGAGAGTGTTTCCTGCAGAAGAATCACATCATGTTCCCGAAAATAAGAAAAATAATCATGGAGAGCAACCTTCGAGTCGGTTAGGCCATTCACGTTCCACACTAAAATGGATAGCCCAATGTGGCCCTGACACCCCTATGCATGATCACCGGGAGGAGTAGGGCCGGACGCCGAGGTGGGCCCCGGAGAAGCCACCCCCTCACCAAGGCCACCAAGGGGGGGGTGAGGACCCTGAAATGCCTCCAGCCGGACCCAAAACAACCCCCCCACCCAATCTAGAGTGGGAGAGAGGAACAAGGGTAGGTGCCCCACCCTCCTTGACCTTGAAGAGGCGGTCACCCCTCCAGAAGACGCGCCACCCAGCATTCCTCAAAGCTATGGCTTCAGCAGTGCGCTCCTTGCGTGTTGCACGCTGGGCGGGGGTTAAATCATCATCCATAGTGATTCCATTAAGCCGTAGCTGCTTGGCATGTTTAAACGCCGCGTGTTTCTGCTCCACAGTTGCGAACTTGATGAGGATGGGACGAGGTCTTTGGGCCTGCGGGTTCTGTCGCCCCAAACGATGGCACTCAATAATGCCATTATTTTCTGAGGTCACACCACCAGAAATGAGGGACTTAACTTCGGTCAACGAGTCCCGTGGGACTTCGTTGACATTATATAGAATGGCATTGGGAGCTTTCCATTGGCGCTCCAGGCCCTCCTGTCGCGACAAAAGCCGGTTGATTTCATTGGAGTGAAGCTCTTGAAGGGCTCTAATAGTCTCTTGAGCCTGGCGGAGCTCTGCAGTTGCACGGTGACTGTCGGCAATGGACAATGTGATCTGGTCCAATCTGTCACTGACCTGCTTGAACTGCGCCGTGAGATTCGGAACAAGCTGTTCTACTACTTTTGTTACTACCTCAGTAATTATGGTGGGCAGAATGTTCTTCAGGGCCTCCTGGATCGGGCCTGACAGAGCACCATCAACGGCGATGGCGGCATCACCAGGGGGAGGTGTAGTCGAACGAACACGCTTCTCCCCTAAAAGTGTAAACATAGACGTCATTGTAGAAGTGTATCTGGTGTCAAAAGCCCTTTTTGTCAAAAGCCCTTTTTGTCAAAAGCCCTGGCATTGGGAGCCAGGGTGGAAAATGGGGATCAAGAGCTGGTATTGAAGGCGGCAGCGGAACGACTCTGGGGGCATGGTTTGCTGCAAATGGGGAACTGGGAGAGCCAGCAGCCAATCAGACGCTCCCGGCTGTGATTCCTTCCTTCCTTCCTTCCTTGCAGAGGCCGGATACCAGATCTGCAAGGACGCTCCCCACATGGGCACAGACGTGGAGCTCCCCGGAGACACTAAACGAGAGGGATACTACCTTCCCGGCATCACGTTTGCGGAACTCGCGGCACGGAAAGTCTCTTTGGCAAGCATGCATCGCACTCCAACGGCAGTAGAGACGACTTAGGAGTTCTTTGGGATCGCAGTATGAAGTTGGGAACGGTCCGATAACCGGGGCTTTTCTTGGGCGCGGTCTTCCCCCGGAGACACAATGATCAGCTGTGACGGAGGGAAAGAGACGCGCAGCATATCTCGATACGTCTGGCTTTCCTGACGGTTCCAATATGATGGAGGACACGTCAACCGATATTGAGATGGAGGTACAAGAAGAGATGAAGCGAGGGATGGACGCTCGACAGATGTTGGGGATCTGGTGAGCCTTGGAACTAGTCAAGGTTTTGTATTGACAGGACATCATATTTTGTAAGTATGTTTTTATTGATTGTGCTATGCGTTTTCTTCTCTGTATTAGCTTTCAGGTTTCTCCTCGATAAGACACTCGCAGTTGCACATGCCACCACCGCCCTGCGGCGAACTCTCTGTCTCTCGCGTTGATGCTACCGATCCCTTTGTAAATTGAAATATCGGATTTCTTGTATCATGCTTACAAATAAGCGCTGCATGCAGTGCATCCGCGGTTGCGTTTCTCTCTCTCCCCAAAATACAAACTTGGGATTAGTTCTTCCCCTGGCTTTGTGATGAGTGACTGTTGCACAGGCTCTGCCAGCTGAATGAGGGCATGCACGTGACTCTCCCCTACACGTTGGTAAGTCCCCAACTTGCTGTCTAAAGCAGGCATCATCCATCCCACCAGCATACTTGTGGTAGGTTTCAAAGGCTGACTTTCCCGCGTGCTGCCTTGCTGGCCAGTCTTCATTAATGGCATGCAGCTTCTGAATAAACACTTTTCACTCTTCTGTAACTAGCCGCACGTCAGAGCGGTGCGGTACCAAAAATGCCTGACGCCCGACAATTGATGTTATACTTTGTGGGTCGTCCAGGGTCTGGAGGGTTACCCTTCCTGAGGGCTTTGCGGTTGTCAATTGTGCAGCAGGAACATTTGAAATGTAAGGGTCGCAAGTATTTGGGGTGGGGGTGGGGGAGGTGTTTGATTCTCAGTCTTGCAGCAGCAACATTTGAAACCCAAGGTTCGCAAGTGCCTTTTTTTTTGGGGGGGGGGGGGGGTTACGATTGTCAGTCATGCAGCAGCATCATTTGAAACCGTATGGCCACAAGAATAAGAGCTTGGGTGTTTCAACTGTCCGTCATGCAGCAGCAAAATGTAAAATATATTGGCCACGAGTTCAAAAGGTTGGGAGGGGGGTTGACTTGCCAGTCATGCAGCATCCTTTGGTCTTCATGCCTGAGCAGTAGAAGGCAAGAAAGACAGGGGCAGCAGGGTTGGAATTGTCGAGCGGGAGCGCAACTTCGTCATCCATTAGAAGTGTCGTTAGATCTTCATGCCTGAGCAAAACAAGGAAGCAAAGAACATTGGGCATCTGGATTACATATATTTGGGGTGCCGTGCGACTCTGTCATCGATGAGAAGTGTCGTTTGATCTTTCATGCCTGAGCAGACGGAGGGGCCAGGGAAGATGGGGGCAGCAGGGTTGAAAAGCCGGGGGGGGGGGGGGGGGCAGCGCGCACGTCCGTCAACGATCGAAAGTATCGTTTCATCTTCATGCCTGAGCAGAGAAAGGCAGCAAGGAAGATGGGTGGAGGAGGATTAGATACGTTTAAGGGGGGGGGGGGTGCGCAACTCGGTCATCGATCAGAAGTTTGGTTTGATTTCCAGGACTGGATGCGTCATGGATGAGGATTCTTGACAGCAGGGGAGCAAGCACAGGACTTGGGATCCCGCTTGGGGGACGGACTGAGGGACCGACTTTATTGGGTCCCGGCCGTCGCCTAAGACGGTGCTCTACTTCAGAAGTCGTTTTTTCTGGGGGTGGCGGGGGGTGTGGGGCAGTGTAGGCGTTTCTCCCCCTGTCTGTCTGTGTGTGTGTGTGTGTGTGTGTGTGTGTGTGTGTGTGTGTGTGTGTGTGTGTGTGTGTGTTTGTGTGTGTGTGTGTGTGTGTGTGTGTGTGTGAGAGAGTGTGTGTGTTCTTCTCTTCCCCCGTAACCCCCACCTTTGTCTGGTGGTGAGCGTGGAAAGTGTTTCGGACTGGGCAGGCAGTTTTCATGGTGCGCCACTTCCTGAAGGTCAGCAACCAGGAGGCTGTCAGCGAGCAGCGCGTCGGTATCCTTACTGGCATACTGGTATGCCTCCCTTCTGTCTCATTGCTACATTGGTATGCCTCCCTCCTGTCTCATTGCTGCTTTGGTATGCCTCCCTCCTGTCTCATTGCTACATTGGTATGCCCCCCTCCTGTCTCATTGCTACATTGGTATGCCTCCCTCCTGTCTCATTGCTACATTGGTATGCCTCCCTTCTGTCTCATTGCTACATTGGTATGCCTCCCTCCTGTCTCATTGCTACATTGGTATGCCTCCCTCCTGTCTCATTGCTACATTGGTATGCCTCCCTCCTGTCTCATTGCTACATTGGTATGCCTCCCTCCTGTCTCATTGCTACATTGGTATGCCTCCCTCCTGTCTCATTGCTACCTTGGTATGCCTCCCTCCTGTCTCATTGCTGCTTTGGTATGCCTCCCTCCTGTCTCATTGCTACCTTGGTATGCCTCCCTCCTGTCTCATTGCTGCTTTGGTATGCCTCCCTTTCGTAGCATATCAGGATGCTTCCCTCCTGTCTTATTGCTACATTGGTAAGGCTCCCTTTTGTGGCATATTGGTGTGCCTCCCTTCTGTCTCGTTGCTACATTGGTATGCCTCCCTCCTGTCTCATTGCTACATTGGTATGCCTCCCTCCTGTCTCATTGCTACATTGGTATGCCTCCCTCCTGTCTCATTGCTACATTGGTATGCCTCCCTTTCGTGGCATATCAGGATGCTTCCCTCCTGTCTTACTGCTACATTGGTAAGGCTCCCTTTTGTGGCATGTTGGTGTGCCTCCCTCCTGTCTCGTTGCTACATTGGTATGCCCCCTTTTGTGGCATGTTCATGTGTTTCCCTCGTGTCTTATTGTTACGTTGGTATGCCTCCCTCCTGTCTCATTGCTGCTTTGGTATGCTTCCCTGTCGTGGCAAATTCATGTGCTTCCCTCGTGTCTTATTGTTACTTTGGTATGCCTCCCTCCTGTCTCATTGCTACATTGGTATGCCTCCCTGTCTTGTCATTTGGGTAGGCCTCCCTCCTGTCTCATTGCTGCTTTGGTATGCCTCCCTCGCGTGTCATATTCATGTGCTTCCCATGTGTCGCATTGCTGCTTTGGTATGCCTCGCTCGTGTCTCATTGCTACATTGCTATGCCTCCCTCCTGACTCATTGCTACATTGGTATGCCTCCCTCTCGTGGCATGTTGGTGAGGGAAAAAATGCATACATGAAATTGGCTTGTGGTGGGGGTGGGGTGGAAAACAGGCAGCATGCTTTTGCGGGGCTCAGTTTCTGACACAGATGGGGTGGGGCCGCGTCTCGGACCGCGTGGGCCGCCAGCCCCTGCTGATCATGAGCAACATCAGCAGCATCATCTCCGTGCTGGCCTTTGGCCTGGCCCCCTCCTACTCCATCGCCTGCGCTGCTCGCCTCGCGGGGGGGCTCTTCAACTGCACCTTCGTGTACGCTTCAAACCCTCCCGTTTCCCCTTGTGTACGCTTCAAAACCCTTTTTCCTGTTATGTACGCTCCAAATCTTCGCCCGCTGTGTACGCTTCAAACCCCCTTTTTCTGTTGTGCACGCTCCAAAACCCCTATTTCTGTTGGGTACGCTTCAGAAACCCCTTTTCCTGTTGTGTACCCCTCGCCGGGGGGGGGGGGGGGGGCTCTTCAACTGCACCATCGTGGACGCTCCAAAAACTTCTTCCATTTTCCGGTTGTGTTCGCTCCAAAAACCTTTGTACCCATTGTGTACGCTTCAAAACCTCTTTTCCCGTTGTGTGCGCTTCATAACCCCTTTCGCGTTGTGTACGCTTATAACCCCTTTTTTGTTGTGTACGCTTCATAACCCCTTTCCCGTTGTGTACGCTTCATAACCCCTTTCCCGTTGTGTACGCTTCAATACCTCTTTCCTCCCGTGTAGACTTTAAAATCTCTTTTCTCGTTGTGTACTCTTCAATACCTCTCCCCCACGCTGCCAAAGCTCCTTTTTACTGTAGCAAAGTTTTCTTTGATTTGTCCGGCTGCACGCTCCTTGTTTCCGTCAGTCCCCTTTCCCGTCGCGCACGGTCCCGCACTCTCCCCCTCCGTGTGTCTCTGATCTGTTCAGCTGCCCGTTCGCTCATGCTTCAGACCTCCCCGCCCGTGCGCCTGTCCGAAAGCTTCTCCTTGGCCGCAGTTTGTGCTGCAGACTTGAACTTGCAGTTTTGCTTGTTCAAAGCATCAACTGGAAACGGCTCTCTTGGTGGGAAACCCTGCAATGTGATGCGTCCGGGGAGTCGCAGCAGTGACTGGCAGCGGCGCGGTCCTTTCTAGTGGGAACCCGGGCGAGGTCACACCATACATTCCGAAACTTGCGCCGATCAGGACCATCCCGACTCGAAAGGGAAGGAAATTTTTATTCCAAATTTTTATTCCGAAAAGCTACAGAGTTTCAACCTCGCTGGTGTTCATTTTTTTATTCCGAAAAGCTACACAGTTTCGACCTCGCTGGGGTTCCCAGTTTGGGAGCGCTGATTGGAAATGGGGGGTGCGGGTGGGGCAGGTGCGTGAAGACGATGATTGGGGAGCAGTGCAGCGGGACGGGGCAGACGCGCCCGCTCACCTTGCTGACTCTGGCCTGGGGCGTGGGCACCATTTTGGGGCCCAGCATTGGAACCCTGTCACAGCCATGTGACAAACCCTGGGGGGCCTCCTTGCCCTTGTGCCGCCCAGGCGCGCTCCTCTCAGTGCGGTGCGCGCCCCGCAGTTCTTGTTTTTTCCCCATGGGTGTGTTTTCGTTTCTATCGCGGGTTTTTTTTTCGGTGGTGTTTTGATGATGGAGACCCCCACCCCCCGGGGTCCCCTTGTGACCGTTCTCTCGCTCGCTCACGCGTGAGCAAGCGAGAGCGTGCGAGCGAGCAGGATCTCTCTCTCTCTCTCTCTCTCTCTCTCTCTCTCTCTCTCTCTCTCTCTCTCTCTCTCTCTCTCTTCTCTCTCTCTCTCTCTCTCTCTCTCTCTCCTCTCTCTCTCCTCTCTCTCTCTCTCTTCTCTCTCTCTCTCTCTCTCTCTCTCTCTCTCTCTCTCTCTTCTCTCTCTCTCTCTCTCTCTCTCTCTCTCTCTCTCCTCTCTCTCTCCCCCCCCTCCCCCTCCCCTCCCCTCCCCCCTCTGTGTGTGTGTGCGTGTGTGTGTGTTTCTTTCCGTGTATGTGTGTGTGAGTGTGATTCTCTCCTCCCTCCCTCTCCTCCCCACGCACTCTCTCCCTCTCCCTCCCCCCCCCCCCGCTCCCCTCTCCAACTCTCTCCCTCCCCTTCCTCTCTCCGCCCTTCTCTCAGAGGAGCTTCACATGACACGGCAGGCCCTTCTTCCTGCCCTGCCTCATAGCGGCGGCCATCTCAGTGGTGGCCCTCTTCAACAGCGCATGCGTCATCCGGGAAACGCTGCCGCGCCTAGCTAGGCAACGCGCCACTCCTGGAAGAGGCGCTGCTCTGCGTCGCATCTTCACCCTCAGCAACATGTACGACGTCCATGCCAAGTTGCGCCGCTCCCGCCGCTCCCTCGCCAACGGTGTGCCCAGCCTCCCTTCAACTCGATCCCCACCGAGAGAGCCATTCTACCCCCCCCTTCTCTATCTCTCTCTCTCTCCCTCTCCCTCCCTCTCCCTCTCCCTCTCCCTCTCCCTCTCCCTCTCCCTCTCCCCTCTCCCTCTCCCTCTCCCTCTCTCTCTCTCTCTCTCTCTCTCTCTCTCTCTCCTCTCTCTCTCTCTCTCTCTCTCTCTCTCTCTCTCTCTCTCTCTCTCTCTCTCTCTCTCCCTCTCTCCCTCTCTCCCCCTGTGTGTCTGTGTGTGTTGCACGCTGCCTCGCTTGCGCGCTCACTTGCAAAAAGAGTTCCCCAAGAATGGGCTGACGCCTGCCATTCGCATGTCAGCATGCACACGGCCGCGCGCGCGCGCGCGCAGACACACACACACACACACACACACACACACACACGCACGCACGCGCGCACACACACACACACACACACACACACACACACACACACACACACACACACGCACGCACGCACACACAGATAAACGCAGATACAGGAAGAGGGGAGCAGAGGGCGGGGAGCTGCAAACAGACTGGTGGTGTTCGTATAGGGGTCAAGTGGGCAGAAGCACAAGGGAACGGGGGACAAGGCAAGCCAAAAGAATAAATAATATAAATAAATAAAATAAACTAAAGAAAGGAGGGAAAATGAAAAGATTAATGGAGGAGACTAGGGTGGAGAAGGCAAGAAAGGAACGAGGAGGGAAGAATCGAAAAGGTGAGAGAAGGGATGAGAATAGAGTGGAAAAGAAATCACACAGAAATCAAGAAGAAAACTCAGGTGAGAAAAGAAGAAGGGAGAGGAGAAGCAAAACGGTTGAGAGGTGTGACCATATATGCGTGTGGGTTTATTGTGACAGGATTGGAGATGAAGAGCCGCACGTGGGCCAATGGGGCATTGACACCTGGCGGCGAGAATGGGCATGAGGAACAAGATCCAGATTTGGCTGCTCAGGAGTCAGCGCCACTGCTTCTGTCCCATGTTCCGCAGGACCAGAGAGGGTTCCCCAGCTCCCGGTCCCCAGGGGACTGGGACCCCCTCAGCATGACGGCAGATGCGGACCCCAAGAAATTTGCACCGCAAGCCTTGAGGCCCTTTGACTCTTGCAACGAGGACCTCACGCCTCTGGAGGATGCCCCCAGGGGTCCCGGGACCCCGGACATGGTCTCGCAGGGTCCCCTTAGGGGGATTGCTGCCCGCGGACAGGGCCGCGAAAGCCCCCGCAACAGGTTCCGGCGCGCCGACACGGCCTTAGAGGGCCCTTGTGCGGGACCCGGGGCTCATGATGCCAAGACCTCGTCGTCGGAGGGATCTGAATCCCCCAGGGGCGGGTCCCATAGGGACACCACTCCTTCCGAGCAGGTGTCCCTGCAGCGCGGGGATCCTAACCTGGCCGATGCACTCCTGGGGCCCTCGTGGGCCCCACATGGGGGGCCCATGTGGGATGCGGAGAGTGCTGGCAGCGGCGCAGACCGTGCTGACAGGACAGAATCCAGAGGGCCCACGTGGGGCCCACATGGGGGCCCCATGTGGGATGAGGAGAGTGCGGCGAACCCGACAGCGAATTTGGACACTTCATCAACACTTGAGGAGTCAAGCAGCATGCAAGCGGGCTTTGAGGCATTAGACACTCACCTTTGCACTTCTTCGGCTAGCGAATGCACCCGTCCTGTTAAGGCAGCCCCTCAGGAGCCTGTTCAGGAACCTTTTGCACTTGACGCTGATGAGGCAGCTTCGCCTTCTGAGCCTGCTCAGGCAACGTCCGTGTTCGAGCCTCTTCAGGCAGCCTTTGGACACCTCCACGACCCTTTAAGACCATCGTCTGGTGCGCTTATGTGGGAAGACGGGTCTCCGGTCCCCGGGGATCCTGATTTGGCGAGTGGGTTTCCTGAGTGGCAGCGCAGAAGCGAACCTGGGAGAGCCACGTGCATCTCTCCCGGAGGGACCGGGCGGGAGAAGGAGACCTCAGCGGATGCGCCGAGGCCTTGTGAGAGCCAGGCCCCCGACGGCGCCTGGCAAGTAGAAGCCAGGACCCCAGTGGGGACCGGTGGGACCGGCTCGCTGCGGGAGGCCCTGGCTGAGGTCCGGCCGTCGGAGCTGAACGCGGAGGGACCGGGAGGCTGGAATCAGCACTTGTTCGCTCATCAGGCTCCCGATAGCTGCCTTGCAAGCCTCGGGCCTCCCGTGCAGGAGGCCGGGCCCGGCCAGCACCGCGGTGGGGATCGCGGGCGGCCTGATCAGGCAGCTGGGACCCTGGACTCGCCTGATCAGGCATCCCAGTGGGGACCCCCGGGAGGGAGCCGAGCGAGCGGCGGCCTTCGGGTGCGGTCCGCCTTCGAGGAGGATTGGGATGAGGAAGCTGGCGAGGAAGCTGGCGCGATTGACGAGCACGCGGCGGCTTCGGGAGAAAGACGCCCGCTGTTGCAGGTGTGAGCTGTTTGAGGGTGCAGACTGCATGCTGGGTATCTGCTGCCCCTCTCCCCCCCCCCTCTCTCTCTGTCTGTCTCTCTCTCTCTCTCTCTCTCTCTCTCTCTCTCTCTCTCTCTCTCTCTCTCTCTCTCTCTCTCTCTCTCTCTCTCTCTCTCTCTCTCTCTCTCTCTCTCTCTCTCTCTCTCTCTCTCGCCCCCTCTCCTCCCTCCCTCCCTCCCTCCCCCCTTCTGTGTTCCCCCCTCTCTCTCCCCCTCTCCCTCCCTCCCTCCCTCCCTCCCCCCCCCTCTCTCTCTCTGTCTGTATGTGTGTGTGTGTGTGTGTGTGTGTGTGTGTGTGTGTGTGTGTGTGTGAAGCATGAGTCGCATTGCGGGGATGCGCAGAGGGGTGGAGGGGAGAAGGCGGCTGGCTGGCAGGGGAGGGATGAGGCGCAGTGCGGCGCGGGGGAGGAGGAAGAGGGGCTGGGAAAGGAGGAGGAGGAGGTGCGGTGGTGGAAAATGAGGGAGGTTGTTCTGACGGTCAGCGGCTACGCTCTCACCGCCTTCCTGGTACGCTTCTGAATAATTTTCCTTCCAGACTTTTCAGACGTCGTGCTGGAAATCCTGTGGATGTTTTGGTACAAAATGCTCTCCAAAGATCTTCCATACTTGTGCAGCAGATGTGCGGTACACTTGTTGCTTTCCTGTACAATCGCTGCAGATGTCCTGCAAATGTTTTGGTGCAAAATGCTCGTCAAGTCTTCCATACTTGCGCAGCAGATGTGTGGCACACATGCTGCAGATGTCCTGTACAGATGCTGCAGATGTCTTCAGAAATGCAGATGTGCAGAACAGCTGCTGCAGATGTTTTATGGAATATGCATACGGGACAGAGAGTGAAGCAATAGATCACAAACTGGATTGAATGGTACGGAATGGGCTGTAGTAGACTGCAATGGATTGGAATGATTAGGAATGGATTGGATTGTTAAGGAATGGGCTGTAGTAGATTGCAATAGATTGAATGGAAGTTTGTAATTGTAATGCAGCATTCTTTTGTGGCTTCAAATCCTCCTCCTCCTCCTCCTCCTCCTCCTCCTCCTCCTCCTCCTCCTCCTCCTCCTCCTCCTCCTCTTCCCCTACTCCTCCTGCAGTTGCAAAAGCACTTTCCTGCTGCTGCTGCTGCTGCTGTTACTGCTCTTTCCTCGCATCCTCTTCCCTCACCTCCCTCACACAAACATCCCCCAACAAAAGGGGGGGGGGGGGCATTAAAGAACGAAGGCGGGTAAAAAAAGCAGGTTAAAAAGGTGGGTGCCAAGTAACTAAGTAAATTAGAATGGGAGAAGGTGGAAAGGCAAAAGATTGTGGGTAAAAGTCTTTAAGAGATTGCAGCACAATAGGCAGCCTTTGAAGGGGTGGCTGCGGGGTGGCTGCAGTACAATCTGCTGGACGAGCTGGTACCGATTTTTGCATCGGCCCCTGAGGAGGCCGGGGGCCTCGGCTTTTCAGTGCAGGAGCTTGCAGTACCCCTGATGACCGGGGGAGGCTGCCTCATACTGTGGGCCCTCTTTGGGTACCCCTGGCTCGAGGTGCAGTCCCCCAGCCCCCACATTTCAGTCAATCCCCCATCCCTCCCGGGGTGCTGGCATAGTAGAATCCCTTGGTTCCCCAAGCTAGGCATTTCAAGGAAAAGTGAAAAATATCTGTCTCATTTGGTCCCTTACAAAAGTAGAATCATGGGCTGCCAATTCTCATCCTTTTTGGATGCAGGCCCTTCCCCCCTTTCCCCCCTATGTGCGTCCGTGCGTGTGGCCACCAGCGAACACAATGTGGAATCGTTGGGATGTAGTTTCTCTTAACCGGAAAGTCATCTCGCCTCTGCCAGATGCAGTCCTCAGGAATGTCGCCGACAGACACACACACACACACACACACACACACACACACACACACACACACACACACACACACACACACACACACACAACAGAGAGAGAGAGAAGAGAGAGAGAGAGAGAGAGAGAGAGAGAGAGAGAGAGAGAGAGAGAGAGAGAGAGAGAGACACGCGCGCGCTCCATCAACGACAACAAACCTGAGCAAGCAACAAGGGAAAGGCTGAGGGGGAAGGATTGGGGGTTGGTCATCTGCGGTGTCAGGGTTTGGGATCGAGGGTTTTGGTATGGGAATGCAGAGGTTGATCGGAACCATGAGGGCCTGCCGGCTGGGTATCCTGGGGAGCATACCGCTGACGCTGGGCCTGGCGGTACCCTCGCTGGTCCCGGTACCCAGGGGAGCCCGCCTGGCCCTCCTGACCGCCGTTCTTTCAGTCAAGAACACCATGGCCAGCAACGTGTTCACCAGCGCAATGCTGACGGTGAATGCCGCGGCCCCGCCTCAGTGCATCGGAGCTGTCAACGGCGCGGGCCAGTCCCTGGCCTCCATTGCTCGGGGCGGTGCGCCCTCCCATCTACAAACGTCCATCTTTGTCGGATCAATGCCGCAGGCCTATCTTTCCCTGATCGAACTCAGGGGCCCACCCACTGTACCGGCGCTTGGGGGTGTGGCGTGTGTGTGTGGGGGCGGGGGGGGGGGATGCGAGAGCGTGTGGGTCCGTCTGTGGTAGTGATGTTTGGGGCTGTGCTGTTCTGTAGGTCTAAAGGAAGAGAAGTGACTCGACAGAAGTTCGGTGTGTGTTTCCTTATGGGCAAGGGCAACCGGGCTGTGTGTGAAGCACTGTGTCCGTGTGAATATCGGGGGAAGACCTGCGGAAGTGTCCGCACATCCGGTCAAGGACTGTGTGTGTATGGGGGTGTGGGTTGTGTGTGTATGTAAAAGTGTGTGTGTAATTCGTGAAAGGACTGCAAATGCGTTTGTGCACAGCAGCGCAGGACTGTGTGTGAAAACCTAATCTAATTTGTTCGCAAAAGACTCTCGGGCTGTGTACAAGCATTATCTGAAACTTTTTGCTGGACTCTCACGCGGTGTGAGCATGATCTGAGCATGATCTGAAACTTTGTGTAAGACTCTCACGCGGTGTGAGCATGATCTGGGCATGATCTGAAACTTTGTGTAAGACTCTGGGTCTGTGTAAAACCATACCCTGACTTCTGTGAGAAACTCTCGCACCGTGTGAAAGCCTGATCTGAAACAAGGTAAAAGGCTCTCGCGCCGTGTGAACGCATTATCGAAGCCTTTGTAGCATTCTCTCGGGCTGTGTGATCTAAATCCTTGCGAAAGAGTTTCGGGCTGTGTCGATTCATTATCTAAATGTCATCCAAGCTTTTGTGAGAGAGTCTGGGGGCGTGTGTGGAGCCATGGTCTCAGTTTGATCTACAGCTTTTTGAAAGATTTTGGGGCTGTGGCAGTGGGGCCGGCCCTCGGGGGCTTATTTTGGAGCGCGTCGGTCAGCGTGCATATGCCCGCCCACCAAGTGATTCCCTTCGGGGTGGTGGCTGCATCCTTCGTGGCACTGTACCGCATCTACACGCACGTGCACCTCTCCGTACCTTCGCCGGTGTCGTCCCGCAGAGGCCCTGCAGACGCCCATGTGTGACCAGCCTGACTGCGCCGGGCAATTCATATATAGAACTGCTGTGTGTGTGTGTGTGTGTGTGTGTGTGTGTGTGTGTGTGTGTGTGTGTGTGTCTGTGTGAGTGGTGGGGGTGTGTGTGTGTGGGTGTGTGTGTGTGTGTGAGTGAGAGAGAGAGAGAGAGAGAGAGAGAGAGAGAGAGAGAGAGAGAGAGAGAGAGAGAGAGAGAGAGAGAGAGAGAGAGAAAAGAGGGGGGGGAGAATGTGTGTGTGTGTGTGTGTGTGTGTGTGTTTGGGGGGGGGGGGGGGCAGCAACCATCCTGTAGAGGGATGAGGGGCAATGCATATGGGTTGTTGGGGAGGGTTTTTTTTTTTTTTTTTTTTTTTTTTTTTTTGGGGGGGGGGGGGGGAGGCAGCAAGGCTGCCGTGTGGGAAGTCAGAGAGGTGGTGGTTTTCCCCCCGCGATTTTTGCGCCCCCTCCCCCTTTTGTTTCTCCCCCCCCCCGGGGGGTGGGTGGGGGGTTAGCAGCGCTGAAAGGAGTTGGTGATGCTTAAAAACCATAGTTTGATTCGCGTGAGACATTCAAAGCAAGCACCTGGTGGGCATCAAGGGGGCACTGCAAGAGAGGATGCTTTCCCTGATCAGCTCATGAGGTAGAGGGAGTTTTGGGGAGAGAGAAAAGAGAAAAGTGCTTTAAAGAGGTTTTCGTGGCAGCCTGGGTACTTGAAACCAGGGGAACTTGTTCACGAGCTTCCAAGGCAAAGAAGAAAAAACCTCGTTACCCACGAGAATGCAATGGCAGACAGCGGATTTGAACCCTGGTTCAGGACTGCTACCTAGAGTAGATTTAAGTGTCGACCCCACTTGCACCACAGCCTCCCTTCCAGCTGGATAATTTTCAAAATGATGTAGGATTTCACATCAACTTCTTTTTAAGACTTTTACAGTCTGGCAGGGAAGACGCGCTCCATTGTCTCTTGTTTACAGTCTGGCAGCTAAGGGGGAGATTTTGATAACTGGACGGTTTTTGTTTTCTCCAACCCAATTAGCTGAAGCAGTGCTACAGCGTCATTTGGAAAGTAAAGGATAATCTGCGTGGCCCCTCTAATAAGAGCCGAGTATTGCTTAAAGAGGCTCACGAGGAGGTTTGAGTTACTGACTAAGGGGTAGTCTGGATTATTATTGATAAATTCAGATGTCAACGTTCTTGATTCAATCATTTCTTTGCATTCAATTGATCATGTTCGACATGATGTTGATCGACGAAGTTGGCCAAGCGTTGTTGTCTTGTTGGCGTTACATCCTATCAGCGTTTTATTTGCGTTTGTGTCGTTAGCGTGTACATGCACCTGATATGTCAATCAACAGATCTGACTAAGACTCACAGGAAGATGGAATGCATTGACCTCTATCAACGTTACAAGAGTTATAACTCTTGTATTAATTAATCAATTATTGCAATCGATTGCGAGATATCCAAATCTCCTGGTTGAACATTGAAGAATCAGGAGCACCGCTACTTTGAATTGACAGTTTGGACCAAACCAGTCCCATATGGGGTGCACCCCATATGGTCCACGTGGACCAAACGCGGCATATATGTGGGGAGCTGCTCGAGGAAATGCCACATGGCTTTAAAGCGATTTGTAGTGAGTTTTGTGGAAGCGATTGTCATATTCATGCCCATTAATGGAATATTGGAAGGGCACCGTTCAGAATTTTGTTCGGTATATACCCATATATCCTATTGATGTAATTGTGTGCTCAGGGATCGTGAGAAAAAACGTTTACACGTCCTTTGCCTGCACTCTGGGTCAACCAGCTGGCGAAAGATATTATTTATTGACGTAATATCACGTGTTCTCGTTACTGTGGAGAACTGTGACACACTGTAGGCTCACAGGATTAGGATGCCATGGCCAGTGCTATAGCACTAGTTAGTGCTACGTAGTATATGCTGTATTAGTTTTAGTACGTAGTATGTGTACTGTCCATAGACACTCACGATATTTAAGAGAGTGTGGGAAGGTCTGAACATACTCACAATCGTTGCAACAGACTCCGTAGCTCCTTCTGCAGAAGGGATCGATCCTCATGAGGATCCCATCCCTCCTCCCCCCGTCCTATTGTTTACCTTTAGGGGCACCCGCCTGCCTGTAAGACAATATTAATATTGGTTTAAACTACGTAGTATACTCGATTTGAAATGCCCCACACCCCCCCCCCCTCCCCGGCGGCCAGCCGGAAACAGACGCTTGGTACGCTTCTCCAAACAAAAAGTGAAAGTATTTGCAAACCAAAAAGTGAAGTATGTGTAAACCAAAAAGTGAAGAACTTACAAATCCTGGTATTTGTAAAGCAAGAAGTGGAGTATTTGTAATCCGTAAATTTTATATTAAGTTGATATATCATGATAGCGTCTAAGGCTGGCTTGGCGCCTCTCGTATGGATTTATACGCGATATCGTGATCGATCAAGCTTGGTCTTGCTGGTGCTGCTGGCCCTAGGTCAATGAACATCTCATAGCGGCTTTGCACGAACAAGATGTCATGGGAACGTTCTTATAAGAAAGTTTGATTATTTCAGTCACAGGCACCCTGTGCCATAAGTTTCACGTGTCCAAATCAGCGTGGGGCGTCCAATAGTTATGAGGCTCACCTTTCTTTGAATAGGCAATACGGATGCGAGTTCTTGGAAAGGTGTACTGCTCCCTTTGGAATTCGTACTGCTCTTCAAGAAAACTCTTTCGGGGATATATAGTAGTAATATATTGACACTTGGGGAAACTGAGGTGAAGCTAGGGTGAAGCTGTTACGAACCAAAGTCTAACGATTCTTTGCCCGGCCCTCTAGATGCCCTCAGATCTGCCTTATGGCCACCCTGTACAGACATGCATGTCATGATCACATGTCACATGAATGTCCCTTTCAACTCTACCCGCACGGCAGCTTCCTCCCCTTGGGAGTTTCCTCCGGAGTGATCCCATTTATTAATATTGTTAGCTAACAATGTTAGGCCACGTCCACAACAAACACGCCATGTGTTGAGTGTCAACCCCTCCCCCCCCCCCCCTCCCCCGCCCCGGGGCCCACGTGCCCACACCCGCATCCTTTTTTGCCACTCCCCTGCACGCCACGCCCAACAGCCAGCTCGCCACAATGCACTGGAAATGTCACTATGTCCAGGGCATGCGTGCTCGAAAGGTGGCCATGGCCACAGGTGGCCACATCCTCAGGTGAGTAGCAACGTGTAGTACGTTAGTGTTCGTAGTGCTCTTAAGAGCCAAAAGCTTATAGCTATTTATGTGGATACTCTAATACCTTAGCCGAAAAGCGGTGTCCGGCACTTTCTGGATTATCGGATAGAGTAGTTAACGGTACCTTAACGACCTGCTTTCTCCGTGAAAATGCCTGAGCCACATTGTGCACAAGATGCCACGTTGCACCTTCTGCATTTCACATCGTCCAGTATAACCTAGGCTTCAACTTAGGCCAAGGTCACTTCAGGCCTATGATATATTTCACTTTTCCCTTTAAAGATATAGGCCTACAGGTTATGGCGAGGATCCCATTTGTTGTAATAAGGGAGGAGCTGAGCCGCCACCTGTGTGGATATAGGAAATTTCGTGGATCGCTGTACCCACACATAATTTGAGTGAAGTAGTACCAACACTGTGTTGGCTTACTGCCTTTCGGGCTTTGCAACCCCAAAGCAAACGTTGAAGCCAAAATGAAGGGAGCCATGCGGTGCGTTTGTTGCCCGCCCAACTGGTCTCCGTGGGGATCCGTCGCTGGAGGTGCGTTTGTTGCCCGCAGCACGCCCATTTGCGGTTCTTCAGCCCCCCCCCCCCCCCCCCTCGCGCGTTTGTGTGGGGCGATACCGCATTTGGCTCATCAAAAGTCTGCATTCCCTTGGCATTTTAGCAAGAGTTTTCCAGCTGGTATATTGTTGTCGGTTTAATCGCAGCAAATGTCAGCTGGGGCTAGTTTGTGCACTGGTTACAAGGTGGCCGATCTTTGAGGCTTTGGCTGGCCACAGCCTGACATGGCGACTTTTAGGGATCTCACCAATGGGAACGGGAGTCTGGAGGAGCATCTGGATTTGGGGCGAGGAGGAAAACTGGCGTTCGTTTCCTCCTGGTGCGCTTGTTATTTTGGCGGACGAATCACAAAGTCGAGTGTCTCTCTATCAGGATCATCGCATGTAGCCCTCCATTGCATTCTGAAATAACAGAGGACTTGAACAGACTATCAGAACATTTGTCGGTTGTGTGTCAGTAACAAGTTGAGAGTGCCGGTTATTTGGACTGTCTTGAACGGGTCACCATTTCAAAGACGGATAAACCCATGAAACTTGCCACGGTACATTGTGACTACGAAAAACCAGTAACATAGTACTTGGGGTTGAAATGGCTGCAGACTGGAGGGGTTTGCTCTGTGGAAATATGACGGTTGTATTTGCCAACACCCGTTGTGTTGTGCCTTTTGGGGTCATCTCTCTCCTTCTTCTGCAATGAAACGATGATGACCTTAAGCACATGCCAAAGCAGTAGTTTGTATCCTTTATTTGTGGTTTATGTTGAAGTAGGCTGCAAGAGCATTGGCGAGGGTTTCATCTGCACTCATAGTTATCGGGAGCCTGCTCTCATCTCAGACGAGACGATCAAGCAGTCCGTGACAGTATTCAAGTCGCGAGCCATGAATCTGACGCCAAGTAAATTTTTTGCGTGAGAACGTCGCTCAACATGAGGGGGCTCCATGCAGGGCCTGCCCATATTCACAGCGAGTGTGGATCGTGCTTGGTGAAAAATATTACTCCTTTGACTACTACGAGCTGCAGCTGAGGGATACAACCACGGGCCTATGGCAAGCGCCTGCCCACTCTCGCATATCCTTTAAGCAGCTTTGAAGCAGCCCTTCTTGCTTCATTGAGCTTACTCTTGTTGCTTCGATTTACTAAGTGGCCCCGACATCTCTCACTCCAGAAAGAGCGAAAGGCCAGTTTACCTGCAGGCTGACATGCCGTATAATTCCTGCTCATATCCTCTGACAGGAGACCTTTGGGTCGCCATTAGCCGTTCATTGGCTGCAAGATATCCCTCTCAACTCTCTCTCTCTCTCTCTCTCTCTCTCTCTCTCTCTCTCTCTCTCTCTCTCTCTCTCTCTCTCTCTCTGTGTGTGTGTGTGTGTGTGTGTGTGTGTGTGTGTGTGTGTGTGTGTGTGTGTGTGTGTGTGTGTGTGTCGCGATTGACAATCAGTATGCCATTCCAGTTCACTGTCCCAGCACTTATCTCTACAAGCTGCATGCTCTGCTGCACAAATTTGCCGCCCGTCTCTTAGCCCTTGTCTAGATGAGGTACTCCCGGGCCCCCTCATCATCATCATCCAGCCCCAGTGTGAGTCATCAGTCTCAATAAGTTATTGGTGTTAAATTTTCAAAATGGTACGCTCAGAGTATGTGTCATCCCACTCGCGTGCTCTCTTGCAGCTGGCCTCGAGTCAGATTGGGCCCGTATGCAGTAGTATTGGTATTCAAGAGATTCGTTGTAATGTCCGTCGATTTCTGCCTGACTCATTATGGTCGTGCATTTGCGTGGGACCACCCACACAGACACACACACACACACACACACACACACACACACACACACACACACACACACACACACACACACACACACACACAGCGAAAGGGAGAGGGAGAGAGAGAGAGAGAGAGAGAGAGAGAGAGAGAGAGAGAGAGAGAGAGAGAGAGAGACGGGGGACCAGTGCTCGAGTGCGTGTTCTATCTCATTTGAGACATTGTGACCCAATTTTGCTGAAGCAGAAGAGTTTTCGAGGGTTGCAGGATTCAACCCAGCCAGAAGCCACCGTGGTTACTAAAGTACAGCCCCCTGGGTCAGGTAGGCATCCTGGTTCAGTACCCTTCTACCACTCTCAGATTCCCTTTCCCATCCCTTTTGACCAACCCTCTTGCTCCTCTCTCCCCCCCCCCCCGGGGGGAGGGGGCAACTTCTCTCCTCTGTCGGGTGTGGGCTTGTGTGTGTGTGTGTGTGTGTGTGTGTGTGTGTGTGTGTGTGTGTGTGTGTGTGTGTGTGTGTGTGTGTGTGTGTGCGCGTGTGTGTGTGTGTGTGTGTGTGTGTGTGTGTGTGTGCGTGCGTGCGCACACACACGCGGCAGCCCCACAGGCGGGAGGAGAGGAAGGGCGGGGATGAGGCGGTACCTGCGCTCCGCAGGTCCCCGTGCTGGTGTTCTCGGAGGACGAGACAGTGCACTCCATCTACGAGTCGGTGGTGTGCATGGAGTTTTTAGAGGAGCACAGCCGGGGAGGGGTGGTCCCGGACCTCTGGCCGCCCAAGGATGCCGTCAAGGCTCGCGGCCGCTGCATCCTCCACCGCTTTGACACCGAGTTCCTGCCCGCCTTCTACAACCTCCTGTTGCGGTGCGGGGTTCAATCCAAAATGCATTTTTTTAGGTCGTGCATTGTTTCGACCCTTTTCTTTTTGTTCTTTCAGGCAGGGATTCTTGGGAAAGGATTCTTTGGAGAGAGAATCAAAAATCTGACTTATCTTAGTCCCCACAGCAAGAGTTTATTTTCGCTCTCCAAGACACTGTCCGTGGGTTTCGACGCCCTCTTCAGGATAAACTCCCAATGAGATATGACGCTCTTCAGGATAAACTCCGAAGGAGATATGACGCTCTTCAGGATAAAACTCCCAATGCGATATGACACTCTTCAAGATAAATTCCAAAGGAGATATGACGCTCTTCAGGATAAACTCCAAATTAGATACGACGCTCTTCAGGATAAACTCTCAATGAGATGCATGCACATACTGACCCCCCCCCCCCACACACATTATTTGAGAGGTGTGTGTGTGTGCGCGCGCGCGCGGTACACTCATGCGCATCATTGGAGGCGGTGAACGCAGGACAATGATTTGTCTGTGGCGGTACAGGCAGGACAAGCAAGGGCAGGCGCAAGCTGCAGAGAAGCTGAGGGAAGAGCTGATGTGGCTGGAGAAGGAGTGCGATGGGGTGGGGCCCTTCTTTCTGGGGGAGGCCTTCTCGCTGGTGGACGCGGGCCTCATCCCCTGGTTCCTGCGCCTCTTCGTCCTCAAGGAGTACCGCGAATTCGAGCTGCCCGCAGAATGCAGCAAGCTCATCAACTGGTGAAGGATTTTTTTGGGGGTTTTTTATTAAATGATTATGAATATGTTTTTTTTTTTTCTTTTTCCTTGCGTGGGTGGGGGGGGGGGGGAAGAGGGGAGAAGGGGTGAGGGGAGAGCGGGCAGAAGGAGTGAGAGCAGAGGGGAGAACAGGGGAGGGCTGTGCACACGTGTGTGTGTGTGTGTGTGTGTGTGTGTGTGGGGGGGGGCATTGCATGTGTGTGTGTTTGGTATAGAGCTTCAATATGGCACAGCGTCTTCCGTGTTCTCTCTTTCCCTTCCCTCGTGCCTCGGGGTGCCACAGGGTTTACATGTTACGCCCCTTCCCGTCCCTTGGGCTCCCACGCGGTACCCTCCCTCCTCTGGGCAAACAAACAGAGAAAATACGTGACTGTTCGGGCGCCGGGGGCCTGAGACTGATATGTTTACTTTTACTTTAAACAAATTAAACAAACAAAGAAACCGCATGACATGTTCCGATGTCCTTTGCTTGTCTTCTGAGTCTAATGTTGAATTTTTTTTCTGGGTGGTGGGGGGGGGGGGGGGGCAGGTATGGCAAGGTCGCTGAAAGAGACTCAGTGCAGAAGTCGCTGTACCCACCGAAGGGGGAGCACTATGAGAATGCCTTGCTGAGTTACTACAGACCCTATGCTGAAGGCCGAGCAAATGGAACAAACGCCCGTCGGTACCTCTGAGTGACCGTCGGTACCTTAAGTGACTGGCGGTACCTTGAAAGGGAGGACAAGTGGGGGCAGGCAGTCCAGTCGGCCCAAACGCTCACAGCCGCGCCACTTCGAACCCCAGGGTACGGAGGGGGTTTCATGTTGAAAAGAGTGCCAAATCACCCCACCTGCTTTTGGCATTCGAGAGAGCATTTTCATTTTTGTTTTTCCGAAAGATTTGTTCCCTGATGTTTTTGAAAGGGATATTGGAGGCCTCCCAAGATTAGGGAGGGTAGGTCCGAGGTACCCAGAGGTGGGGGCACCCAGAGGCGAACCGGTTAGGTGTGAGGTACCCAGAAGTGGGGGCACCCAAAGGCGGAACGGGCAGGTGTGAGGTACCCAGAGGTGGGGGCACCCAGCAGCGGGACGGGCAGGTGTGAGGTACCCAGAGATGGGGGCACCCAGCGGCGGGACGGGCAGGTGGGAGGTACCCAGAGGTGGGGGCACCCAGCGGCGGGACGGGCAGGTGTGAGGTACCCAGAGGTGGGGGCACCACCCAGCGGCGGGACGGGCAGGTGGGAGGTACCCAGAGGTGGGGGCACCCAGCGGCGGGACGGATAGATCACGGGCACCCAGAGTTATGGAGGGAGGTTTAAGGAGCGATTTGACCTGTAAGATTTCCAGGTAGTGGAGGGCAAGGCTGGGTCTGGGAACTGTCCCTGCGCTGCGGACAAAGTGCAGCCATGCAAGTGAAAATTCGGTGTGTAGGTTTTGCTTTTGCTCACAGTGATTCTGCAGGAGGAAAGAGAGCACATCCGCACTTCCGACTGGCCAATTACGAGCCCGCTGGTACTCACGTCAATTGTTCGTCCTCGTAAATTCTCTGAACATGGGCGAGCGGCTCATACGAGCGGCAAGGGTGGGCGAGCGGCTTTTACGAGCGGCAAGAGTGGATGCCCTCTCAAAAGTCACATTGTCTGCATCAGGGCGGGGCTCACTTACAGACAAGGAAATGCTGGACGGAAAGAAGGAATATTATAATATTCATGTAATTACATCCAGGACCAGGCACTAGAGCTGAAGAGGACAGCAATACAATGAATGACCCCTGTCTAGCCAATTGAGGTCACGCAGCACCTGGGAGAGTTAAATGGCTCTCAAGTGCTCAAGTCACCTGGGAGTAACAGTTACGTCGTTTTGCGTAGGTGGCTGGGCTCATTTGCAGACACTGCAACACTGGGAAAACCGTGTTCGGTCTTTCTTGATATCCCCTGCTGGTTGTACGGGTACAGCTTTTTTGAGCATGTGCGGGACCCACAGCCGACCTTCTCATGCTATACAGGATGTTCAGGGGGGGAAGGAAAGAGAGCAGGTGTGGATGGAGGGTTGCGGGTGCCATTTAATATTGCTGGAATTGATCTGCGTACGCACGTCTCTCTCTATCTCTCTCTCTCTCTCTCTCTCTCTCTCTCTCTCTCTCTCTCTCTCTCTCTCTCTCTCTCTCTCTCCTCCCCCCCCCCTCTTATCTGTGTGTGTGTGTGTGTGTGTGTGTGTGTGTGTCTGTCCATATGCATGAGAGTGTTGTGTGAAGAAAGAGGGTGGGAATCAGAGAGGGAGAAGAGAAGAGGGAAGGGGGTGCGTTGGAAAGTGTACAAGGAGATTAGAGGCTATCTGCCCTTTTGATTGCGCGACTTCAAGCTAGTGTTGGCTATTCTATGGACCATAAGTTCTGCAGATCTACGGATCCTAGCAATAATCCATACGTAGCTTTGCCTCATTGTGAATTCCCTACAGAGGTGCAGTACAGATATTCCGGTGATGGACAAGTTTTTGGTGTACTGCGGGGTTGAGTTTGTACAGGATTGCTGCATTTCAGCCAAGATCTGGTAGATTCAAGATCAAGTTAAATCCCAATGTCGCACCTGCTGACATTGGAGACCCTCCCTGACACTTTCCGGCCCTTTTAACACTACTTCAAGCCCCGGCAAATGAAATGCCCATACGCGCAGCCCTTGTTCTTTTTCTGGACAGCGAAAACCCTCGAGTGGTCGTTCCAAGCACAAGTGCATGGCCTCTTATCTGGACGCTTCAGGATGCCAGCTGATGAAATGACCTGGTACCTTAGCTTTCTGAGGGCCCCGGCCATATTGCAGTTGTCAGAGGAGGATGTGCACTACCATGCAAACTGTCAAGACTTTCTGGCTGGTGCCAATAAAGTCGGCCACTGCTTATTCCTCCAGAGTTTTACAGCCCTCCCTAGTTATATATTGCTCTCAGTCAGCCACCGATTCACGCAGCAGGGCCATAAGGCACTGACATTATCTCACCTCCAGCGATTCGGCAGTCCACCACCTCCCCCACTGCTGCACCCCAACCCCTCCTGTACTTTGAAGCTACGGCGGTCCCTAAGGCTAGTCCCATGATGCGCTGAATGGCTGGACCAAACCCCAGGTTGCCAGACATTCCAATTTATGGGTCAAGAAGTAAAGTGCCATGCCGACGGTGTTCAAAAGTCAATGGGCCCTGCAAACAATATGGTAGAACATATCCCTGCACTCCAGCACTCTGATATTCTCTGCCCAGAACCAGACCTCACCCTGATTCGAAGTTCACGTGTGTGTATGGTGTGGAGGAGGGATGTGTGTGCTCATGTGATGGCCCAGGTGCAGGACGCCCTGTCCGTCCATCATCACTGCCTTTCCAATACAATGTGGGTGCTAATCTGGATCCTGACCAGCCCATCAGTCGGAATATGTAAAAAGCCGGCAGACAGCGCTTCCCGCTAAAAAGGAAAACCAGGGACAGTCAAGATTTGGGAGCTTGAAACAGTCGGCAGTTGCAGAGATCCAGAAGGATGGTTATCAACGCTTTTCCATTACACGATGCATGGTCCCATACTTTGTTTTGGAGCGTAAATACAACATTGTCAAGCACCAGCAACCAGCACCAGCAACCATTGAGTAACCAAGCATATTATATGTGTCTGGAGCATGTGTTGTCTACAGCAGAAGGGGGACCTGGCAGATGGAAGAATCAATCCCCTGCCAGGGGAAACCCTTCACAAACACAAGCCGAAAGGTTGCTCCCACAGTACCCCCACTTCCATTTCTCCAATTGTCCTTTTCTGTGGTCAACCATCACCTTAAGACACACTACTATACAAGGTGCCAATGACACACACCTAATGACTTCCATAATGGCTTGCAAGACCTTGGTAATGACTTTTGAGTCCGAGAACGCCATCCCCAGATATTCGCAGGGTTTGTTGACTCCTGTTCCAAATAAAATTAGCAAAAGGAGCTTATGTGCTGTAGATCCTTTTGCTTGGCCTAACTCATAAGGTCAACAACAACAGGACCAGGACCATGTATTTCAGAACTAGGTCATCTCCAGCCAAACGATGCAACCGAGCGTCCCATGCATCGGGTCATTGTTGCGTTCAACACCGAGTGCGATGTTGGTCAACCCCGGTTGCCAGAACTGTGCAAATCTTACGTTTGGATCCCAGTGATCAGTCCAGTCCCGCATCCTGCAGGGCCTGCTCTGCGGTTCGCATGGGGGCTGCAGCTGTGTTGCTCCAAGGTGCAGCAGCATCCAAACGCAACGCAGAAGCTTCTGGCTGAACATGACTCTGGTGTGGCTCCATACTCTGCACTGGAGCGAGAAACAATCCCCTAGGAGTGCTGCTGTAGGTCCCCCACACAAATGATAAGAGCTTTGGCAGTCAGTGTCTCCATGATAATCAGTGTTATAGCAACAAAGAATGTTTTGGAAATATGCAAGCATAGTGGTGGGTATTTGCTAAAAACGGTATGTTCCAAAACAGACCAGGAGGCCTAACACCTGATGGGGGCTAACTTTGGTGTTCCCACCTGCGTTGTGGGTTCGGATGCATCATCCATCTCCTCATCACCTGCGGCGCTCTCAGCATCAGCCTCAAGGTCATCAGCTTCCTCCTTGGCCATTGGGGCTGCAGCCGGAGAAGCCTGCAAAAAACAAAAAGAGGCGCCTAGTAAGTGAGAAAAATCGGAGCGTGAGAGTTGGGACAGCTTTCCCACCATGGCAGGGAAGAGTTTCTCCGAAGGAGTCGCCAACAAACCGGAGGCAGTATTCTCTGTAAGTCATCAATATAAAAGTCGCGTTTCCTGACCTGAAATGGCAAGAGAGATGTTCAAAAAGAAGGAAGAGCTAAACCTAAACGAAGCAGGACCCCTTCATGTTGACATTTCATTAGGTTCGAGGGTCGTTGTCAAAAAAGACAGTACGGAGAGGGCTGGTTGGCTCACAAACACTTTTAGTCATGACGGGTATTGTGACACATTCACTCACTCATTCCAAGCATTCTGTTCAAGTGCGGCAGAGGCATACGTCAAGAACCTCTGGCATGGACGGAGCAGGAGCCGCCATTTCCAGGTCCTCCACAGACTCTTTCCTGGCCTTCCTGGAAGCCATCTTGGGGGCCGGAGCGGGAGCTGCCACGGTGGGGGCAGGGGCCGCTGCAGTGGAGGTTCCTACAGTTGTGGAAGGTGTAGCGGTAACAACTGGGAAGGTGGGAAGGTTGGGCAGGATTCCGGCCAAGCCGTTGGCGCCGTTGGTGGGGAGGAAGTTGGGTCGCAGGGCAGCCTGGATGGCAGAGGCCAGAGGGGACAGAGCCGACTGCGCATTGGGCAGAACGGAGGTGATGGGGCTGAAAGCAGCGCTTGCGGCACTTGCAGCAGAGGACAGAGCTCCGGTTAGAGGAGCCTGAGCGTTGTTCTGAAAGGGCAAAGAAAACAGGGACGGTTAGCAGGTCAAGGAAGAATCGTGAGGTCAAGCATAGGACGAGAAAGAGACTCACATCCTTGCCATACTATCCAAATCGCCTGCCACATTTGCAAGCTTGAATTGCGTGAAGTGCAAGATAAAGACAGTCTGAACCTTCCCACTGAGTGTTAACAGACTGCAAGTTGATTAGAAAGGACCGATTTAGTAAGATGGAATCTACAGGTACTCTGATCTTGACAGAAAGACCGGGTACCATCTGCCAAGGAAATCTGCCGAACACAAAACAAAACCTCCAGGAAACACTATTGTTGGGCTACAGTTAAACCCCGTGGACAGTCAAGATCAACAGGTCTCATTATAACATTATTACTAATTCAACAGAATACAGAAGTAACTTGGTAACAGGAAGTTTTCTGTTAAACGACTCTATCAACATGAACAAATAGTCCTCACACATGCACACACACACACACACACACACACACACACACACACACGCACAGAATATATCTCACACACACACACACACACATACACACACACACACACACACACAGAGGTAGAGAGAAAAAGAGAGAGTTTGTGTGAGAGGTGGGCCGGGCTTTGGGGTTGAGAGAGAGAGATAGTGTGTGTGACAGTACAATGGCAGTCACACCTGCAAGATACCATTTGCTACAGATCCAATTGGAGCAGCTACAGCAGCTGCTGTTCGGATTGGCTGTGCAGTAACAACACCCTGTACAGCGTTGTTGGCGGCATCAGACGCAGCCGAGATTATCTGCAGCCAAAAAAAAACTTCATATTTGCTATTAACAAAAGTGAACCAACAAACTTTCCTGGCGGGAAAAGTGGTGGTGCGTTGAGGTTGCAATTCACTCTTTTCCACTTTTTTTTTTTTTTTTTTTGCATGAGAGGCGCTCTACTGTCAACTGAATCATACTTCGACAATAGGTGATCAAAGCCTTATATATTTGCACAGTAAAACTTTAATGTCTGTTAAGAAGAGGCTTTGCACTGCCTTCCTACATCATCAGAATAAAATGCTGTTTAACTCTGTGTGGAGTTGCCCCAGAGATGGTTTTTTCTTGCCGGTACCCATGCTGTGCCTGCATTATCACTTGGAAGAACCCTTTGTCAAAAACACGCTTTGCATTGATATTTTCTTTGGAGTGCCGACCACAGACTTGGGGAACGCAGTGTCACAATCACCTGACTTCGGGGGTTGTTGGTAATCAAGTTGGCAAGTCCATTCATCAATGATGCCGCTGGATTTTCAAATCCTGGAAGGCCAAAGGGGTTGTAGCTTTGTGGTGCAGCTGCTGGTGCAGCTAGGATGAGGGAGGGCGCAAGTGCTAAGGTGCACAACAAGATGGCAGACCGCCTCATTGTTGCAGCTGCAAAAAATAACAATAGTTTCAGACGTCTGACGTTGGCGCAATAACTTGAAATCGAGCCTAGTACTTCTTCCACATAATTCGTATTGTCTTCTATGTAGTTCCTGGTCCTGTGGTCTACAGCATGGGTAACCTTGAACCTGGAAGGTTTTAGACAAGATAAGCAATGCGCCTTTGATACATAGGATGTATTGACCAAATATCAGTTAAAAAATTTGATCCGCCTCCAAATTACAGGTCTGATTATTTTTTTGCCGAACGGACGGTGCATGGGCCCTTCGCCCTCTTGTTACCGAGATCTACGATATGCACTGTGAAGCAACCAAAAAACTAAAACAATATCTTTTAATTATTTTTTTTAAATGAGATCCTGTGACTCTATACGATTTTCATTGACAGGTAGGGGAATCCTGGCCCATGGCCCGCAGGGCTCGGACTCGAGAGTTACCTCACTACAGTCAAATCTAGATTTCGGCATTCTGCAAACTTACATATCATATAAAAGAAGCTAAATTCAGGGCTGAGCTGCATCAAGGCATGAGTTTCACGAGGTATGCCTTACCTCCTCGCAAGATGAACCTCCGAAAAGCTTGGCGAGCAGAAGCAGCAGTATCAAATTATATCTCTTATAAGACTGAAAACAATTCTTTAGTTAGGAGCTGTGAGCGCTTTTATGAAAACCAGCTTAGTCTGTCGTTTATGTCTGTCGTTTGGGAAAGCAAGCTCCAAGAATAGTCATCGCCTGAGAGCCAGGCACTGTCCGATGGACACTGTCCTTCGGCCCGACCGACAGCACGTGCACGTCAACTCCGCGTCGAATTCCGTGATACAGTACAAAATTGTACCACGATTTTCTTGTCCTACATTGTACAACGATGTGGATCCTGGGATTCCCCAATTCTACCCAACGCTTCCAAAATGGGAAGTTCCATTCCCAGGCTGCCCAGGTTGCGGTAGGCGGTATACCATGGCAGGCCGGACCTCCAATACTAAAGTCCATCGTTCTCCCCCCCCTCCCCCCCGGGGGGGGGGGGGGGGGGCACGTGTAGGTGTAGGCTGGGATACGAGACTCGGGCATACGCCGCTGAATTCTTCCTACTGTGGTGTTTGTCCCGGTACCCCTGTGATCACACCCACATGTGTGCAGTGCACATGTGGCTGCTAACTATCTACTTGTTTTCCATCCTTGCCCACCTCGGACTTCGGGATTAAACGTTTACTACCTATTACGTAATAGGTAGTAGTGTTTTATATATGCATGCACTATAGTGTTATAAATTTGACACTACTATTGTTACTCAGCTGCATTCCCGAAGTTGATGCACTGCGACTGTCACTCAGGCATGTAACATATACATATGTTACATGCCTGAGTGACAGTCGCAGTGCATCAACTTCGGGAATGCAGCTGAGTGACAATAGTATGTAGGCCAACTGATATCCTCTATGGTGGGGCGCATATGCATATAGAATGGCAGTCAACCCTGCCAGTCTGCCATGTATCCTGAATTCCGTTCCCATTCATGACAGCTGTACAGTACTGTACAGCTGTCAGTACTAGTACCCTCAATCCGCGACCGGCCATCCTTTCCTGACACAATATTGTTACATTACTATGATTTCCCCAAAATCCGCATCAGGTGATAGGTGCAGGGCTGCTGGCTTGTTCGACATAAGCGTGTGAGGACATATATCGATATCTACAGTGAGTTCTCTGGCCAAAGAACTCACTGCCATGGCAACCCAAACATGGACGAAGATGTTGCAACATTGGGTCCCGTACACATGTTGCATCCTTCAAAAGTTTGATTTTGGTCAAAATGTTAATCTTTTAAAAACGTGCCAATATATATTTACGATATATCGTAAATATGCACGTGCATGTATGGCCGAATATTAAACCGCACCACAGGGAGTTCCTTCAAAGGTAACAAGGGTATATTATCTAGGGGCACATATGTGTGGTGTACACCAACATAAAGTAATTACTTCATAAACCCCTGTTGAGATCCCCAACTACAGGAGTTACTTAGACAGCACTACAACTAGCCCCACTTGCTGCACCATAGCCACACTAGCGATTTGGATCATATGCACAATATCTGTTGAGTTCTAATTAGAAATTGATGAACATTATTAGTGAATGCCTTGTGCTTTAGGTGAGCTTCATATGTGCACTATTAGGATATGGGTCCATTGAGAACATAAAGTACCTTGAGACACGGTAGACTGTGGACGCTTTTGAACATAAGGTACAATCTGATCTAGATTACACGTTTGTCGGATGAACTCTTAAGGCTGCCCCACCGGTGTGAATGGCAACTGGTTGTGAAAGATGCTGGGCATTTCCAGATGCTGGTCTTGTCCAACAGTTGTGCATGATACTCAGCAGACAGTCGTACGGACTGCAGCTAGAGTAACTTCGTCTACTGACGACCTGTCTGCCGTGTGCAGGTGCGGTGCAGCAGTGTGTGTTGTATCATTGTTGCTATAGTGAGAGTGAACAAGGTTAGTGTACCCTGTAGTCACTTAAACAGACAAGGGACAGTGACTGCAGGGAGAATAGGCATGTACTTGAACGTAGCCGCCTAGAGCCTTATCTAGTAATTGCTTGATCGGTGCTTGAGTGCAATACAATGATGTAACGAAACTGGTTGTGAAAGATGCTGGGTATTTCCAGATGCTAGTCTTGTCCAACAGTTGTGCATGATACTCAGCAGACAGTCGTACGGACTGCAGCTAGAGTAACTTCGTCTACTGACGACCTGTCTGCCGTGTTCAGAATACGCCAATGCCCATAACCTTTCAATATCCCTTCATGAACGAGTTGTTGTGGGAACAACTCGTTCTCCCAGATGATCATGAATTCAAATGAACCATATATCCCTTCTTGAGATCCCCACCTAGACAGACTACTTTGACCATATATGTGTATAACCTCTCGGGTAACCGTGCACAGGGGTACACGAGGTTCGTGCAGGTGATCCGGGAGGGCCGGCCCTCCTCACGTCAGCAAGCTTGTGGAGACGTGCATGTAACATTCAAATCACATTGTCACTCACGTGTGTGGGAACTGTACCCATGTGGTAGGATCTATTGTAAGAGATATACTACAATTACGTAACTTAAATACTATCTTATAAGATAGTAAGTATTTAATAACTTTAAGTTTAATTAAATACTTAGTATACTAACTTAGTATACTAACTACTAAGTAGTATACGTATACTACTTAGTATACTAACTTAAATTAGTAGTAGCAGTAATTTGTGGTAGCACATGTATATTGCGGGTGCTTACAAATGAGAGACATTTGATAATGTGCAAATGCGGGTGCTTGCAACTGCGCTTGCAAGCACCCGCATTTGCACATTATCAAATGTCTCTCATTTGTACAGTTGTCCCTAATGTATCCCCGGGGGGGGGGGGGTGTTGTTCTAGCATGCCGATAAAGTGACACCAGTCCCTATTGGTATATCAGTATTGGCATATCAGTACCGGTAGTGGCCACTACCTGTGGGTGTAACGGTAACATAGATCCAAGGTTTGTAAACTACATTCCAGAATTTGTAGCATGCATCAAACGAGTAACCTGGCAGTGATTGTGAGCAAGCGGAGTTTGCTAAACCATGTGCATGGCCAAGTCAGACAGTCCCTGCTGGACTCATACACAGCCATGGCATATAATGGAAAGACATAAGGATGTCGTGAAATTGCAAATGATTCTCTTCCAAGAACCAACGTTGGGTTAACCCGGTTTCAGTGATAGCTGTATATAGAGGGGTGGATGCAGAGAAGAAGAGAGTGGCTATGCGGAGGTTGACTTGTTAGCCTCATTATTCGTGGAGGGACTTCGTTCGTTTATGTAAGGGGCCCATGGGCTAAGCTTAGCATATCTCGTCATCCACAAATGAAGAGGCTAAGCTTAAGCATATCTCGTCATCCACAAATGAAGAGATCATGGGTAGGAACGTTATCTCCCTTAAGGTGCTTCGTTTATGTTTATGCTGCAGGTACCTAGGCCTGACCTAGCTAGGTTTTACAGTACTGGCATAATCAGGCCTGGCCAGTTGTTTTGGTTTTTGGTTCTAATTTTGTCTCTAGATCTCTCTCTCTCTCTCTCTCTCTCTCTCTCTCCTCTCTCTCTCTCTCTCTCCTCTCTCTCCTCTCCTCTCTCTCTCTCTCTCTCCTCTCCCTCCCCCCCTCCCCTCCCCCCCCCCCCCCCCCCCCCCCCCCCCCCCCCCCCCCCCCCCCCCCCCCCCCCCCCCCCCCCCCCCCCCCCCCCCCCCCCCCCCCCCCCCCCCCCCCCCCCCCCCCCCCCCCCTCCCCCCCCTCCCCTCCCCTCCCCTCCCTCTCCCCTCTCTCTCTCCTCTCCCCCCTCCTCCCCTCTCCCTCTCTCCTCTCCCTCCCTCTCCCTCTCCCCTTCCCCCCTCCCTCCCTCCCTCCCTCTCTCCCTCTCCCTCTCCCTCTCCCTCTCCCCTCCCTCTCCCTCTCCCTCTCCCTCTCCCTCTCCCTCTCCCTCTCCCTCTCCCTCTCCCTCTCCCTCTCCCTCTCCCTCTCCCTCTCCCTCTCCCTCTCCCTCTCCCTCGCCCTCGCCCTCTCCCTCTCCCTCTCCCTCTCCCTCTCCCTCTCCCTCTCCCTCTCCCTCTCCCTCTGTAAAGACAACCATTACCTTGTACTTCATATGCGTGCATGGGGAGATCCCGTACAGTTCTCTCTGGTTTTCATATATACTTAGATGAACGCGTACATTCTATAGTTGGCCGCTCTGCGTCGCATTTAAGACGAGAACTTCACGCACTGTAATCAGTCGCTATCTTCGTCTTCATGAACGGATCTCTTTGCCTCAGTCAAATACTCTTCCGCTGATTGCCATAACACCCCATCCCTCTCCCTCTCCCTCTCCCTCTCCCTCTCCCTCTCCCTCTCCCTCTCCCTCTCCCTCTCCCTCTCCCTCTCCCTCTCCCTCTCCCTCTCCCTCTCCCTCCCTCCCCTCCCTCTCCCTCTCCCTCTGCCTCTGCCTCTGCCTCTGCCTCTGCCTCTGCCTCTGCCTCTACCTCTACCTCTACCTCTACCTCTACCTCTACCTCTACCTCTACCTCTACCTCTACTTTTACTTTTATTTTGACTTTTTTCTTTTTACTTGTTTAATTGTATGGTTTATATTGTATATTTCAATTAATATTAAGCCTATATATTCAATCAATTACCACCTTACGGTTCACCACGAATCAATTTTTGAAATTGTAGCAGATGTTGATGTGAACGTTGATGGGGCTGGTTGTTGATGAATACTCTTGTGTGAAAGTGAGTCATCCTGTCGCCATCTATTTACATCCTGGGAATACTAAATTCAGTGTTTGCGACACGGTACATACCTCTTGCATTTGCGCATGCGCAGGAAATATGCGCCTTGTGCGATTGCAGCAGACATCATGACATAAATCTATGAAGTAGCCACATGCTTATTTTAGAAAATATAGAATTCTCCGAAGACATGAGCAGTACAGCATACTTCATTGTATTGGGAGACCGCGCGCGAGTGCAAGCATGGCTTCATAAGAAGACCCTCCGAGAGTACTCTTACAAATAAAAAAGGTAACATCTGTCGTTACATAACAAGAAGTGAGGTTGATCATCCTTCACAAATCTGTGTCTGAACCTCTGCATGTCAATGTTATAACTGAGTGGGAAGGATAGCTGGATGAAGCAGAGTGTGTAAGCTTCCTTCTGTTCATGCTGCAGAATCCAAAACCCATATGTATTATCTTAAAATTCTTCGAAGACATAATTATGCACAATCCTCTCCAGCAAGGAGTTTCTCAGTTCCCCCCCCCCCTCTCTCTCTCTCTCTCTCTCTCTCTCTCTCTCTCTCTCTCTCTCTCTCTCTCTCTCTCTCTCTCTCTCTCTCTCTCTCTCTCTCCTCTCTCTCTGTCTCTCTGCCCCCCCCGGCTCCCCCCCTCTCCCCCTCCCCCTCCCTCGCCCCCCCCCCCACCCCGCGGGGCGCCAAAATCCCTTCCCGCGCTCCTCAATACCCACAAGACCGTCATGAGCCAAGTAGGCCGCATGACTGCCGCCCGGGTAGGGTCCCGTGACTGGTCCCCTCCAGGGGACCGCTCTGTTCCCGGACTGGATCAGGGGGTCGCAGCGCTAAGTGTCTCTTCACTGGTGCGCAGGAAGGGGTTTCGAAGGTGGCGAGAGGCGGCGAACGGGGCAGCTGCCGCTACTTCAGCACGTGGACCCGGCAGCATCTCGATCACGTCATCGGCGGACGACGCTCTGGAATTTTCGAAGCCTCGCTCCGGCAGAACCGGCGGTCGGTACCCGAGGGGCCACATCGCGAAGGCCTCGTTTAAAAACGCGGTGCTCACGGTCGACCCCGGCGTCTGTTCCATTCGTGACGTCACGGGAAACCCGCATTGGAGCGTGAACCATGTGACCTGCCCCACAAGATGACTGCATTGAGCACCCGCATCGCTTGAGAAACCCAACACTCGACTGAATTCAGACGTTCGACCGTCCCGCCTTGCAGCACCGCACAAAATTATAACAGAAATCCCTTGGACACTTGTGAAGATCAAGAGGGAATTCATGCCCTATGTGGGGAGGTGGGAGGGACAACGCAATATGGGAGGAGAGGGGATGGGTACCTGCTGGGGCGTTGCAAGAGGGTGCCCCGTCCCTGGCCCCTGTATTCTAGCTGCTAGCAAGCCGGCATTCAGAGTGTTGTTGAACACCTGCACAGTGGCAATGCATCTCTGTCATTGCAAGGTTTGTTCATTGCAAGGTGTTGTTGAAGACCTGGAAATGCAAATTGGATGTGGACTGGGGTTTCAAAACAAGGGGCGGTACGGGGCGGGGATGTGGCGTGGGGCCGAAGCAAATGGGGCGGTACTGAGTGGCGGGGGGATGTGGGGCATGGTCTTGAACTATGGGTGGTACGGAGTAGGGATGTGGCGTGGGGCCGATGCAAATGGGGCGGAACGGGGTGGGGATGTGGCGTGGGGTTTCAAAACATGGGGCAGTATGGGGCGGGGATGGTGAATGGGGTTTTAGAACATGGGGCGTTACGGGGCGGGGGCGGGGGCGTGGTGGTACCACCCCACTACAATGATAGGGGTGGGGCTGTATCGGCCCATCCCCAGTCAATACCGGCGGCCCGCTTGGGACAGTGGTGGGGGCAGTCCCATCCCTTTCATGGTCCCTGGGGACCGTATGGAACGAGATGGGGCTGGGAGTGGTCCCGCCCCTGTCCAAGATTAGGGTTTAGGGTTTTAGGGGTTAAGGGGTGTTAGGGTCAGCATCAGGGTCCCGGGTCGATGGTTTTGATCAGAGACGGGCCGTGTTGGGACCCTAGAAGGGCCTCAGGATAGCCTGAAATGGATGGGATTCAGGGGTAGGGTTTAGGCCATTTCGCCCGTGCGAGGCCCATTCTGGTCCTGCAGGCTGGGTTAATAGGGGTTCACAGAAACCCTAATTCCAAACCCTTGCAGCTGGGCCAACTTTGACCCCTAAAGCCCTTACATGAAGCCCATTCTAAACACAGGGGTGCCACGGTCCTCATCACCATGAGATACCCTTCTTTATTAAAGGAAGGATTCTGAAATTCACTGCAACCCCGCAGGACCCTAACGGCCCGTAGCCCTACACCCTTTAAAACCTAAAACCCCTCAAACCCTAAAACTTTAAAACCTAAAACCCCTCAAACCCTAAGCCCTATACCCTAAAACCTAAAACCCCTTAAAAATGTTTGATCCAAATGGTGGTCCCCCGACATTCTGCATCTGCATGTGCTTGCTTGTGAAGGGTCATATAGCGGCATTCATTCTGATAGTTGTTCAAATGCCATTGTGTGCTTGCTCACATACCATGCAACATCAAAACAATAAGCGCAGGGGAGTCTGCGTGCTCTGCATACGTGCGGGATCCAGGGTTAGGGTTCAAAGTTACCCCCCAAACCCTAGTTCCCTTGGCCGGGAAGGATAAAAGGCGAAGGGGGTGGGGGGCGGGAGGTTTGCGGGCGTGCAATCACTCGAGGGCAGCACATCATCACTGATTAGACGAATGCATGAGTGACGTCGACGAATGAACGACTGGCATCTGTCATTGGAATGAGAGGCTGGCATTTAGTATAAAGAATGAAGCCTATCCTAGCCGCACACCTTAAATCTTGGCATTTGTGATTTGAGTGACCTTTCGTACGGCTGGAAATGCAAGTAACTTAACGCGTGCTTGAATGCATAGATCGATTGGTTGTGATGTCCATAAAAAGCTGTGAGGTTGTCGGGGGGTGACTACAGCTTGAACGGGGGAGCTTAGATCTAAGTCTAGACGGCATCCGCATTGGTGCTCGTACTGGGGACTCTAGCAAGGTCACATTTCATTCCGAAATTTTGCACGATTGGGACCATCCCAACCCAAATTTCATTCCGAAATTTGGCACGATTGGGACCATCCCGACACAAATTTCAGTCCAAAATTTGTCACGATTGGGACCATCCCCACCCAAATTTCAGTCCGAAATTTGGCAGGACCGGGACCATCCTGACCCGAAAGGGAACAAACTTGTGCCAAAAGGCCACACACATTCAACATAGCTAGAGTTTCCCACTCGTACAAGTATCGCCCCGCTTGCAGTACGGAACATGAGCACCGCGAATTGTGGTACGAGCAGCGACTCAGCGTGAGCGGAATAGCACGAGCGTACATGCGGATGCCCTCTTAAACGGACGAAAAGAGGGAAAGGAGGGGAAAAGGGAAGGAGGGGGGGAGGAAGGGAGGGAGGGAGGGAGCGAGCGAGCAAGGGACGAACCATGAGCTGTGATGAAGGAAAGAAACATTGGCCGAAAAATCATGTTGAACGCACGGACGGTCTCGAAGTAACACACAAGGATGCTTTTTGTCTTCTGAATGGACAGCTAACAGATATCACGCGACTTGAGTGCATGAATGTCGCTCAGGCCCCTTGGGGGAGAGAGGGGTGGCGGGAGGGGGGCGGTACCGTCACAAAGGCGTCCCTGATTTGTTGGGTGACCGGGTCCCTCAGGGCGCTGGGCGTGTAGGCCACCGCGGGGTTAGTCATGAACTGGCGCCCGAGGTACACGCTGCAAGAACCACCACGACCATCACCAAATTTCAGTCGA